>BSBM01000088.1:17352500-17892500 GCA_027924585.1 Larix kaempferi | reverse complement strand
CCACAACACCCCCCTAGAGAAAATCTAGGGGCCCCTTAATTTTTTTTTTAAAGTTGGACTTACGAGAGGGTTTTTTTTTGTATTATTTCATTACTCGGCCATGTTTGAGGCCTTATGGGCCATCTTTGGTGTGAAAAACACTCATATCCAAATGATATAGGGCCCAGGGCCCAAATAATTTCATCCCCATATCGTAGCTCCTGAGTTATGAAACTTTCATTTAGGTCGCAATCCTCTTCTTTCACCCTCTAAGCATGTTTACATTTCAAATCCCGTGTGGCATTGCACTGGGCGTGACCCTTGCAGGTATGATGTGGGATGCTACTGATCCCCCCTTAACCCCATGATCTGTTTGTTGGTTGTGGAGAATGAACTTCCAGTTTCAGAGATGATGTTGTTTCAGCCATTTTTATAGCCTAGTTTTGATTATGATCCCAGCACATGCAATGGGGGGTCCGGGGCGTGGTGCACCCCCCCGGCTGGGGGGCCTAGGGGCCAGCGGGCGCTCGACAAGGGGTTTAGGGGTAGCACCCCTGAAAGAATTTTTTGTTATGGGATACCAACACCATAATAAACACAATCAATTGATTGTGTAAATGTTATACATGGGCATGTGTGGTTGTTTTAGCACAACGGCGAATGGGCCCCCGACAAGGGGTTTAGGGGCAGCACCCTCGAAAGAAATTTTTGTTATGGGATACAAACACCATAATAAACACAATCAATTGATTATGTAAACGTTATACATGGGTTTGTGCACATGTTTTAGCACGTGTGTGCTGATGGCGTGTACACTACAAACATGTGTGCACGCATGTAAACACGTGTGTGCGCATATATTTGCGTACGCATTAATAACACATGCGTGCACATTTTTTCCACCTCAACTCACCGACATGGACGATCGGCATTGTTGAAGCAGGGGCACATACGCGTGTTTGAATGCATGTGCATACCCTTGTTTTCTTTTTGCTTGCGCGCCTCCATTGCGGCCTTTTTGGGTACCATCTTCGTGAGGGTACCCATGTCAAAATTCATAACAATAACTATGACTTGAAATGACACAAAATTAAGGAGACATGACTCGACACTATCTAAATAAAATTCCATCAACCTATAGTCCTAGATTCCATAGAAACCCTTCTCCTTATGGTTTTCATTGGTGGTAAGAACTAATGCACCTTTCAAGGCATATCTCCAGACATTAAGAGGGGCAATCTTCCACTAAATACCTGGCACTATACAAGCATGTAGAGCATGAAGAGACATAAATACCTCCATTCATCCTCATCTTGTACTCCCTCATCTCATACTCCCTCTATTCACATGGTTCTTCAGCTAATGCTGATCTATACACTTTATTTATATGTGGTAAGGATGTGGCATCTTGTGATGCATCTATCACTAGTCTTTTTTAGTGTACAACATTGCCAGGATAAATTGTGTTTTAGTGAGATCATTGTGTATTTGTTTACAATTTTAGAGAGAAAACCAAAGTTTGATAGAAAAGATTAAAGTCACAATAGCGTGGACGAGGGAGGTGGACTTGCAGAGGCCTTATGCCTCCTCTAGCTTGTTCCAATACTAAGAAAATCCCATAAATGATTGGAAAAGGAGGTAAGGTTATCCCCATGGACCAATATTCATGTTGTTGTTCTTTTCTATGCAAAATACAAGGTTTGGAGAAATAAATCCATTTGTGCAAGAATTAGGTGAAGGATTCCCTAGGAATGGATATGAGTTCAACTTAGGATAAGGAAATATGGAAGTAGGTCATGATAACATAAAGAATAAGAAAAATTGCTTGATCAAGGATAAAAATTTGCTAAAAGTAGGATAACACATCCTTATGCTATAATATTGCGAGAATAAGAAGGAATCACAAATGTACCCCCATCATTGTGTAAGGGGAGCATTAAATTTCTTAAGGGATATGGACAAGGTCACTCACCTAATGGAGCACATTATAGCCCACATTCACTTACCCCAAGAAAAAAGGGAATGACTTAAGCATCACCATAGCCTCTGCAGAGTACTTTGACCAAGTTCCAGATATAAAGAAGCACCATAGCCTTCCATGTGGTTCATTTTATGGATGTAAGTATGTGCATCTCACCACTATGTGCCTGTATTCACATATGAATCCAACCTTTGGTATGTATAGCATCCCACCACTATGTGCTTGTATTCATGAAAACCTTAATTTCCTGAGCAGTAGTCGACTCCAAAAGATTCATGGCAAACCTTAATCACCGAGCATCACTCCATCCAACAAGATTTAATTTAAATCCTAGTGTAATATCCTGAATTTTGGACTGACTATTTTATCATGTTATATTGGGTCACGGCCCCAGCAGATATGATTTATTATGATTATTGGGCATAAGCCCTAGTACATATGATTTATTCTTTTGTAGACTGACATATTGGGCATGCACCCTGATTGAATTTCATTATTTGATTATATACTGGGCAAGGAAGCCCCAATGTTTTGATTCATGTTTTTTTATCATATGATGTGGGTACAAAACCCTAATATACTGAGATGATCTTTTATTACATACTGTGCAGTGATGTGAATGACATGATTGACTCATATGGTGTGTTGAGCATGGACTCAGGAACACACGGATTACCTACATACTAGGAAAAAGCCCCAATGTACCTAGAGGAAATATTATGTACTGGGAGTAAGCCCCGATGTACATTGAGTGTTGGGAATAAGCCCTAGAGCACTCCAAGCTTAATAAATGAATACCAGATCCGAGGCAACTTAAATATTCTAGATGTGCCTCACAACCACATTCTAGCACTAGTGTTGAGCAGAGGCTCTGGAATTGCACTAGCGTAACGCCCATGTGAGGGTGTTGAGTTAAAAGGATCTGAAGAGCACTCGGGGTTACTGGATCTCAAAGTGTTGAGTTGAAAGGACTCTGAATAGCACTTTTACTTTTATCACATTTATTTAATTTGATTAAATGATTCATATTTTTATATATCATCACCTACTGTGGGAACTACCATGTTAAATGAGGGTATCCGACATGCAAGAGAGAGACTAGAGGTACCTAACCAAGCTGACTGAGACCATCCAAAGAATTGGACCTTGTCTTTAAAAGTTAAAGAAGTGTCATGTGATGACACAGAACTAAATAAAAGATAATTACTAGTAGTCTTTTACGACTAACATGTATAAAGGCCTCAAGGTTAATATTATTATTAAGGGCTTTAATAATAATGGTGCCATTATTTAATTATGGAATATAATTAGTATATTATGATTAATGCATTATTTTATATTATAAAGTGATGTATTAATAGTTAAGTGAAATATAATTATTGTTAGTATAATTATTTTTATTAAATTATTATAATTATCACTAAGAGCATAAATCAAAATCACTTATAGTTAAACAATTGGAAAAGTCCTAGTTCAAGAGGACTATATATTTAATTAAATAATATCTTTTAATTTTTAATTATTGAATTTAAAGAAACTAATTACTTCAACAATCCTAATTCAAGACTCCCCTACTTAAGGAGGGCGTATCCCAAGTTTTGGGGATCATCCTTCATTCTTGGTCATTATCATTCTATTATGGTAATCCAAGAAAAGGATTCTGCTCCAAGAAGCTGAAACAACCTTACTTAGAACTTCTCAGAACTGAACCAGCAGTGGAACTAGGACCTCTACCTCTCATTGCATGTTGGAACCAAGATCGAGGGGATCCATATAGAATCAGGAAATGGCTCAAGGGTCAAGGTTGGGAGGAACATGGTAGCCCCAAAGTTATCTAGCTAAGGAGTCATTTTAATAGGTTAGTTGAGCTCAGAGGTCTCTACACTAATTATTGTTTGAGTGTGCAGGTTACTTCAGGAACGGAGCAAGCTACGAAGTAACCAGGTATGAAATGTAAATTT
Organism: Larix kaempferi; assembly: GCA_027924585.1. Classification (NCBI taxonomy): domain Eukaryota; kingdom Viridiplantae; phylum Streptophyta; class Pinopsida; order Pinales; family Pinaceae; genus Larix; species Larix kaempferi. Next base: position 17,888,579 of record BSBM01000088.1, on the reverse strand, counting down.
TCCATTTCGGGTTATAATAGAGGTTAGATAAGTAACAATGGATGCTTTCCCAGCATGATTTGGCCTTGTTTTTTCTTTCATCCTAAATCGTTTAAATATAGACTTTTTGATAGGAACAAAAAAAAGAATTGATGTAAGCTAGGGTTACGTTAACTTAGAAGCTAGGATTAGTATAATGTCTAGCAGGTCTGGCCAAGATATCCTATGCTAGACATCCTAGCAAATCCATAACCTAGAAATATGCTCTTAATATTTAGATACACCTAGATCACTCCATTCAGAGTAGTATTATTAAATTTATATATATATATCCTCTCCATTCTGAAATAGTGTTTGAATTTACGTTTCCCATAATCTATGTATATTTAGGATAAGATTGTTGTTCGCGCTACTTTTTATAATTGTCTCTACTAGAGTCCTCTTTCAACTTTACAAGATCAACATATCACAAATCTAGCTAGGGTTATGTCGAAACTACTAACCCTTTCAGGAAAACGAATACAAACTTCGAATTAAAAGTACCAAGTAGGGAAGGCATGTATAATATTTTCTTTCTCAAAACTTTCCCATATTCAACAAGTTAATCATCCACTACAATGAAAGCACCACAGAACATTTCTAAGGGTCGTTTATTACCAACAGTCAACTCGTCACAAGGATTTAAATGCATCTTCCAGGCATTACGATTTATAAACTTAGTATCAAACATTTTCATTTTTGCAACCAAAACTTTTGAAAAGAAACTCAATGATTATCATTTCGGAAATCAAACAGTCCACAACATACAAAATTGTTAACGTATCATTCTACGGGTCAGGGGATCAAACCCCATCCAAGGCTTTGCTATCCTACTAGATGCCACAAGTATAGAAAACATACAACAACCCATACTCTCTCAAAGGTCAATCGGACTCTTAATTAAAACACAGAAGGGTTACACAACATTCTTCAAATAACTTTACGCGATAACATATAGAGAAGCTTTATTCATAAACAATGGTACAGGGATCAAGTCCCACCACCATTTCATTTGAGACCCTTTTGTTTTCTACCTATTTCAAATAACCAGAAATGTAGCAGTAAAGACCCAAATCTTAGATCATCGCAGGCGTATTATTTTAGCCTCAAGGTTAGGATTCGTGCCATCAAAACAGTCATAATAACAACCAACATCTTCTGAAAAACCTTTGATACAGACAACATTCATATGAATTAAAATGCATAGATTAAATAGGGTACCAAAACCTTATAAATAGTACATAGAAGAACATTCCAGGGCCCATAAAAATACATTTTGCAAACGTAGGTATCTAATGTAAACCCCATTTCATTTTGGGCATTATTTCCAACATCAAGATTTCAACAAAATTTAGACATAGAGCCAGATAGCCAAAACCTCTCACTAAAACCCTCTAGGGCCTGCAAATGACAATAGATACATCTCTTCACAACAGTCCATCCAAATGGCAACTTCTAGGAACTCAAAACTTGTCACAGTGAACCCATTCGAGTCCACAAGTTCCTTATAGCAAAAGCAAGACACTCCACATAGGGAATAGGTGGAGATAAGTTAATGTGGACTCTGGACTTACCAGTTTCCAACGCCTCCAAGTCTAAAGTCTTAATCATCAACCAGTACCCACGCAGACAAAGGAGACCAAACCACTTACCTTTCAAGCAAGTAAAACATTCAGTCGGAAGCTATTTCATTATCGTCTCTATAACCGTAAAATTTGCAAGTAGAACCAGGAAGATATTACCTTTAGCTATTGCCATGTCTACATAATGAAACCTTCATGGTGGTATGACCATGAGCCCGTTGATGTATATGTAACTTCGGAATGTATTTCACATATATGTATATTGTATTCCTATAGAGATGTTATTATTCCTTTTACGGAAGTGTCGTCATTTATATTGTAAGTGTCGTAACTTATACTTGATGGGTTATTAGACCACCATATTGGGTGTCGTCCCAATCAGCATTGTGTTATGTGGTTAAGTTAAAGCTGGCCTAGTAAAGGTTATTAGGCAAGTCAAGTCTAGTATAAATAGAGATCGAGAGATCTCTATTTCATCATTCTATTCACTCACTCACACTTTGGACAATGGCGCACTTATGGAGAAGAAGGCTCTGCTGCTAGGAGAAGACTATCTCTTGTATCCTGGTTGTATCATTGCTCTATCTATCTCTGAGGAAGTTATTGGGGTTTTTCACCTTTATGGTTTTCCCCTAGTAAACTTTGTGTCTCTTGTGTGCTTGCATTATTGTGTCCATGATTAATATGTTGTAGATATGTTGTACATGTTGTTCTCTCAGTTAAGATCCTAGATCAGATTGAAGTAAATTCTGAAAATTTAACATGGTATCAAAGCTAGCCTAAAAGAATGCATGATATGGCATGTATGACACGTGTTGCACTTACGATGCTAGGGCTTGAAATAGAAAAAACCAGTCATCGTAGCACTTTCGCTATAAATCGATTTTGGAGAAGTTTTCAGATCTGAAACTTTTATACGTCGAAGATCAGATCCCCATGTACCTTGTGTCCAAAGGAAAACCTCTAATTCATTGTACTTTGTGATTTATGATCTGTACAATATAGGGTTTCTGCCTCTTCCAGATCTGAGTCAAAAACAGGTGACCTTGGAAAAAAGGTCATAACTTGGGCTGGGAAGCTCCAAATGAAATTTCGCAAAATGTGATAGGTATTACACAGACTGTACTATCTTGGAAAACGTTTTTAGATGCCGAAGATGAACTCGTGACACGTGGCATGCCATACAAGTTCGCTCTCCTATTTTATCCCATAAACAGGTCACGTTGCGACACTTGGCATAACTCTCTCTCAAAGAATCCAATGGAGGTAAGACCTATCGAGTTGGAATGACGATAGGTCAGGCTATCTCAAGAAGCTTCTTCAGACCCTATGGATTCAAAGGTTCGGAGTTACACCAAAAACAATCAGGAACATATTTCTGTCATAATAGAATTATTTTTGAGCACCTTCATTAATGGCTTCCGGAATTTAGGGTTTCAGAGAAAGTTGGAATTTTTGTAATTGAAGAATATGGATGAATGATACTCATCAAAATCAAAATTTAGAGACCAAGATCAGAATTTTTGGTTGGGTAGAAGGTCGGGCTTGATCAGACCCTAGTTCGGGCTTGATCAGACCCTAGTTCGGGACTTTGATCAGAAAAGTGGAAAATTAGGGCTTCTGTAAAAATGGGAATTTTTTAAATCTGTGACCACAGCTGGAAGCTCCTCAGAAAAATAGAAGCTTAGAGATTTAGATCAAACCTTTTGATTGGGAAGAAGAGTGGGCTTCATCAAACCCCAGTTCAGGGTCACGTCCAGTGAATCCGGAAGTTTCAAAGGCAAAATTGAGGAGTGAAACTTTGCAGTTTTCAAATTCTGAACATACCAGCTTGATTAGCTCATCAAGGCACATATTGCTATCCTTTCGGAAGTTTGAAATTCAAAGTTTGAATTTTTGGGGTTTCTCTGACAAACCCTAATCCAGCTCCAGATCCAGTTCTTGCAAATAAAGTGGATTGGGTTAATCCTAGAAGAAGATGGATTGGTCACCTGCATAAGTGAAGAAGTTCCTGTTTCAGAGGGAAATGAGGCTAAGGCCTTACATAAGAAGATTACAAGAAATCTCGACAGGTATGACTCATCCAGGCATGTCTTGAGATTTGTTCATGATTAAGTTTATGATATGTTTGTCTTCATGTTATTACGGTTAGAACAATCTTGATTTTAGACTTGTCGTATCACCTTAACAAAATTATGAATGCATGCATTAGGGTGTTGACACTTATGATTGTACTAATGCATTATGGTGTTGTATGAGGTTTATGTTTCCTGCTAACATGAAAGGTACACCAAGAAAGACAAATCATGTTCTACTTCAAGAACATATGATCATGGTGACATGAAGACAAAGATTCATCCATTGTCATGGATCACATAGAAGATCTACTTACGAGGTATGTATAACTTGGTTCTACAATGGTTAACTTATGAGACATGCAGGTTACGAGCACAAGTCACTGAAGAGAACCAGAAGACATTATGCAGGTATGTTAGACATAACTAGCTAGCATGCTAATCCAGGTATGTTTTTCCTATATCAAGCTAGAATCCTACCTTGTGTTAGGATCTTATAATGTTGTGTTGTTGATAATGATTATTCATGAAGTCATAGGTTTGAATAGTCATGGCTGTATGCATATTATGTTTCTTACCATAATTGATGATATGACTAACCAGAAGAATCATGAAGGTATAGGTTTGAGTAATCACGGGTTTATGCATTGATGATTTAACTAATCAGAAGAGACCTATGATCAAATAAGAATATGCATGAGTAAAAGAAGACTTCCCCGAAACCCTGAATACTAATGTTTATTATTTGTGAATGATCATGACTATACATGTTTAAGATTATTGTGTTTTGATAGTATTAAGATTATACTAATAAATGTGTGATTATGTATGAGACCTCAAGGATAACACAATGATGATAATAATAAGCATGCATAGTGATTAAGGATGGATATAAGTTCAAGGACAAGTAATCCAGAAAGCAAAGATCAAGAGGGAGCACACTCCAGTTGTTCCTGCAAGAAAGCAAAGGAACACACTTCAGTAGTTTCTGCAAGGATGCAGATATTCAGAGGGAGTTGACGACTTCTCACAATCCACATTAGAATGGAGTTGCAAAGATTCAGAGGGAGTCCACCCAGCAACCAAACAAATATAAGTATTTGAATTGTCATTTCTTATATAATGTTATTCAATGATGTACATGCTTATGTTCCTAGAATTAGGTTGTGTATTATGCATATTAGAATAGTTACATTGATGAACAATATACATGGGTAAGTGGCCTATGGCACTATACAACATTCCATTGCTACTTATCTAGAATGAAACCTCTTTGCTGACATGTTAGGAGTTGTGCACACTCTTAACAATGTTCTGGTAGAGATTGGAAGGCATCTAGAAAGTTACAGAATATGGATAAATGTTGTATTGAAGCATTGGCTAAGATAATTGCATGACTGTATGACATATTTATTTATGTGTAAGAATTTGTTCTGAAAACTATGAGATGTTTTCTAATCATGCAATTTAACTTGTTGTGTAAGAAAGATTGTATACCATCACCTACAAAAGAAAGACTACAACATTTATTCAGCAACAAAGTTATCTATTGAAAATATTGAAGATATTGAAGTTCCCAGGATTTGGGAAGAATTCCATGATCGAGGAGTACCAGTCAATCATGAAGATGTTTGGGATGAAGTCCCAAGACCTGAAGGGTAGTCTATAGTGACTTCCAAGAGGATCTACAAGATCAAGCATGCTGTAGATGGTAGCATAGAGACTTTTGCTCCTGTAGCTAGATACACTTCCATCAGATCAGTACTTGCTCTGGCTGCAGTGATGAAGTGGAAGATACACCAGATGGATTTCAAGACAGCCTTCTTGGATGGTGTAGTTGAAGAAGAAGTGTATGTGGAGAAGCCACTTGGTTCTGAGACACATGACAAGGAGTCATATATGTGTAGAACTTGGTATGGTAGGATAGACAACTTTCTTTCCAGTTTGGGCTTTACCAAGAGTAAAGCGGATTCCAACCTTTACTACAAGGTTGAGGAAGGTAATCCAGTGATACTACTTTGGTATGTGGATGACTTGTTTGTTATAGGTGAGGATATATTGATTGCCGACACGCAGCAGAAGCTTGCTGCTGAGTTTGAGATGAAGAGCTTGGGTATGATGCACTACTTTCTTGGTATGGAGGTGTGGCAGAGTGTAGATGGAATCTTCCTTGGACAAGGGAAGTATGCAGTAGAGATCTTGAAGAGGTTTGGGATGATGGACTGCGAGGCTATGGCATCGAACCTAAAGCTTCTGTGTGATGCTTCATCTGAACTGGTCGATGTCACTATGTATCGTCAGATGATTAGGTCCTTGATGTACCTGACGAACACGAGACCCGCTATTTTCTTTGTTGTGAACACATTGAGCCAGTTCCTAACAGATCCGAGGAGTGTTCATCTGGTTGCTGTAAAGCATATTCTGAGGTACCTAAAGGGTACAGTTGATTATGGGCTCAAATATGATGCAAATCAAAAGTTTAACCTAGAGGGTTATGTTGATTCAGATTGGACAGGTAGTGCTACAGATAGGAATAACACTTCTGGGTGCTGCCTCATTATGGGATCAGGTGTGATCTCTTGGTTTAGCAGGAAGCAGTCCTTCGTAGCTCTGAGTACAGCCAAAGCAGAGTATGTTACGATGGATGGGCAAGTTGCATATGTATTGACCAAGCCGTTGGCCATAGTGTAGTTTGAGTACTTCAGAGAGAGGCTTGGTGCACTTCAGATCGAGGTTCATTCCAAAGGGAAGTGATGAGTCTGGAAGATACATATGCACATGAGCTTTTGTGACATGGTTGATGTGTTCTCCCATGGTCGTGATGTAATTGTTGAGCCATTCTCACATGGTGGTAGATGTGTTCTCCCATGGTGTAGATGTAAGGGTTGGAGCCATTCTCACATGGTGTTAGGTGTGTTCTCCCATGGAGTAGAAGTAAGGGCTAAATCCATTTTTCACATGGAGGTAGATGTGTTCTCCCATTGTGAAAAAGTAACAGCTCGAGCCTTCCCCAAATGGTGGTAGATGTGTTCTCCCATGTCGGTGGTGTAAGTACTGGATGATGTGCATCTGGGATGTGCTTCATGGACAATGAGATGATCTAAAGAAGACGATGCTATGATAATCAGGAGGATCATGGATGATGAGCATCAAGACGATGGTCTAGTTACTGCTCTATATGTATATGTACACATCATGTTGGATGTTGGATATGATCAGTTGGATCATCTATATGTATATGTATATGTACGCATCATGTTTGATGCTGGATATGATCAGGTGGATCATTTGTATGTATTTTGTATATGCATCATGTTGGATGCTTGGACCATGTATCTGTATATGTATTAGGTGGATACATTGTATGATCAGGTAGATCATGTATGTTGATATGTATCATGTATTTGTATTTGTATCAGGTAGATACACTGTATGATCAGGTGGATCATGTATGATGATATGTATCAGGTAGATACTTGGTATGCATCAGGTGGATGCATTGTATGATCAAGATTATCATTATGACAAGCTTTAGGGTGTTGCTCCAGATGATATGTATCAGGATGGTACAGTGATGATGATCAGTGTGATCATGAGCATCAAGATGATGCTTTGTGCAATGATGATCCATTGGATCATGAGTATCAGGTTGATACTTGGAGGTCAGAGATGATATGTGGAAGGTTGTGCAAATAGTATGTAACCAGTCCTGGGAGATCTTGCCGGTCGTGCTGCAGCACATAAATGTTCCTGGGATACTCTTTCTGGTATTGCTATGTAGTATGTAATCAGTCCTCAGATATCCGATAGGTTGAGCTGTGTGCTTGTAATCAATCCTGGGATGAGATATTACTACGGAGACATGTAGTCAGTCCTGGAGATCCAAGAGGTTGAGCTGTGTGCTCATAATTAGTCCTGGTATGCTCTTTAGAGATCTTATCAGTCGTGTTGTGGCACATAAATGTTCCTGGGATGCTCTTTAAAGGTTTTGTCTATCCACATGTAATCATTGTTGGAGATCCAAAAGGTTGAGCTGTGTGCTTGTAATAAGTCGTGGGATGCTCTTTAGAGATCTTGCCGGTCGTGCTGTGGCACATAAATGTTCCTGGGATGCTCTTTAAAGGTATTGTGGAGGAGATGCATGTAATCAGTCCTAGGAGATCTTCTTGGTCGTGATTAGGCACATAAATGTTCCTGGGATACTTTTTCTGGTATTGCATCCGCACATAAAATTAGTCCTGAGAGGCCACCTCTATCAGACCGTTCGCACAGATGATGAAGACCTGTAGGTGGTGGGCCTACATCCAGTATGAAAAAGGACTGGTTCTGTAGAATTTCCTATGATGAGTAGATTCAGATATTGTTTGAGATAGCAGTAGCAGTGACGATGATGATGACTCGATGAGGATTATCCAGTGATGATGATCCAGAGAAGATGACTTGTGCTAGAAGACCTGTGTTGAGAAATACCTTCCTAGTTAAGAGGGAGTGTTGATGTATATGTAACTTCAGAATGTATTTCACATATATGTATATTGTATTCCTATAGAGATGTTATTATTCTTCTTTACGGAAGTGTCGTCATTTATATTGTAAGTGTTGTAACTTATACTTGATGGGTTATTAGACCACCTTGTTGGGGTTGGCCCTATATAAGTCATGTCGGTCAAAGGGTTATTAGAACACCATATTGGGTGTCGGCCCAGTCAACATTGTGTTATGTGGTTAAGTTAAGGCTGACCTAGTAAAGGTTATTAGGAAAGTCAAGTCTAGTATAAATAGAGATCGCGAGATCTCTATTTCATCATTCTATTCACTCACTCACACTTTGGAGAGTGGTGCACTTGTGGAGGAGGAGGCTTTGCTGCTAGGAGAAGACTATCTCTTGTATTTTGGTTGTATAATTGCTCTATCTATCTCTGAGGAAGTTATTGGGGTTTTTCAGCTTTATGGTTTTCCCCAAGTAAACTTTGTGTCTCTTATGTGCTTGCATTATTGTGTTCATGATTAATATGATGTACATGTTGTTCTCTCAGTTAAGATCCTAGATCAGATTGAAGTAAATTCTGAAAATTTAACAGATCCAAGCTCAGGTCATAACACCAAACACTCAAATGCATCCAACATCCAGACAGAGGCAAACAAACTCAGAGAATTGAAACCCTCGATGGTGTAGTACCCAAGACCAAACCCCTAGCTTCGCTGGAAGACGTTCGCATATGTATTCGTAGGGTTCTTTAAATGCCACCACCAACCCCAAAAATTTGCTACAAGTCATGATATCTATAGTGGTAAAGGAATTCACGACCAGGAAGTAATTAAAATGAAAAGGTGTTGCCAAGATCCCAAGTATTGTGTAAAGTCAACAAGTAATGGCAAGTTCATTATGTTATAAAAGCTCAACAAGGGCTTCCAAACTTCGAACAAAGCATTTCGAAGTGTCAACCACCACCCATTATAAACAATAGTATTAATTAAGTACAGAACTTGCGAAATGGACACCATAAGTAGGCAGCTCGGTAGGTAGACCTGCAAACCAAGAAAAGAAGTGGATGCATTAGCGAAAATGCTAAGTAAGACAAGAGTCTCCATTTGCTTACCCCTACCTCTCGGAAGCCTTGCCAGGGTACCTTGCCCTTTGAAAAGACCAATCATCACACAGTGGGCACCAATTTCCACCAATAAAGGTCCATTCCACCTGAATTGCCAGATATATTTTAATACATATGCATGCAAACCCTTACAACTATAAGAAGGAGATTCTTGTCATTACATTCAATACATTCGTACACATGCAACAGTTCATACTTCTATTTAAAAGAAACACTTCCGCAAAACTTGTAGAGTTTATAATCAGCAAACCATGACACTTATAAACTAAGATACTCAAAAAGTAGAAATCAAATACCGATACAGTAGGTACTGATCGGTGCTGAAGTCAAATTTATTTATTCCTCACCTCTTTAACAGTTTAATTTAGTATTGGAAAATTTTCAAATTTTTTCTATTTTAAGGGACATTACAAGTGGTATTAAAGCTCAGTTACAAAACTAAGTGACCTATTGGGCTCATTACAAACATCCGTTGCAGATACACAGTAAACAGAAACATACATTTAAATTTTATTTTGTTTTATGTGAAAATAAACTAACATGATTTTCTGTTTTTTATACTTATATAACATTTCAGGTACAGTCATTGTCTGAAAATGAATGCAGAAGGGGGCAACTGCATACATGAAAATTTGAACTCTTCACCATGAGAGCAAGAAATTGTGGTGGAACTCAACTAAGACTTAATGAAATCCATGCAGAATCTACAGGCCGAATTCCAAAGTTTCTGAGATGAAAACATGCAAGAAAGAAGAGAACAACAAGCCATAAATGAGGCACTACTTCAGATTTTAACAAAGGAAAAACCTCACGGAAATCCCACACTCTCAGTCAACACTTTTAAAAAGGGAAACAGTCAAACAAAAAGCACTGCCATCCCCAAAGGAGAAGAGCAGGGAGAACACTTACCTGAATCAATGGAAGAAGACTCTAAAAGCTCTTCCAATGATAAAGGTTCACCACCTCCTTGCAAGAAAAGGAGAAAAAGTGATGACAGTCTGCAAGGGGAATTCTTAAAGATAAAAGTTACAGCATATGACAGAGAGCTTAACTTTAGGGAAAAGGATGAGGAGTGGCTACTAGGGATGAATAAATAATTCAAAGTTCACAATTACTCCAATGAAATGGAAGCTCGACTAGCCATATACAACCTTGACGGTAAAGCTGCCAAATGGTGGCGGGACTTGAAACACACCAAAGGACATGAGCTGAGAGACATAACCTGGGATACTTTTAGCAGAATATTCCAGGACAAGTATATGTCTGAAAGATTCTTCGATAAGAAAACAAAGGAATTTAATGAGTTAAAAATGCACTCCCTGACTATGGAGGCATTCGTAAACTGATTCTTAGACTTGTTGCACTATGTGCCTTCTATTAAAGACGAGAAGGTCAAAATTCAGCAGTTCTTGGGAGGGCTACCACTAAACTTTAGAGAAAAGATAGAGTTTGACATGCCCAAAACCCTTGATATAACCTTACATAAAGCAAGGCTGTGTTATGAACACGGATAGCCAAGGAATGACAACATCAACAGAAATATAGATAGGTTCAGAACCTTCTCGGACAAGCGCAGACCGAGTTTTAGACCTCCACCTTATCGAAAACATAACAACAGTTTTCGAACAAATAGAGGCTTCAATCGACCTCGAGCACGACCAAGTGCACCCCCACCACCTGTCAATAGGCCCGTTTTCAACAAAGGGACAAAAGTTGTCCCACCAACTATTTCTTGTTACAAATGCCAAGGGCCACACAACTACCAAGACTACCCCAACAAAACAGATGGAGTTTTACACAACATCTAGGAAGAACCTACCATAGGAGACATGGAAAAGACACCAAGGATTTATGCCGCTCTCAATGGTCGACAAGCAGATCACCAAGCCACCATGGTGGAAATAGAGGGTAAGATCTCTAACACTACCGTTTCATTTTTAATAGATCCCGGTGCTTTCGAAAGTTCTATCTCCCCTAAGTTACTGGACACTTGTAAGTTGAACCGAGAACCTCACAAGAAACCGTGGCTAGTACAACTAGCTACCAATACCAAATGAAAGGTCTCCGAGTTAGTTAAAACTTGTGAGATAGCCTTAAAGGAATTCCAAACTAGGCTAGATTTAAACATTCTAACCCTAGGGTCGTACCATGTACTCATCGGCATAGATTGGTTAGAAGAACACCATGTCCTCCTAGACTGCTTAAGCAAATCCTTACTCGACTGCTTAAGCAAATCCTTACTCGACTGCTTAAACAAATCCTTACTATATAGGGATGACCAAGGGAATCAGAAAATGATTCAAGGTATCCCTAAAAAGGTTTTGGTACGACGGATCTCCACCTTACAAACAAAGAAATGTATCGGGAAAGGTTGCAAACTCTTTACCGTCAATATCTAAAACATAGAAACTAATAGGGAACAAAAGATCGAAGACTTCCCAGTCCTTATGGAATTCGAGGATGTATTCCCTGAATAAATACCGGGATTGCCACCCGAATGAGACTTGGACTTTTCCATTGAGCTAACACCCGGGTCAATACCAGCTTCTAAAGCCCTGTACCGCATGAGCACACCAGAATTGGTGGAGCTCAAGCTTCAATTATAAGAGTTAATAGATAAAGGATACATTTGACCAAGTGTGTCTCCTTGGGGTGCACCGATACTCTTCATCAAGAAGAAAGACGGGATGATGCGGATGTGCATCGATTAGCGCCAACTTAACAAGATGACCATTAAGAATCGCTACCCACTCCCTAGGATCGATGACTTGTTTGACCAAGTCGGAGGGGCAAAGATCTTCTCGAAGATCAACTTACAATCTGGATACCATCAGGTGAGGATACGTGATGAGGATATTAACAAGACCACATTTCAAACCTGTTACGGCCACTACGAGTTCGTAGTTATGCCCTTTGGGTTGACGAATGCACTGGCCAACTTTATGTGCATGATGAACAGTATCTTTAGTAAATACCTCGATAATTTCATTCTAGTCTTTATTGACGACATTCTGATCTACTCCAAGAACAAAATAGAACACGAGGAGCACCTCCAAATTTTTTTACGAATACTAAAGGAACACTAGCTTTACGCCAAGTTTAGTAAGTGCGATTTCTACAAACCCCATATTCAATACTTAGGACATATCATTTCCGAGAAGGGAATAGCCATCGACCCCAAAAAGGTCAAAGTGATCGATGAATGGCCCACACCTACTTGCGTATTCGATATAAGATCGTTCTTAGGACTAGCCGGCTACTACCGGAAGTTCATTGATAACTTCTCATGGATTGCATGTCCCATGACCGCCTTGCAGAAAAAGGCCAACAAGTTTATCTGGACGGATAAGCACGAAGAAAGCTTTCAAAAACTGAAGAAACTACTGATTAGTGCACTAATTCTGCGTATTGCGGATCCCAATGGGGACTTCGTTATTTGCACAGATGCAAGCAAGGAAGGACTTGGGGGAGTCCTTATGTAAGACAATTTTTCCATATGCTATGAATCATGGAAACTAAACGAACATGAGCAGAACTATCCTACTCATGACCTCGAACTAGCCACCATCATCCATGCTATGAAGATGTGGCGACATTATCTCATGGGAAAGAAATTTCTATTGATCACTGATAACATGAGCTCGAAATACCTTTTTGACCAACTCGACCTGAATGCCAGGCAGGCCAGGTGGTTAACCTTTCTTAGTGAATACCATTTCAAACTAAAGCATATAAAAGGAAAGGAAAACAAGATTGTGGATGCCTTAAGCCATCAAGCACATATGCTTTACGAGGTCATAGTAAGCCAAACCAACTATGACTTACACCACAAAATTCGAATGGCATGGAAGAGTGACCGTTATTATACGGAAATCCTTGCAAAGATTCATGAAGACAGACTCTTCCAACAGCAGAAAGAATATAAGATAGACGAATCAGGACTACTGTGGTCTAAAGACCGACTTTACGTCCCAGAGAGTGGAGAAATTAGATCAAACATTCTCACCTAATTTCACCAAAAACCCTATTTAGGTCACCCCGGATATAAAAAGATGATATTGGCCATAAAGAAACATTACTTTTGGCCTAAGCTGAAAGCTGACATCGCAGTGTTCATCACGAAATGTCAGGAGTTCCAATTGGTCAAAGCAGAACACCAACACCCCTCTGGATTACTTCAACCTTTACCCATTCTGAAATGAAAATGGGAGGTAATAAGTATGGACTTCATCACAGGCTTACCCAAGAGTAAGAAACTGAACAACTCCATCTTTGTAGTGGTAGACAAGCTGTCTAAAGTAGCCCACCTTATACCAGTGAAATCTAGTTCACATCGCGGAAATATTCTTAAAAGAGATATTTCGATTGCACGGGATTCCCAAAGCAATCATTTCCGATCGAGTCATGAAGTTCACTAGTAACTTCTGGAGAGCATTGTTCTCTAGTTTGGAAGCCTAGTTACAATTCAGTACCACATACCATCCTTAGACCGATGGACAAACAGAATGAGTAAACCAAATCCTAGAGGACATGTTGAGGATGTATGTCATGAACAACCCCACCAAGTGGGAAGATTATTTGCACCTCACAGAGTTCGCATACAACAACAGTTATCAAACTTCGGCCAAAATGAGTCCCTTCGAGGTACTCTACGTTAGGAAATGTCGGACACCCGTGACTTGGGACAATCTAGTAGACAGACTTATGTTAGGACTCGACCTACCAAAAGACTTTGAACAGCTAGTCTCCAAGGTGCAACTGAACTTAAAAGAACCACAAGACCACCAAAAGAGTTACGCGGACAAGAAAAGAAAGGAAAAAGACTACCAAGTCAGTGAACATGTGTTTCTAAAAATAAAGGCAAAACGAAGCTCGTTGAGCTTGGGACGTTGCAGGAAACTAGCCCCAAGGTTTTGTGGACCTTTAGAAATACTAGCCAAGAAGGTCCCAGTGGCTTATGAGTTGGCCTTACCAGCTCATATAAAAGTTCATAATGTTTTCATGATTCACTATTAAATAAATATGTATATGATACTAAACATGTTATTGATTGGTCCTTATTACAGGTGGAGTCCGAAGGGGAGTTCACGCTAAAACCACTCAACATTCTAGACAAAAGAGAGGTCTAGCTTAGGAGGAGGACCATTACTTAGCTGAAAATGAAATGGAGGCACTTTCGACTAGATGACGCTACTTAAGAGAATGAGGCCACCATGAAAGAGGCATACCCCGCCTTGTTTCATGACTTCATTCCTAGTCCCTAGAAACACCGAGACGGTGTTGTTCTAAGTGGGGAGGGATGTAATATCCTGAATTTTGGACTGACTATTTTATGATGTTATATTGGTCCATGGCCCCAAAACATATGATTTATTCTGATTATTGGGCATAATCCCTACTACATATGATTTATTCTTTTGTAGAATGACATGTTGGGCATGGACCCTGACTGAATTTCATTATTTGATTATATACTAGGAAAGGAAGCCCCAATGTTTTGATTCATTTATCATATGATGTGGGTACAAAACCCTAATATACTAAGATGATCTTTTATTACATATTGTGCAGTGATGTGAATGACATGATTGACTCATATGGTGTGTTGAGCGTGGACTCAGGAACACATGGATTACCTACGTACTGAGCAAAAGCCCTGATATACCTAGAGGAAATATTATGTACTTGGAGTAAGCCCCGATGTAGATTGAGTGTTGGGGATAAGCCCTGGAGCACTCCAAGCTTGATCAATGAATACTGGATCCAAGGCAAATTAAATATTCTAGATGTGCCTTACAACCACATTCTAGCACTAGTGTTGAGCAGAGGCTCTGGAATTGCACTAGTGTAACGCCCATGTGGGGGTGTTGAGTTAAAAGGCTCTGAAGAGTACTCAGGGTTACTGGATCTCAAAGTGTTGAGTCAGAAGGACTCTGAATAGAACTTTTACTTTTATCACATTTATAAAATTTGATTAAATGATTCATCTTTTTATATATCATCACCTACTGCAGGAACTACCATGTTAAACGAGGGAATCCAACATGCAAGAGAGAGACTAGAGGTACCTAACCAAGCTAACCAAGACCATCCAAAGAATTGAACCTTGTCCTTAAAAGTTAAAAGAAGTGTCATGTGATGACATAGAACTAAATAAAAGATAATTACCAGTAGTCTTTTACGACTAACATGTATAAAGGCCTCAAGGCTAATATTACTATTAAGGTCTTTAATAATAATAGTGCCATTATTTAATTATGGAATATAATTAATATATTATGATTAATGCATTATTTTATATTATAAAGTGGTGTATTAATATTTAAGTGAAATATAATTATTGTTATTGAATTATTATAATTATGACTAAGAGCATAAATCAAAATCACTTATAGTTAAACAATTGGAAAAGTCCTAGTTCAAGAGGACTAGATATTTAATTAAACAATATCTTTTAATTATTAATTATTGAATTTAAAGAAACTAATTACTTCAACAGTCATATTCACGACTCCCATACTTAAGGAGGGTAGATCCCAAGTTTTGGGGATTATCCTTCATTCTTGGTCATTATCATTCTATTATGGTAATCCAAGAAAAGGACTATGCTCCAAGAAGCTGAAGTAGCCTTACTTAGAAATTCTCAGAACCAACAGTGGAACTAGGGCCTCTACATGTCATTGCATGTTGGAACCAAGCTCGAGGGGATCTAGATAGAACCATGAAACGATTCAAGGGTCAAGGTTGGGTGGAACATGGTAGACCCAAAGTTATCCAGCTAAGGAGTCATTTTAACAGGTCAGCTCAACTCAGAGGTCTCTACACTAATTATTGTTTGAGTGTGCAGGTTACTTCAAGAACGGAGTGAGCTACGAAGTAACCAGGTATGAAATGTAAATTTTCCATTTAAAGTTATAATAGAGGTTAGATAAGTAACACAGGATGCTACCCCAGCATCATTTGGCTTTGCTTTTTCTTTCATCCTAAATCATTTAAATATAGACTTTTTGATAGGAACAAAAAAAAGAATTGATGTAAGCTAGGGTTACGTTAACTTAGAAGCTAGGATCAGTATAATGTCTAGCAGGTCTAGCCAAGCTATCCTGTGCTAGGCATCCTAGCAAATCCATAACCTAGAAATCTGCTCTTAATATTTAGATACACCTAGATCACTCCATTCATAGCAGTATTATTAAATTTATATATATCCTCTCCATTTTGAAATAGTGTTTGAATTTACGTTTCCCATAATCTGTGTATAGCTAGGATAAGATTGTTGTTTGCACTACTTTTTATAATTGTCTCTACTAGAGTCCTCTTTCAACTTTACAACATCAACATATCACAAATCTAGATAGGGTTATGTCGAAACTACTAACCCTTTCAAGAAAACGAATACAGACTTTGAATTAAAGTACCAAGTAGGGAAGGCATGTATAGTATTTTCTTTCTCAAAAATTTCCCATATTCAACAAGTTAATCATCCACTACCATGAAAGCACCACAGAACTTTTCTAAGGGTCGTTTATTACCAACAGTCAACTCATCACAAGGATTTAAACGCATCTTTCAGCCATTATGATTTATAAACTTAGTATCAGACATTTTCATTCTTGCAACCAAAATTTTTGAAAAGAAACTCAATGATTATCATTTCAGAAATCAAACAGTCCACAACATACAAAATCATTAACATATCATTCTACGAGTCAGGGGATCAAACCCCATCCAAGGCTCTGCTATCCTAATAGATGCCACAAGTATAGCAAATGTATAGCAACCCATACTCTCTTAAAGTTCAATCAACACAGTAGCTAGGGCTATGACTCTTAATTAAAAAGTAGAAGGGTTACACAACATTCTTCAAATAAATTTACACAATAACATACAGAGAAGCATTATTCATAAATGATGGTACAAGGATCGAGTCCCACCACCATTTCATTTGAGACCCTTTTGTTTTCTACCTACTTCAAATAACCAGAAATGTAGCAGTAAAGACCCAAATCTTAGATCATGGCAGGCATATTATTTTAGCCTCAAGGTTACGATTCGTGCCATCAAAACAGTCATAATAACAACGAACATCTTCCGAAAAACCTTTGATACAGACAACATTCATATGAATCAAAACGTAGAGATTAAATAGGGTACCAAACCCTTATAAATAGTACACAGAAGAACATTCCAGGGCCCATACAAATACATTTTGCAAACGTAGGTCTCTAATGTAAACCCCAGTTCATTTTGGGCATTATTGCCAACATCGAGAGTTCAACAAAATTCAGACATAGAGCCTGTAACATCCCGATAATTTCATAAAAATTTAAATCAGCATTAATGGTTAATAATTGTAAATGCGGAAATAATAAATGTTTATAAAGACAACATTAATTAACAAAGTCATTTATGCAGAAAATAATTAATTATTGAGACTCTTAGCTAAAGAGAATTTAATGGTTGCGACACATCATACTTCTGTTAAGATGCTGGCGACATTGTTGTAATTGTGTTAACTATAACTTATGATATTTGCAATAGAGTTTTATGGACTAGGTTCTGACAGTTGTTTTTGATGATGATGCAAGGGGCCCTGCGAGGTACCCTGAGGTTTACATCAGCTAAGGCATTTGTATCCTGCTCCATGTGCAGAACGCAGGTAAGGGTTCCTATGACAAGCAAGAGTCAATGAGTACGAATGTATTTCAATTCACGTCAGTGTATTGTGATAATTCTAAGTACTGCCATGCGAACTAGTGATGAGAGGTATGGATGTCATGGTTCTAAATCTCATTTATGTACTAGTTACAGACTTTCTAGTGTTATTTAAGTCATGTCGCCCAGTGCCTTTGTCTTACTATAGTTATCACCTACAAAAAGAACTACTATCAATTCCTCCAAGTAATGATACCATTATCCAATTAAATCCTTATTGGAGTTTTCATACAAATGGTGTTTATATTATGGACTAACATTATGCTATGCATTGGTGAAATCTTCAACTATATCTTTTTGTGTTACCAATTTAATTTGCAATACAAGGCTAATGCATGAACCTTGTAAGTTCTACCCTAAGGACTATACAAATGTTAGAGGGGAGAATATATACACCATAGGATTAACTAGGCAATGCATTCTTCAACAATTGTATTCATGACTAAACCCATTTTATAGAAAAGAAATACATATGATCTATCCTAACCATGCATTTTCTCACTATAGATAACATGTGATAAGGTAATGGTTACGAAGCTTTGCAACATCCTTTGAAACATATGAATAAAATGAAAACTAGGAAACTGACAATGCAATGATAATGATCGTGACAGGATACTAAGCTCGGTTCTTGACAGGTTGAAGGTGGCACACATCAGCATTAATGGTCCTACACCTAATCTATAGTGGATTGTAATACTGGCTACCACGTAACTTGTCCACGCGATGCCTAAGCTTATGATTCGGAGCTGTACAATTTGAACATGTAGGTTTCCTCCAAGCTGCACATGGTAACGTTCCTTGGCATGCGTTGCTTGCTGGCATGGTCGTAGCTGGGTATTAAATGTGATATTAAACTTATTGTTTCCCAACTCTCCACGCACTTGGCTAGCATCGTCTCACCCGTCGATCATCCTAGATCTGGGTCATCGATTGATAAACCCTAATACCTCGATGTATGTAAAGTTTGAGGGTTCTCCTCGTCATCATTTTCATGCTTGGAGTTAGGCTGCATGGCCGTCAGGCGGCTGAAATGTAAGTTCGCAATATTTTTCAACCCTGGGGGGTTTTGATTCAAGAGACCTATAGATTTCACTTATAGGTTCGGAATTTGGATGGATAAGGGAAACACGACACACCTCTGGTATTTAGTGGAGATTTTTCTCTGTTTTAGCATTCGCATTCATTTCTCTCGCTGCAAGTCTTTGTCGTTCTACTGGTGCAGGGTGTTACAAATCGAAAATCACTACTCAGGTAATGTTTCAATGTTTGATGATAGTAATATGGCATCATTTATATTAACTCTTCACTACCCCTCTTGTTTTAATCTTTTACACTATAAATGGAAGGTAATAACTCGTGGGAGTCTCTTCATGAACTCTAAGCGTGAAATGGATGTTGCAACACCCTCCTGGTAAGCCTCGATGGTTTGCAAACCTCGTAGGTACCCTTTGGTAGGGTTTTAGCCGATGAATTCGATGTACTGAGAGTTTGTGGACACCACTTGGTCGATGTACTAACCGATTTAATGTTTTAATTAATGAAAATTGTAACGAGATTAAACCCTCAGTATTTCACTGTGACTTAGCTTAAAAACTTTACTACATCTCTTGAGTAATGGTTTTTGACCTTGGGATTGCATTATAGTGTGTGTGAGGAAAAGAAACCCTACGTATTTTTGGAACTTTAAAGGTTTACAATGTGTAATCTATTGAAATTCGTACTTAAAATTTTTTGGTGACGATGCTTAGAGCTGAGGTTTCGCTCGTTCCTGAAGTTAAAAGCTCCTTTGTGAATAAATGTTTTTATTTTTTTTAAATAAAACTTTGAAGAGTCGACTGTACAAATTCTGTCTTGGTTTCTGTTCAATGTGAGATGCCTCTGGTCGAGATAGTTTTGATGCTCGTCCGGTGATAGATAGCTCTGTATTTACGAAATTATTATGGAAGTTTGAGTTAAAACAATGATTTGGAAAAGTTAAGGTCGTGGGGTTCAGTTCTGTTTCTGAGGATGAAACTCTATCCTGTAGGTTTGACTGGAAAGCCTTACTTGTTGAGGAAATGAACCTGAGACTGGGCCTTCACATGCATTTGTAATAAATCCGTCACTGTGGAACTTACCTGGAAGGGTTGTAAACTATTTCTTTAGACATTAATACTACTGTCATGCTTTATTCTAAGTGATAATAAGCATCGTGATAATATCCTCAATACGAAAAATAAATAGTAAGTTTGACAGAAAAATAATAATAATAAGGGCTGGACATCTATGTCGGCTAAAATTTTAGAAATCTTGTCTGTCGACTAGATAATCGATTTGGTCTAAACAAGAAATCATCGAATCGTTTACTAAGTGAATGTTTGGAAAACTAAGGTTGCAGGAAACTTAGGGTTTCTTTTGATTTTCATAAAGGAAGTATTTATATGTATAAAAAGTAAAATATGTTGAATCGAATAGTGATAAGTAGTGATCAAAGGATAAATGTTTACTTTTGTTAATAACACTATGTATCAAGAAAAGAAATTGCAACTGTTATAATTCTAGATATACCAAGGCTTTAAAGAAATATAAAATGTATAATATGGATGTGCATTTGCTTACTATCTGAAATAAATAGAGTTAAAAGAAATATATAGGACTGTGCAGAAAACATACTGTGTTTTTCTTTTATGTATTAATTAATGAATTCTATACTATTGTTGATGCGATACTGTAATGTTTACTCTGTTTAAATATGGAGTAGAATTATGATCAACACATTAATACTATAATCATCTTTCCAATCAATGACATTCTGCCTATCACTTATCTTCCCTAATTTACTTCTCTATACTAGAGTACGATGCAGAGAATAGCATGGGGAAAAATATAGAGATGATTATCAAATCAAATATTTTCACAAATATTTTTCATTCAGAACATAAAATAATTTCTTTTGCATGCCTGATTTTAATACTTCTATAATGCAGAGACATTTATATGTAAACAAAAGTAGGAATTGTAAATCCTAGTGGATTGTAGGAGAAACAAACAGCACAAGGAACTTGTTCCACCCAACCAATTCCTAAAGATAGCCAAGTTGCTTGCCTTAGGACCCCCGAGCTTGTTCACTGAACCACCAGGAGGAAGAAACTCAGAAGCTTAGGTCCCCAATCTTGCAGCAACAAGTAGTTTATGCAGTCTTACAGACTCAGCAGTCAAAGAGACCTGCACCAGCACCTCTGGTTTTCCTTCTCATAAATAATTTGTAGACTTACAATTGTACTCTCACATAGCCTCCCTACTTCGAATCTCTCAGTCATCACCTGATGCACATGAGGAATATTTCTGCATAAAATATTGTAAGAGTTGTCTTCTCAATTCAAATTGCCTTATATAGGCTACCTAGGCCTTTTGTGATTAACTGGTCATTAATGAGCTGCATGCTCACTTCCCCACTTGGGAATAATGCCTCAATTTTAGGGGTAGTTGTCCCATAACCAACAGCTAGTGGTGGAGTGGAAATGCTGCCATCTATCCCATGCCTTCTAGCAGCTTCCATTCCTCCTAGTGGGTCAGTGAACACTCTTGTAACAAATTTCTTGAGTGCTTGTCTCCTATTTTAATTTATTAAATAATAATAATCAGTCATTACAGTCATCTTTGACTAGATTTGGTCATAATTACAAAACTTTGTAATTATAATTTAGCATAAAGTATTTTACAAAATAAAATAATTATTCTCAAAATTTGGGTAGGTGACAGAGCCAGATAGCCAAAACCTCTCACTAAAACCCTCTAGGGCCTGCAAATGACAATAGATACATCTCTTCACAACAGTCCAGCCAAACGGCAACTTCCAGGAACTCAAAACTTGTCACAGTGAACCCCATCGAGTCCACAAGTTCCTCATAGAAAACACAAGACACTCCACAGAGGCGAGAGGAGGAGATAACTTAATGTGGACTCTGGACTTACCAGTTGCCAACGCTTCCAAGTCTAAACTCTTGATCATCAACCAGTACCCACGCAGATGAAGGAGACCAAACCACTTACCTTCCAATCAAGTAAAACATTCAATCATAAGCTATTTCATTATCGTCTCTATGAATGTAAAATTTGCAAGTAGAACAAGGAAGATATTACCTTTATCTATTGCCATGTCTGCATAACGAAACCTTCATGGTGGACTGACCATGAGACAAGCTCAGGTCATAACACCAAACCCTCAGACGCATTCAACATACAGACAGAGGAAAACAAACTCAAAGAAATGAAACCCTCGATGGTATAGTACCCAAGACCAAACCCCTAGCTTAGCTGGCAGACGTTGGCATATGTATTCGTAGGGTGCTTTAAATGCCACCACCAACCCCAAACATTCACTACAAGTCATGATCTCTATAGTGGTAAAGTCATTCACGACCAAGAAGTAATTAAAACTCAAAGGTGTTGCCAATACCCCAAGTATTGTGTAAAGTCAACAAGTAATGGCAAGGTCATTATGTTATAAAAGCTCAACAAGGGCTTCCAAACTTCCAACAAAGCATTTTGAAGTGACAACCACCACCCATTATAAACAATAGTATTAATTAAGTACAGAACTTGCGAAATAGACACCATAAGTAGGCACCTCCATAAGTAGACTTGCAAACCAGGAAAAGAAGTGGATGCATTAGTGAAAACGCTAAGTAAGACAAGAGTCTCCATTTGCTTACCCTTACCTCTCAACAGCCCTTCCAAGGTACCTTTCCCTTTGAAAAGGCCAATCATCACACAATGGACCCCAACCATCACCAATAAAGGTCCAGTCCACCTGAATTACCAGATAGATTTTAATACATATGCATGCAAACCCTTACAACCATAAGAAGGAGATTCCCGTCATTACATTCAATACATTCATACACATGCGACAGTTCATACTTCTATTTAAAAGAAACACTTCCGCAAAAGCTGTAGAGTTTATAATCAGTAAACCATGACACTTATAAACTAAGACACTCAAAAAGTAGAAATCAAATACCGGTACAGTAGGTACTGATCAGTGCTGAAGTCAATTTATTTATTCCTCACCTCTTTAACAATTTAATTTAGTATCAAAAAAATTTCAAATTTTTTCCATTTTAAGGGACATTACAAGTGGTATCAGAGCTCAGTTACAAAACTAAGTGACCTATTGGGATCATTAAAAACATCCGCTGTAGATACACAGTAAATAGAAACATACATTTAAATTTTATTTTGTTTTATGTGAAAATAAACTAACATGATTTTCTGCTCTTTATACTTATATAGCATTTCAGGTACAGCCACTGTCTGAAAATGAATGCAGAAGGGGGCAATAGCATACATGAAAATATGAACTCTCCACCATGAGAGCAAGAAATTGTGGTGGAACTCAACTCGGACTTAATGAAATCCATGCAGAATCTACAGGCCAAATTCCAAATTTTCCGAGATGAAAACATGCAAGAAAGAAGAGAACAATAGGCCATAAATGAGGCACTACTTCAGACTTTAACAAAGGCAAAACCTCACGGAAATCCCACACTCTCAGTCAACACTTTTAAAAAGGGAAACAATCACACAAAAAGGCCCTAAAGGAGAAGATCAGGGAGAACACATACCTGAATCAATGGAAGAAGACTGTAAAATCTCTTCCAACGATAAAGGTTCACGACCCCCTTGCAAGAAAAGGAGAAAAAGTGATGATAGTCTGCAAGGGGAATTCTGAAAGATAAAAGCCCTAACGTATGACAGAGAGCTTAACTCTGGGGAAAAGGCTGAGGAGTGGCTGCTAGGGATGAATAAATACTTCAAAGTTCACAATTGCTCCAGTGAAATGCAAGCCCGACTAGCCAAATCTTAGATCATGGAAGGCGTATTATTTTAGCCTCAAGGTTACGATTCGTGCCATCAAAACAGTCATAATAACAACCAACATCTTCTGAAAAACATTTGATACAGACAACATTCATATGAATTAAAACGCAGAGATTAAATAGGGTACCAAACCCTTATAAATATTACACAGAAGAACATTCCAGGGCCCATACAAATACATTTTTTGAATGTAGGTCTCTAATGTAAACCCCAGTTCATTTTGGGCATTATTGCCAACATCAAGAGTTCAAAAAAATTCAGACATAGAGCCAGATAGCCAAAACCTCTCACTAAAACCCTCTAGGGCCTGCAAATGACAATAGATACATCTCTTCACAATAGTCCAGCCAAATGGCAACTTCCAGGAACTCGAAACTTGTCACAGCGAACCCAATCGAGTCCACAAGTTCCTCATAGCAAACGGAAGACACTCCACAGAGGCGAGAGGAGGAGATAAGTTAATGTGGACTCTGGACTTACCAGTTTCCAATGCCTCCAAGTCTAAAGTCTTGATCATCAACCAATACCCATGTAGACGAACGAGACCAAACCACTTACCTGTCAAGCAAGTAAAATGTTCAGTCAGAAGCTATTTCATTATCATCTCTATCAATGTAAAATTTGCAACTAGAACCAAGAAGATATTACCTTCAGCTATCACCATGTCTGCATAATGAAACCTTCATGGTCACCTAACCATGATCCAAGCTCAGGTCAAAACACCAAACCCTCAGACACATCCAACATACAGACAGAGGAAAACAAACTCAAAGAATTGAAGCCCCCGATGGTGTAGTACCCAAGACCAAACCCCTAGCTTAGCTGGAAGACGTTGGCATGTGTATTCATAGGGTGCTTTAAATGCCACCACAAACCCCAAATATTCGCTACAAGTCATTATCTCTATAGTGGTAAAGGCATTCGCGACCAAGAAGTAATTAAAATGCAAAGGTGTTGCCAAGACCCCAAGTATTATATTATAAAAGCTTCACAAGGGCTTCCAAACTTCCAACAAAGCATTTCGAAGTGACAACCACCACCCATTATAAACAATAGTATTAATTAAGTACGGAACTTGGAAAATGGACACCATAAGTAGGCACCTCCGTAAGTAGACTTGCAAACCAGGAAAAGAAGTGGATGCATTAGCGAAAACACTAAGTAAGACAAGAGTCTCGATTTGCTTACCCCTACCTCTCGGCAGCCCTCCCAGGGTACCTTGCCCATTGAAAAGACCAAGCATCACACAATGGGACCCAACCGCCACCAATAAAGGTCCATTCCACCTGAATTACCAGATAGATTTTAATACATATGCATGCAAACCCTTACAACCGTAAGAAGGAGATTCCCGTCATTACATTCAATACATTCGTACACATGCGACAGTTCATACTTCTATTTAAAAGAAACACTTCCGCAAAAACTGTAGATTTTATAATCAGCAGACCATGACACTTATAAATTGAGACACTCAAAAAGTAGAAATCAAATACCGGTACAGTAGGTACTGATCAGTGTTGAAGTCTATTTATTTATTCCTCACCTCTTTAACAGTTTAATTTAGTATCAGAAAATTTTCAAATTTTTGCTATTTTAAAGGACATTACACCTAGGCACATGACTTGGCACATGACTTGTTTTATTAAATAGAATTTTACAGACTTGCTAAAAAAGTAAATAGAATATTGATATTTGTTAAGGTTTTAAGATAGAAAAAAGTTAAATACACATCTGTATCAATTCACTCAACAAAAGTTATGCTAGATTCTAAACTTTTAAAACGAAAAAAGTTAGTTACAGAACCGTAACAATTAACTCGGTAAATCTTAAACACCGAGCATCTATCTACCCGACAAACTTTAATCATCAAATATATTTGTTATATCATCCCACAGATTTGTTATAGCATTCATCCACATCCATATCCATCAATAAAATTTTGGACTTGAACTTTAAACAGCATCCTTTTACCGATAAGATTTAAGACAAATTTTAAACATCAAAAGATTTGTTAGATTTGTTATCAGTACAATTTTAATATTTGGCAAAGATTAATGTAAAAATATAGGTAAAAAAATTTCCGACATTTATAACAAATCTACCTAATAATTTACATATTTGACT
Source organism: Larix kaempferi (assembly GCA_027924585.1). NCBI lineage: Eukaryota > Viridiplantae > Streptophyta > Pinopsida > Pinales > Pinaceae > Larix > Larix kaempferi. The sequence continues at coordinate 17,862,584 of BSBM01000088.1, read as the reverse complement.
AGGCATTATATTTCCTCGAAAACATTGTCGTCTCGACATCTTACAAATCTAAACAACCAAAAGTACATTATATTCAAACTTGTACATCATTAATAAGAAAAATATGTTATATTTTTAGAGAAATGTAAAGTAGATTATCGTTATTTCATTATATATATTTACTGTTTTGATATATCAACATAAGTAAGAAGATAAGCAAGAACGTAGAAATTAAATTTTTATTAACTCTAAACGCCTCAATGTTTTGTTTTATAGGTGTATTTTAGTAGTAAAATAGAATTACCCTTTAAATGGTTACTTTATTCTAATATAAAAATGTATTTGTCTTTTAAATGTATTATTATGCTACAGCATTATTATCATGACTTGTGAATCATTTTCTTCATGTTTGAAGATGTGAACTTGTGAAATAAGATGATGGAAAGCTTTGTGAATCATTTTTTTCATGTTTGAAGATGTGAACTTGTGAAATAAGATGATGGAAATAAGCTGTAAATTCATCTTGCAGAAACCATTTAGCTTGGGTAGGTAATTTATCCTTGCTATTGAGTATGTAGATCTATAATACTACAATGGGTGGATTTGTTGTGCACCTCCACAAAGGTATCATTTTTTAGCATTGGTCGAAGATATGAAACATTGTCCACCAGATAAGAGATGGGAATGATTATGTCCAATTAAAAGGGCTCATATAAGTTGAGCTAGGAGACATTAACTACCAAATGAATACCCAATTGCAGTGTAATGTTGAGTTTGTAGGATTTTTCACCAACCTATTACAAAATATGATAGGGGCCATAATGAAGTGGATGAAGATGAGATGAAGCTTATGATGCTTAGCTCCTTGAAAGCATTGATTATGAAGATATAACAATACCTTATTACTGGACTACAAGGATACACTGATGCGATGGTTATCAAGTAGCATCTTGATGTGTGATTGATTACTTTGAAGGGTGTTGTGTACCTTGAGATGAATATGGTCTAAATATTTCACAAATGCAATAGCCTACTTCTAGGTATTGAGCTATTTTTGTGAAGTGGGAGATCCTATAGTGGCTAGGAAGTTAAAAGTGTAGTTGGTTGGTACCCATAACATAATTCAAAAGGAGAAAACATATCCCATTTGAGGAGAGATTCCTCTTAAATCTCAAATTGTGAATTCAAACGGTTAATAATGATGATATGTGTGAAGCAAAATTTATTTACCGAACAAATAGTGATGCTAATGTTTTAAACTCTAAACTAATGCATAAAATTGCTTGTCAGCTGGTGTAAGTTAGTTTGGTTATTCATGAAAATTCTTATGATATATTATAGGATTACCTCCCTATTTGAGAATGGTCTTGATCCATATGGGAGGCCCACACTCCCCATTTTGGATATTAGTTTCAATATGCTAGGTTTAATGTATTAGCGATAATATTAGATTAGATGTTATTAAAATAATGAATAAGCATTTAATATGCTCTCCCTTTGTAATCTATAAAAAGGCACCCTGCCTCATAATACAATCATTCTTGTTTTGTGCCAAGCTTGTCTCTTTCTTCTCATTCTTTTGTGTTAGTAGGTGGTTAGAGTTATCAGTTCTTATTGTGCTTCTTAGTTTAGGAGGTGAGGCTCTCCTAGCCTCACCTTCCATTGTGTATTCAGCTTGTCTTAGTATTTCAGATTTTGCCTCTTTATAGGCGGATCAGGTCTTATTAGCATAATACGAAGCATCACACTCTATCTCAAAGGGTTATTGAAATTAAAGGAATCAAAGGATGGGGGAACATAGTAGATTCTTGAGGTGTTAAAAGCTGGATTTGGTGTTGAGGTACAATAAAAAATACATTTATTATACAACACATGTAGAGGACATGCTATCTTAGTTTAAGCATTAGTTTAAGGACATGCTATCTTTTACGGTTAGTTGTAGTGTGGTTTAAGCATTAGTTTAGGATTGGCATTACATTGCTAGGGTTTGGATTAATACCTTACATAGAAATTAAAAATCTAAAATAAGAAATAGAGCATTTTCTAGAAATATATTTTTTTTAGTTTTACCTACAATTAATTGGCACGTAGAATATCCATCACTTGAAGAATATGGAGGACTTGCTCATTCCAAGTCATAGTAAAGATCAAGATAGCCTCCAGATAACTAATGACAGAATTTCCAAGGTGGGGACACCATGTCCCATTAATGAGTCTCATAAGAGTGGCAAGGGAATTGGTGAGACCAAAGGGAATTATAACTAACCGTGCTCACAAGTCTTGAATTTGGTCTTCAATTTTCTCTACAATGCATCAATTTCCTTCAATGTGACTTGATCGTATCCTCAAGTTAGATCCAATTTTGAAAAATAACAAGCCCCTTGTAAATATTCCAACAAATTGTCAATATGTTGAAATGTGCATCTTTTCTTGATCATCAGTTTATTGATAACTCTATACTCAATGACTGGCCACTATTCATTTGTTTCCTTGGTGAGGAGTTGGGACAAATATTTCCTTCTTGCAATAGTGTCTAAATGTATCTTGCAATATCAACTATCTCAATAGGAGTCATATGACATGGATGGGTATTGATAAGGTGTTTTTCCATGGAAAAGTAGACTTTTAATAAGTTCTTATGAGAAGTGATGAAAAAAGTGATCTTTTGAAGAACAAAAAAAAGTAAAGTTGTAGGAAACATAAATAAGACTTGTATTAACTCCAATACCACCTCATTTAATAGTTACCTCTTTCTTTTTTAAGAAGATTCAAAATAAAAGCATCCCATTTATTTTAATAATAAAACCTAACTTTCTTAAATAAAACCTTACTATCTCTTAAAGGAAGTATTAAGGCATATTATGTTGGATCATTACTATCTAACAAACTCTCTCTTATATATAGAAAATATAGACTTCAAAAATAAATATAATATCAATTTACAATTAAAATAAAATAAGGTATATATTAAATTTGTAAAACATAAATACAATGGTTGTATATTAAATTTGACAACTTAGTCTTATATAAATTTTAACCTACTTTAATAAACAAAACAATAAAACATATCCAAATTTTGTACAAATAAATAAATATTAATTTAATATAGTATGAATATTCTTTATATTTTTTACTTATACAACTTTATTTTAACAAATGAACTCAATAAATTAAAAAGACTACTCTAATTTTAATTTTATTCATTTATATTTTATATATATATGTAAGTGGAAACAATATTATAAACTTTAATCATGACAAAACATAATAATCACACAAATAAAATTAAATCCACATTTTTGCAATGTCATTATTACAAAGCAGTAGTATGTATTATTAATTTATAAACAATGGTATAGAGCATACACGTATACATTTTAAATATGTATCTAAGTTTTTTAAAAATGTTTTTGGTAAAGTTAATTTATTACCTAATAAGGAAACCATAAATATAGGTATTTATATATATTTATTTTATTAATTTTATTTAAATCTTTAAGGTGATTTTTTTGTAATTCTTTTAGTATTAAAAAAAATATTATACTATAAAAAATTGATTCTTCTAAATACTTTATAAATTTTTTATTTGTTTATTAAATAAAAATATATTTAAAATATCAAATCAATTATATATATATATATATATATATATTTGGTAAATTTGAAATTAAGATAGATCTATCTTAATAAACAAATTCAATAAGTATGAATACAATATAGTAAGTAAATTAAAGTATGCATTCGATTATTGCAGGGCCGAACATTGGCTAGTAACACAGAAAATTGAGTAAGTGAATTAAAGTATATGCATTTGATTATTTCACATTCATGGTCGAACAACAGAGAAAATTGAGTAAGAGTGACTAATTAATAATGTTGTGCATTGAAAGATGTAAGAGCTGTTTGTTGAATATGTAAACTATTTTATTTTGTTTTTGTTATGTTATATATATATATTTTTAAATATTTTAGTAAATTTGAAATTTTGATAAATTTATTTTAATAAATAAAATCAATAAATATCAATACAATACTAATAATAAGTGAAGTAAAGTATGCATTTCATTATTGCAGGGTTGACCATTGACTAGTAAGAGAAGAGAAAGTTGAGTAAGAATGCCTAGCTAATAATGTTATGCATTGAAAGATGTAAGAGCAGTTTGTTGCAAGATGTAAACTGTGTTGTTTTATTATATATTATATATATAATAAGATAGATTTATATTAACAAACAAATTTAATAACCATGAATACAATACTCTTTAATAGTAAGTGAATTAAAGTACCTATAGAAAATTGAAAAAGAATGACTAACTAATAATGTTATGCATTAAAAGATGTGAGATTTAAATTGTATTGTTTTGTTTTGTTTATATATATATATATAATTAATTTTGTAGCCTATCTCGGATGATTATGCTATTTCCTTTTACTTATTTCACAAACTGTGAATCTGAAACAATTTTTTTCAGTAGTCTGCTTACCAATTCGCTTTCCATGGAGAACCTTCAGATGCTACAGATTATGGACAATATATGTCGCTGCCCCACGCCTCATCATAGCATTATGCTGCTGCTAGCGACTGAGGAAGAAAAGGGCTGAATATAATATGCTTTAGATTTACAACCGTAAGCTTTGGATTTTTGGGTTTTCAAATGATCCGGCCACCCAAAACAAATATTTGATGGAGAAGTCTCATACTATTAAAAAAAAAAGAAAAAAAAAAGAAACCCCACATGACAATGTTATGGAAAACACTCCAGCCACTTGCTTTGGGTTTGCTTCTAAACAAGTATGATATTGGAAAGTAGTTGGAACTTATCAATTCTGTTCATTGCTTTCGCTAATTACATTTGGGCCAGATCTTATAGAATATCGTTGAATATCTTGTTTAGTTGGCACTTCTGTTGAACGGGAATATTTATAAAGCTCGGATTGAAATATTATATTTTTGCAGTGGATGTCATTCCGTGAATCTGTGTTGCGTGCTTGCTGATAGAACCACCGCATATCGGAATTGTTTTAGGAACCACGTGAAAAGTTAACTTTTGAGAATCAAATTCAGTGTCGGCTCAACCTACAAATACTTTAAATTTACTTCCGATGGTTCGATTGCTAAATCGATTCGTCCATATCTATAACGTCGAAAAGGATATATACCTCCATCAATCAATGTATTTAAGTTACTATATCAGTCTCCTGTCTCTCCTATGTATCGTCAATAACTTTCACAAATAGTGTTCGGATAGCTTTACATATCACGCAACTTCTGTTCAATCAACTAAAACTGAATCCACTTCGAATGATTCGAGCCTGCAAAACATCACGTGGAAAATAAAAATTCACTCAGAAATCATAACAAAATCCATTGAATCCGTATGCCAAAATCTTCAAAAACACGATAACCTAAAAACCTCATTTATTATCTTTGTTCAAATTAACCAGTCAACAACTCTGAAATTAATTGAGAAACTAAAAATTTATTATAAATATGTATTATCTTTTAAATACATATTTATAATAATTACACTCAGTACAAAGAGAAAGACAAACAAAAGCAAGGGGATCATTCAAACAACGAAGATCAATTGTGGGGAAATAATAAAAGAGAGATTGAGACTCCCAAGACCAAGCAACTTTCTCCCTTCGCTTGTCTTTGTATTTCCGTCTTCTAAGGCATTGTTTGCCTATCGGAGGTGTTATGGCTATTTTTGGCGGAGTACTTACTCCCTCTGCTGGATTATGTTAAGGATGACAGCTGTATTCCACCTTGGTATTGGGTTTTGATTCCTTGTACGGGTAGGTGGTGCCTGTGACAGGGGCCAGTTTTTTATGGTAATGGTTGAGGATACTCTGGAGGGACGAGGGTTTTCCTCACCGGGGGTAGGAGGTTGTAAGACTTTTGACAATGGAGCTGATGTGGGTGGAGGGTTTAGTCATTTGGGGTTCTATGAGGAGGGTCTGGTGGGTTCTCGACGTACTCATTGTGATGGAGCCGGAGAGTTGGGTAAGGGTTGGAAACAACGATTCTCAGGGTTGAAGGCCCGTAAACGGCGTCAGGCGAAAGCTCTTAAGGTTAGGGGGGTGATTGATCGATTCGTCATCCCAGAGGAGACTAATCTCGATCGCATTGAGATGTTGTCTGCGAGGGCTGTGGTTGGGCGATTTGAGTTTACCTATGGGGACCAGAAAGAGCCGGTTGAATGGGTCCGGAAGTAATGGGTTCCGATTATAGGGGAGATGCCCAAGGTGATGCAATTGATGAATAGGTGGATTATGTTTGTTTTTACCAAAACTGAGCATGTTGGTCGTATTTTGAAGAGGTTTTGGTGCTTTAAGGAAGGATCGTTGTATTTGAAGAGGTGGCATTTGGCTTTCAATCCATTATCGGAAGCTCGGAGTGTTGGGCATCTATGGCTTCTCATCCCTGGGCTTCCTATAGAGCTGTGGTGTGAGAATATATTGATGGGTATTGCGAATACTGTTGGGAAGTTTGTTCGTTTGGATAACCGATCATTGTGTGGGTTTGATAGAAGGGTTGCGAAGGTTATGGTTTCATTCGAAATGGCTTTGGGTCTTCCTGAAGAAATTGAACTGGTTTGGGGGAATAAGGTGTGGAGGCAGCGACTAGATTACCTTCAAATGCCATTTTGATGTTTTTACTGTTATGGGACTGGACATATCAAGGCACAATGTCTGAATGCTGATACTTTTTTGTCTGGTCCGCATAGGAGGGCACATACAATGACTCCTTCGTCGGCTCCCTCGGATGGACTCACAAATGGTTGAGCAGATTTAGGTAAGCAATATGTCTCCCCCAAACCCTCTATTCCTATATTCTCTGATGCCGAGATAAATGAGATTTTTGACTCTGATATCTCCAAAAAGAAGTTGGGTTCTAAATTGATGGGGGATGGGGATCCTTTACCTAGTGTGGATGCTCCGTTATCTGGGAATTCAACATGTCGGTCATTGTTTGGGGATATGTCTGTTTTGGGGGAGATTTCTCTAGGGTTGATTGGGGACTCTACTGTTTTAAATTCCTCTTCTAATTTGGTGGAAGGGTCTGATTTTCCAAATTTTGTAGATGATGGGGGGGAATTGTTGAGGACTGAGCCGGTGGTTGAGGAATATTTAGTGGCTCTGGATAATGGGGGTGATGGAGATATTGGCAATGCTGACTCTGGTGGCGATAATTCATTCTTTCCTCTTGCCATATATTCAAAAAACCCTAGTTCAAACCCTCATGTAAAATCCGTTCATTCTGACAGATTTGAAAATGTTACCATCAGGAAACCTCGGCGTAAAGGGGGTACTCGTGGTGATAAGCCTTTGGACGGTTTATCAAGTCATATACCTGTTTCAGAGAGGATTGATCAGTTGGTTGTTGATGTGAATTCTGAGGTACATTCATGGGGTCTTAGAGCATTATCCCTGGAAGGGAGGGTTCTTTAATGCCTATTTGTTCTCTAAATATTCGGGGATTGGGGGGGTTGTCCGAGCTAGGGCCCTCTCTGATCTTGTAGCTACTGCTCGGCTGAGTCTTTTGTTACTCCAAGAAACGATGTGTTCGGATTTAGATGCAATGTCGAAGTTTGTTGGTCTTAAGGGTGGTTGGGAAGTCTTGGCTTCCAGCTCCTCTAGTTTATCTGGTGGATTGCTTGCGGCTTGGGATCCTAGGGTTTACTCTTTCTAGGCTTTTAAGTCATCTTGGGGTATTATTTTGGAAGGGGTGCGAAGAGCTGATGGTTTCTTGTTAACTATATTGAATTGTTATGCGCCTTATAGAAATCGTGAAGCATTTTGGAACGGGCTTCAAGCCTCTGGTTTGTTGAGAAGAAACAATATTTTGGTGGCTGGGGACTTGAACTTTATGAGGTTCTCCCAGGAAATTTGGGGAAGTGTTGCTAAATTAGACAATTTGGTGGATTATTTTAATGAATTTCTATTTAAAAATGATTTGGTTGATGTGTGTACAGGTGTCTATTCCCCCACCTGGAAAAATGGTAGAGGCGGTCATGACACTATAATGAAAATATTGGATAAATTTCTTACAAAAGATTCTCTGTTGGAGTCTTGTGGCAGATATCATTCTTGGGTTGGGAGGTCTAAAATATCTGACCACTGGCCTATATTCTTGCAGCTTGATGATAATTTTCAACACCGTTGCTTCCCTTTCAAATTTGACAGCTCTTGGATTGAAAATGGGGATTTTGTATGCTTTTTCTCTTCTATTTGGCTTCATATCAATGTGGAGGAAGAATTAAATCCCGTGGACAGATTCTGTTATAAATTGCGAGTGCTTAAGGGAAAAGTATCTACCTGGATTCATGAAAGAAAAAAGCTAGCAAAACATGATTTGCAGAATATTGAATCACAATTGCAGGTTTTATATGATCGTTCTTTGCATGATCCTTTGGATGATAGTAATTTTATTTTGCTGAAATATTTGGAGAAAGCTAAGGAGAATTTTTACTTAATGGAGGAAAAGGAATGGCGATTAAAGAGCCGGGCTCTGTGGGTGAAATCAGGTGACAAGAATACTCACTTTTTCCATTCCTATGCCTCGGCTCGGAGGAACTGCAATACAATTTGGAAAATGGGTGATGGTGAGGGTAATGAGGTTATGGATCCTGTGGAGCTACAGGCTTTGGCAAAGAAATTTTTCAGTTCTATTTATTCGGTGGATCATTGTTGTGATTTAATGTCACAGTTACAGGTTGCAAGATTATATCCTAAATTTATTGATGATAGTGTTGCTGCTGAAATTTGCAAGGAAGTTTCTTTGGAGGAGGTAGAGTGCACTTTGAAATCATTCGCTAAGGAGGAGAGTCCTGGGCTAGATGGCTGGACGGTGGAGCTTTTTATTCAATTTTTTGATATTATGGGTAAGGAGATTGTAGAGATGGTGGAATTCTCTAGGACTCAAGGTTTTATATCTGGGGCTTTAAATGCTACATTCATCACACTTATCCCGAAGGTAAATGATCCTAAGTCATTTGGAGAATTTCGTCCTATAGCTTTATGTAATCTTATTTACAAGGTTGTATCGAAGATTATAGCGGGCAGGCTTAAACCTATATTTTCCAGGTTCATATCACCGGAGCAATTTGGCTTCTTACGGGAGAGACAGATTCACGATGTTGTGGGCATCACTCAGGAGCTTCTACAGTCCATCAAGTGCAAGAAGATTAAGGCTATCATTTTAAAGATGGATCTAGAAAAAGCTTATGACCGGGTCAGTTGGGATTTTCTCAAACTGCTTTTAATTCATATTGGGATTCCATCTCTGGTTATAAGGTGGATTATGGCTTGTGTCAGTACCATGAATATTGATGTTTTGGTAAATGGGGCTCCATCTTCATTTTTTAGCTGCTCAAGAGGATTACGCCAAGGATGCTCTCTGTCTCCTTTGTTATTTTTGCTTGTCATTGATGGTCTGAGTTGGCTGATTAAGAAAGCTGTGGGGGAGGGGAGAATCAAGGGTATAAAAATCTCAAGAAATCTTTCAATTTCCCATGCACTCTTTGTTGATGATGTTTTACTTGCTGGAAATGTAACGGTGGAGGAATGGTCTGCATTTCAGGGAATTATTGATTTATTTTGCCATGCCTGAGGTATGAAAGTCAGTCTTAAAAAGTCTTGTTTGTATGAGAACTTGGTTTGCATGGATAGACTGAGACTTTTGAAAGCTATTTTTCCTTATAACTGCTCAAAAATTGGGGAAGGATTTACCTATCTCAGATTTCAACTTAAACCAAATGGTTATTTGGTCAAGGACTGGAAGTGGCTTATTCAGAAGTTTGAAGCCAGGATTTCACACTAGACTTATCGTTTGCTTTCCATTGGTGGAAAACTTACCTTGGTAAGGTCGTTTCTCATAGGGACACCGGTCTATTGGCTATCTTTACTTCCGGTGCCTTGCACTGTTATCAATTCCTTGAGAAGTATGATGTTTAAATTTTTATTGTCTGGGGGTCTGAAACAGTCCTATTTATCCATGGTCGGATGGGATAAACTCTCAATCCTGATTTCTGCTGGTGGGTGGCGGATAAAGGACCTCTATGTCTTTAGTGATGCATTGAGATTGAAAAGCTTCTGGAGGGCCTTGTTTGGCAGAACCCTTTGGACCCAAGTGATTCATGAAAAGTATATCAAAATTAAAACCTCACATTGGCTAAGGAAGTCGAGGAATGTTTTGAGGGGTGTCTCACCCATTTTAAATGAGATTATGAAAGTTTACTGTTGGTTGGCAGATGGCCTTTGCTGGAATGTTGGCAGTGGGGCTGAAGTGGCGATTGGTGTGGATCCGATCTATGGTATGAATGAGCAGGTGGTGTTCTCATAGGGGTTATTAGATATTATTAGAGATAAAGGGTATATCACTCTGAACTCTATTGTGAAAAACAACACACATGGTTACTGGTTGACTGCAGTGGACTTGCAGCTCTTAAGATTTAATATGCTAAGACAGAAAATAGCAACATTGCATTCCATTTCACAATAATAGCATATACAGAATCACTGAAGAAACAACAAGCACAACATAAACACAAGAGACACAAATTTATCCTGGGAAACCCTCATGGAGTAGAAAACCCAGTAAAGCTTCCTCAATATAGATGACCAGCAATATACAAAGATGTAACCCTGAGCATAATCTCCTCCTTCTCCATAGCAGACTTCTCCTCCACAAGTGCGCCACTCTCAAGTGAGTGAGTGTGTATCAAATGAGGAATACACCTCCTCTATTTATACACTACTCTGACTTGTCTTTTACACAAATCATGTAGGATCGTATTTAACCATTGGGTTAAATACCCCACTACAACTGACTGGGCCGACCCCTCTAGGGTGGTCTAATAACCCTTTGACCCACATAACACATACAGGGCCGACCCCCACTAGGAAAGTCTAATAACCCAAGTTACCACATTCCGACGGAGGAATAAACATCTCCGTATATACAATAAGATCTTCACGGAGGAATGAAACATCTCCGGAATAATAAAGTACAATTATAATATTCTTTGAAGTTACAATATCTCAACACTCCCCCTTAACGAGAAGGATATTATAACAACATCTACAGGAGCAAGGAGTCATCAACATCATACATGATACATCTATAAATCATTGGAAGCTTTCTCAACATCATCAGTAACTCAACCAGTTACTGGAACATCTTCAATACTGGAACATCAACATCTTCAGTACTAAGTCTTTATCTTCTGTATCACTCAAACAGCTACAGCAATATCAATATATGAATCCTCATGATCGTCAGCATCGTCATCACACGATCATCAGCATCGTCATCACACAATCATCAGCATTGTCATCACACGATCAACATCGTCATCTAGATCAACATGATCAGCATCGTCACATCATCTCGATCTACAACATCTGGTTCATCACGATCTACAGCATCTGGATCATCTCGATCTACAGCATCTGGATCATCTCGATCTACAGCATCTAGATCATCACGATCTACAACATCTGGATCCTCTCGATCTATAGTATCTGGATCATCTTGATCTATAGAATCTAGACCATCTCGAGCTACAGCATCTGGATCATCTCGATCTACAACATAAGTATCCTCAACCATACAAGTACATTAATCAATACATGTATAATCAAAAGTATGTATTCTCACCAATACTTCTATCATCAAAACATGTATTCTCACTAATACATCTATCATCAAAAACATGTATTCTCACTAATACATCTATCATCAAAAGCATGTATTCTCACTAATACATCTATCATCAAAAGCATGTATTCTCACTAATACATCTATCATCAAAAGCACGTATTCTCACTAGTACATCTATCATCAAAAGCATGTATTCTCACTAATACATCTAGCATGTATTCTCAATAATACATCTATAATCAAAAGCATGTATTCTCACTAATACATCTATCAATACAAGTATCCACACCGATACAAGTATACACAACAATAGCATACCCTGCAATACACATGATCCAATTACGGGATGATCACTCCCTCTTACTTTAGGACATAGGTCCAAGGATGATACAATCCTAATCAATTAACGAGATGATTAGTCCTTATCACTTTAAGACACCTCACCATGTCTAGGGACGATGCAATCCTAATCTATTTACAGGATGATTAGTCCTTATCACTTTAAGACACCTCACCATGTCTAGGGACGAGGCAATCCCAATCTATTTACGGGATGATTAGTCCTTATCACTTTAAGACACCTCACCATGTCTAGGGACGAGGCAATCCCAATCTATTTACAGGATGATTAGTCCTTATCACTTTAAGACATCTCACCATGTCTAGGGACGAGGCAATCCCAATCTATTTACAGGATGATTAGTCCTTATCACTTTAAGACATCTCACCATGTCTAGGGACGAGGCAATCCCAATCTATTTACAGGATGATTAGTCCTTATCACTTTAAGACATCTCACCATGTCTAGGGATGAGGCAATCCCAATCTATTTACAGGATGATTAGTCCTTATCACTTTAAGACATCTCACCATGTCTAGGGACGAGGCAATCCCAATCACGTACATTTTGAACCGAGGTCCAGGGACGATGCAGTCCTATATACATCCACTAAAGACCATATTCTCGAAGACATCTGTCTACGGCTCTCTTTAGGACTGAATTCCAAGGATGATACAATCCTCGTCGTTCACTAGGAACCACATTCTCGAAGACATCTGTCTACGGATCAGTTTCGGACTGAAGTCCAAGGATGATACAATCCTCATCGTTCGCTAGGAACCACATTCTTGAAGACATATGTCTACGGATCACTTTAGGACTCAAGTCCAAGGATGATACAATCCTCATCGTTCGCTAGGAACCACATTCTCGAAGACATCTGTCTATGGATCACTTTAGGACTGAAGTCCAAGGATGATACAATCCTCATCGTTCGACAGGAACCACATTCTCGAAGACATCTATCTACGAATCACTTTAGGACTGAAGTCCAGGGATGATACAATCCTCTCTTGTCCACTACGGACTTCATTCTCAAAGACCATACGTCTACGGATCCTTTTTTTTTATTTTTGGAACATGTGTTCAAGGATGATGCAATCCCTCTTCTTTCTCGAAGACATATGTCTACAGATCCTTTTAGAACATGTGTTCAAGGATGATGCAATACCCTCGTCAACTTAGACCCTGTCTAAGCACCATCCACCAACCTCTCTGTTGGCATCACCAATATAGGTATCCACATCATCGACCTCACTGTCAATGTAGGCAATCTCGTCATAAGTGACCACATCACTCCCCCTCTCGAGGAGGTTCCTACCAAGCTTGTCTCGAAAAATACTCAAACTTTTCTTGAGGTAGAGGTTTGGTTAGTACATCGGTAACTTCTTCACTTGAGGTAGAGGTTTGGTTAGTACATCGGTAACTTCTTTACTTGAGGTAGAGGTTTGGTTAGTACATCGGCAACTTGTTACAAATTCAAACTTTATAGTTCCTTTCTGCGCCATATCATGGAACACTGGATTCTCTGCCATCTTGATACAACTCTGTTTGTCACATAGGATCATAGTTGAGTCTATCTCTAAGTCAAACAATCCAGAAGCCATACTGCTTCACAACAGAGCAACCAACCATATATTTGGCTTGTGCTGAGAGCCACACTAGATTGCTTCCTGCTAAACCATGATATCATTGCTGATCCCAGACAGTAACATCCTCTCGATGTGTTCTTCCTGTCTGATACAATTTCTGCCCAATCAACATCTGTGTAGCCATCTGAAGTCATGATTTCTAAGATAACATAGATCAAAGTCTATCGTATCCTTTAGGTACCTCATTACATGCTTTGCAACCAACATGTGAACACATCTAGTTTCCACTAGATACTGACTCAAGGTGTTCACAGCAAAGCATATATCTGACCTAGTATTTAGACACATCAATGAATCAATAATTTGTCTGTACAGAGTTATATCCAGTAACTCTGATGACTCATCTGCAAACAACTTCAAGTTGGAATCCATGAGAGTGGCCATCAAGTCCTTTTAATATTTCTCAGCATACTTTCCTTGGTTGAGAAAGATTCCTTCTGAGCCTTTCCATACTTCCAAACCTAGGAAGTAATGCATCATCTAAGATCTTTCATTTTCATTTATGCAGCCATCTATCTGTGCCATCTCTCATCAGATGGGTCTACTGATATGAGCCTCAACATCATTCGAACTTTGTGGTGAGTTCCTTCTTGCATCTGTGTATAGAAGTCATATTCAACCTTGTAGCAAAGGTTGAGATCCACATCACCCATGGTGATCATTAAGCTCATCAAATTACTATCGATCCTGGGTACCCATACAGAACCTGATTCACGTTTCTTCTTTAATTACACCATTAATAGAATGGTCTTATCTATCCACTTGGAGCAAACATCTTGTTATGATTCTCTTCCTCTTTCTAAGAGAATCTTCTTACCACGAGCCTTCTATATTGTGTTTGATTTGAAAATCTTTTGTTGAACATCCATTGCTTGTTCAGTGTTCATCATTCATCATGATCTTTCCTACAAATCAAAATTAAGTACATGATTAGTAATACTTCATAATCATCAAATCATATTGACATGATAACCTATTATGCATACAGATATCATTTACATAGTTATGCAACTATTTTGACCAATACTTTGGCACAACACTTTCCCATATCCTATATGCATACAGGGTTATCTAGATTGCTTCCATCTCTACTAGAACATGCTATCGAGAGTTTGCACAGCTCTCAGCATGTAAGCAAAGAGGTTTCATTCAAGCACAATGGAGTGTTTGTCCAACTTACCAATCATATCCATATTAGTAGTATATTGTTCAATGCTCAGCATGATATATTCTAGGAATACAAATATGCATACAAGCAATATCATTTACTATTTCAAATGACAACTCAAATACTTATCTCTTATGTTTGTGTGGTTGCCTCCTGCTTGATCTTCTATATGTCTTTTGAACTTCTATTCATTCTGTACCACTATGCATGCTCAAGTGTGCACTAGTGTCATCCTCATGATCTCATACACAAACATACATTCATTAGTATATTCTCAAAACATTCTAATTCTAAATAATCTTGAATATGTATAGTCATGATCATTAGTATTCAAGGTTAATTAAATAATCAAGATAAGATACATAATATGCATAAACCCTTGATTACTAACTTTATGAATAAGCATAACCAATCATACCAAGTATACTTATCTAGGGGATACTAACACAAGGTAAGATTCTAAGTTGACATAGGAAAACATACTTGGTTTAGTATACCTGCTTAGTTATGTACAACATACCTAAACAATCTCTTCATTGATTTAGAGATCCTAAGCTAGAACCTGTATGTCTCATAGGTTAAGCATAATATAACAAATTCATACATACCTCGTAAGTAGAACAAAGATTATGGATGATTCTTTGTCTTCATGTTGTCATGGTCATGGAACTTGATTTGTCTTTCGTGATGTACCTGTATCTTGTTAGCAGACAACATCAACCTCACACAACACCATAATGTATTAGTACAATCATATAGCCCTAATCAATGAGTGTCTTCGATCATTCACATGCATTCATACTGTTACTAGGTCGATAAGACAATTCTAACATTAATCAAGATTGTACTAATAAATAATATGAAGACAAACACATTATGAACTTAATCAAGAATCAGATTTCAAGACATACCTGAACCTCCTTACGTCATACCTGTCGAGACTTCTTGTAGTCTTCTTATGTAAGGCCTTAGCCTCAACTCCCCCTCAAACTTTATCTGGAGCTTGATTAGGGTTTGCTAGAGAAACCCTAGAAATTCAATTTTTGACTTTCACACTTCTGAATGGATGGAAGGTTGTGTCTTTCTGAGTTGATCAAACTAGCATACTTCAATTTTGAAATCTCCAAAATTTGACCCCTCAAAATTGCCTTCGAAACTTCTAGATCTTCTGGACAGGAACCTGAACTAGCGTTTGATGAAGCCCACCCTTCTGTCCAATCAAAAGGTTCGATCCAAGGCTCTAAACTCTTATTTTTCTAAGGATTTTCCAGCCGAGGTTACAGACTTCAAAAATTCCAACTTTTGCTGAAGCCCTAATTTTCCATCTTTTCGATCAAAATCCCGAACTGAGGTTTGATCAACCCGGTCTTCTACCAAACCAAAAAATTCGATCTTGGTCTCTAAATTTTGATTTTCCTAAGTATCATTCAGCCGTGGATTCTGATTCCAAAAATTCTAACTTTCTCCGAAACCCTAAATTCCGGAAACCATGAATGAAGGTGCTCCAAAAATAATTCTGTTTTGACATAAATATGTACTTGATTGTTTCTTCTGTAACTCCAAACTTTTTGGTCCACAGGGTCTGAAAACATTTTTTGTGGTATCCTGACCTGTCATCTTTCCATCCCGATAGGTCTGACCTCAATTGGACTTTCTGAGAGAGTGTTATGCCAAGTGTCGCAACGTGACCTGTTTATGGGATAAAACAGGAGAGCGAACTTGTACGGCGTTCCACGTGTCACTGGTTCAAATTCGGCCTCTGAAACTATTTTCTAAGATAGTACCGTCTGTGTACTACCTGTCACTTTTGATGAAATTTCATTTGGAGCTTCCTAGCCCAAGTTATGACCTTTTTTCCAAGGTCACCTGATTTTGACTGAGATCTCGAAGAGGCAGAAACCCTAACTTGTACTGATCATAACTTACAAAGTACAACGAATATGAGGGTTCCCTTTGGACACAAGATACCTGGAGATGTTATCTACAACTTTTAAAGGTTTCAGATCCTGAACCTTCGCATAAATGGATTTATAATGAACGTTCCATGATGACTGGTTTTTGCTATATAAAACCCTAACCTTCAAATTGTCGCAAGTAAAGCAAGTATCATAAGTGCCATACATTGCCTTCCTTTAGGTTAGCTCTGATACCATGTTAAGATTTAATATGCTAAGACAGAAAATAGCAGCATTGCATTCCATTTCACAATAATAGCATATACAGAATCACTAAAGAAACAACAAGCACAACATAAACACAAGAGACACAAATTTATCCTGGGAAACCCTCATGGAGTAGAAAACCCAGTAAAGCTTCCTCAATATAGATGACCAGCAATATACAAAGATGTAACCCTGAGCATAAGCTCCTCCTTCTCCATAGCAGACTTCTCCTCCACAAGTGCGCCACTCTCAAGTGAGTGAGTGTGTATCAAATGAGGAATACACCTCCTCTATTTATACACTACTCTGACTTGTCTTTTACACAAATCAAGTAGGATCGTATTTAACCATTGGGTTAAATACCCCACTACAACTGACTGGGCCGACCCCTCTAGGGTGGTCTAATAACCCTTTGACCCACATAACACATACAGGGCCTGTAATATCCCTCCTTTTATTCCCTTATTATTTTAAGATATAATTGAATATTGTATCCGATTTACTGGTGAAGCTCAAGGTCAAGGACCCACCAGTAAAACCCTGGAATATATAAGGCTCAATTACTAAGTTGGAAATTATGAAACTTAGAGACTAAATAACTTATGTCGTCGTCAGAGGCTGACGATAGTGGGAAGCATGAGAACTACAAGCCATTCCTAAGAAAACTAGTATTAGAGGACGGGGAATCACCTTATTACCTCAGATAATTGGGGAGGCGATTAAATTGTCACTGTAAGTAACCTGTGTCATTTTCATAGGTTCACGACAATGGCTATTAGCCGCCAACCATTTGTGTTCCTCCTGGTACCTTTCCTTAAGAGCAAAGTTAACTATCATCCTAAGATGAACTAAGCGAGGATTTTATCTTATTTTGTAAGAGAGTCCAGGTATTTCACTTAGCACCTTTAGAAGAAAGAAGGGATATATAAATATATATATATATATCTCTTTACACCTTGCCCTTAATTCTTAAAAGTGTTAACCTCTCTTATGAGGAAATTTAATGGTATACTTGTTATACAGTGGAGAAGTAAAATTCTTATATATTATACGCCAACCTTAATGGGTTATACTAATTATAGTAATTAGTTGACCTTGGGTAGTATTTGGAAGGATCGCTCACCATGTTTCCTTCTTGATAGAAATACCTTACCTTTTTATGAATAAAGCCAAACTCTCCACTTCTAGGATAGAAGAGTGATAATTTAATTATCATTAAATTAACCATAGCTTGTGCGTATTAGCATTTTTCACCTGATTTATGGTTATAGGAAATAGAAGACACGTGGAGTCTGATTAACATATGAGGGACTCGTCTCCTTCCTAAGTAGCATCAAAACAACTAGTTAGATGTCACGGACGACAGCTCCAATGCATATATTTTCCACTTGTCGTCTTATGAGGTGTGACTCATGCGTTCTTGTTGGGAGGATCCGATAGTAAGTCGGCGCCTTTGTGACTCCTGGAAAAGAGGAGGAAAGCTCTATTAAAGGGGGAAGATCTGGAGGGCAATGGTATACATGTTCATCTAGCTCATTTTTGGACGGGATCATCGGACTTACCAATCGATGGAGTAGCGATGGTATTCAGGATTGGTACGTGTGTTGTCGGTTTCCTTTGCAGGTATGTAAATTCTGTGCAAGGTTACCTATAGATTGATATCTCTGTACAAGCTCTTAGATAAGGTTGTATTGTGCTCATCCCATCACAAGGATGCGATATTTATCTTTTTGCAGTCATACTCTGGTCAAAATAATCGCAGAGAATATGATCTTTGTCTTGTCCTTTGTGCTATATATTCCTTCCTTCCAGAATCGCCAAGATCTCCGTTAGAGTTTGATTCCAGATATGTATTTGCATATGTGGATGCCCTAGGGCATTTATGGAATTCTTAGATCTGTGTTTGAGAATTGTGATGGACATGTTGTAGAATTTTGGAGTTTAACTCCCTATTCGAAAACGCCAAGCAGCATTCAGTTTCTATCTATTCTTACCCTCCGGTCAGTAGATAACATATTTTTTTCTCCGTTGATATATTTATTACTGAATCGAACTGTGGATTTGAATCTCTGTAATCTCAATTCTGCGGTTATGCGTGGGACTGGCGAAGGGTTTAAAAATAATTATATGATTTAGTTCTGATTTGTCTGTCGACGGGATACACTTTAGCTGGGTGATCTCATACCTAAACCTGCAGTTAGGCGATATCATACATGAATAAAGTTTATTTATGTGCTAATCGAATTTCAGTAATTTCACCGCTGGTACCTTGTATAGGCTTGTTGCCGTAGGTGCGTTAGATCTCGATAAGGGATATCTGTGTGCCAAAACCGTTTGGTGAGTTTTTCTCACCATTACCTTCTTAGATCAATAGCTGCTGAAAGAAAATATTGGACCTCAGATACATTTGTGCTAATCTCTTGATTTAGCTTGAACTATAGTTTTATTATTTATGCTTCCAATAAGTGAGTAGGAACTCTGTTCTCTGCGTTTATACATATATTGCCACGTCCTTTCCGATTACAGTGAGTTTGTGTTTTTATTGCTTAACTGGCTGATCAGAATTTTGATAGATCCCTATTCTGCTGATAATTTTTGCTGAATGAAGAAACCTATGCAGTTCACATACATGCTGTCTACTATGCTTTAATTTCCTCAGCTTATCTGTTGTTTTTACCGTCGTATGATGAATAAACTATGTAGTAGTATGGGATGGGGACGGCTCTAAGAAGCCCGAAACCAAGGTTGTGCTAGACACTAAACCCCAGTAAGTTTTTATATATGCATCTGCTGATAAGTGAAATTGAAACGTATGTTTGCTTGATTCCGTTGAAGAAATATTTTGAGTTAATATTGTCGCAGATCTCTGCTAGACACGAAACCCCTGTAAGTCTTTATATATGCATTTGGTGATAGGGTGAACTAGGCGCAGATCCCTGTGGATCCTCAGACTTTCACATCTATATATTGCCAAATCGCAGTTACTGGTTGTTGAAGACTGTTTTTCTCTTAACCAGTCTTATTATTATTATCTAATGTGAAATGGCAGTTACTGGTTGTTGAAGACTATTTTTCTCTTATCACATCAGGGAGAAAAAGCCATCATTGTATATATAGAGAAATTCCTCTATAATTATGCTAGTTGGTTTATCGCCGAATGCTGTGGAAAACTCTCACAATTGTAAGAGAACAATAGCAACAGGGAGTTGCAGATTGTAACCCTCACTATTCAGGATGAATAATACATAATGTGGCATATTCTCTTTGTGGACGTAGCCCGGATAGCGGGTGAACCACGGTTATATCTGGTCTCTCTCCTTTGTGTAATGGTTGTATTGTTAGATTTAGATGTATTCATTTCCTCAATCATGAAGAAGTCATTTTACATCAATTAAATAAATGCATGAAGTTTGACGATAGTTGAAGGTGATTTCAATGAGAAAGATGAAGTGCTTAACATGCACATGCAAAGTTCCTTTACATCATTGTACTAATTAAGATACATCAAATGTTAACACATTTAATACGTGAACCACTATAATACGTTTTGTTAATTATCAATGAGTAAGTGTGTTGAAGAATGAAAGTTAACTACTAGTCAAATAATAGATCTTTCAATGTAAAATATAATATGCCAAGTCATTCCTTAAAATGCATACGCTCATATAATATTAAATACAAGTGTAAACTATGACTTTGTTTTATAGCACACTATACTAATTGCTATAGAGTAAGTCTTTCGTTAGAAAATGATTTGAGTGACCACCTTGGTAATCTTGTTGTTTGAAGTAGTGACCAGGGTTAGATATAGTTTGTGGATGCATCATCTCTTCGATTTTACAAAATGCCTCAAGTAGGATAAAAGAAGTTAACATAACTTCCCATAGGAGAGATTATAGACTGAGTAATGAATCATTTGAAACTTTTACATTTTTATACATGATTAAATATTTTATCTCATATGAATGAAAGTTAATAGAGCTATGTAACCATTGCGAAAAATTTATCTCGAAAATCCATTACATTTCTATGGCATAAATTTGGGTATGTGACAGGGCCGACCCCCACTAGGGAAGTCTAATAACCCAAGTTACCACATTCCGACGGAGGAATAAACATCTCCGGATATACAATAAGATCTTCACGGAGGAATGAAACATCTCCAGAATAATAAAGTACAATTATAATATTCTTTGAAGTTACAATATCTCAACAGCAGCTGCCTCAACAGATTTCTTGGGAGTGGAATGTCTTTATTGGTACATTTAATTCTACAAGTATTCGATGTACTGACAAGGAAGATGAAATTTGATGGGATGGAAATGAGTCTACTGGTCAGATCACTGCGTGTTCGGCTTATGATTATATCATTAAAAGAATATGTCTGTTCCCGGCCCATTGGTGGTACAATCTCATATGGAAGTGCCATCTGCCGTTAAAAATCCAATTCTTTTTATGGTTTGTACTTGTCAACTGACTAAAAACTTGGGATAACCTGAATGTGCTGGGTTGGAATGGCCCGAATCGATGTATTCTCTGCAAGCTGGAATCGGAGTCGGTCTCACACCTTTTTCTGGTATGTAAATTTTCTTTATGTGTATGGGAAAAGTTGATAAAATATCTAGGGTTGTCATATCAGTGGGAAGGAAGTAATTTTGAAAAATGTCTGTTTGATTGGGTGAGGATTGGCAAATCACATAACACATTGCCAGTCTTCTTTTGCTGGGTTATTTGGAGAGCTCGAAACAGAGCTATTTTTGATAATATCACTCCCAATGTTGATTCGGTATTCTATGAGGCACTTAGTTATTATTTGAGATTTAAAGGTGATGAGAATATTCCTGCTGTAAGGAATATTGGAACGTTTCAACTGGTGGTGGATGATCCGGTTATATTCTTTGATGGGGCAGCAGTTGCGGGGAAATTTGGTATTGGAGGAGTTATCTTTGTAAACTCTAATAATTTTTACACTTTTCGTATGAATGGTGGTTATGGGACCAACATGAAAGCTGAGCTGCTTGCTCTCTGGTGTGTAGTCAGAGTTGCTATACTTTTTGGCCTACATAAAGTTAAAATATTCAGTGATTCCAGAGTCACTATAAAGTGGTCCCGAGGTGAGTTTGATCTGTAGGTACTGAATCTTACCTATTGGTGCAATCGCATTAAGCAAGGTTTAAGTTCTTTCATGTCTTATTCGCTGGAGCATATTTATCGTGAATTTAATACACAGGCTGACAAGTTGTCTAAGCTGGCGTTGGATGGGGATGAAGGACTACTTTTTTGGGAAGATGTTTGTAACGATATTGTGTTGGATGCTAGGACCCTTCCATTTCTTGTCTAAGTGTTCTTAAGTTTTAGTATGACTGCATATAAGTTATGGTTTCAGTATGGTTTGTAAAATTTTGTAAATTTGGAGTGTCTGGAAGTATCATCCTGGAACTCTGAAAAGATGGCATAATATTTTTGATGTATATCTGTACTACTTGATTCAGAAATTGAATAACAGTAGTATGTTTTTTTTCGCAGAAAAAAAAAAGTTGGAACTAACACCGTTATTGTCCAAATCACTGGAGGGGACTCCTGGTTGTTGGAACTTGGTTATCAATGCTTCACACATTTAAACGAAGGAAATCAATCTCATTGAGCTCCTACATATTTGATATAAAAATGAAGAAAATAGTAAAAAGGAATAAAAATATTGGGAAAATAGTCTATGGAGGTCACAATCGAAGCTATATTCTTTACATAGGAGGGAAAAGACATATAGAAATAGCCTTAGCAAATGTGGACACTTAATTCAATGTTGCAAATTTGGTTAAAGAAATTGTACATCACATAAGAAAAATAAGATCTTCAAAGGGTAAAATAATGGCCTTGGAGAATAAGAATGAACTTTTTAAGAAGAAATTGCACACGAAGAAAATAAGTTAAATGAACCTAAGGATCTATGCATGAAACATTCAGAGTGATGTGTCCAATGCACAATTGTAGCTACAAGAATAGGTTCAAACTTTGCAAAGCATAGTAACTCGATTGAAAGACAATAGAGAGGGCAGGAGATCAGGAAATTGAGTTGGAATAAATTCATGAATGCCTATACAACATTATTGAATGGAAATAGTTAATAATAAGTGTACTTCTCAATCTATCCAAATAAACGCAAAGGAGAAGAAAAAGTATTATAAATCCATAGCTAATACCATGGAATCCATAGATTAACTTTAGAAATATATAAGTGCAACAGTAAATAAATGTGAGTACATAGTCCATACGACTATCAAAGTCATCAAGCATTGTAACTTGACTTTGTTTGGAGAATGGGATAATATGAAACAAATTGATTAGAGCAATGCAAAAGTAATCAACATCAACCGATATAGACGACTACTATTAAAGCCATATCTATTGTCACTATTTAAATCATGATGGAATTTGTGAAAAATCCTTCTATGGATGCTAAACCAATCAATTCGCACAATATAACCATGTAGAAGAACCTTATAGCCATATTAAATGATTTGATAGATCATGAGGTCACTTTTGAGACCCTATTTTCTCATAGAATTAAAGTGATCTCCAATTATCATAGTAGGTGGAATGCATACATGATGAAAGGGATCTCGCCAACCACCTATCTTTTAAAAATTCTATTGTAAATTGATGTAAACTATTGTATAAACTTAATCCCTAGTTAAATAGACTAATGAAAATAAAAGAATTCGAAAGGATGCTAGAGTATCATGACTAGGGATAGGAAGGTCAAGAGTTTCGTTGCTGACTACCATGACATTCTTATAAATAAATCTAATAAAATGAGAAGGAAAAAATGGTTTGAACAAACTGATAATAAGGAAGAGTTGAGAAGCCATTGTTGGCCACAATTATCTGGGAAATACATCTATGTTTTAATGGGGTCTATAATGGTTCCATCATATCCTTCTAGGTAGCGGGTAGTCCGGCGCAATGTGTTTGATTTATTTACATTTATAATAACGTACTAGGCTAGTGCATCCCATGCTTGGGGGACCACTCAATAGCATGCTTAGCTGCAAGGGATATACTTTCCCACCAGTCATGGAGTATTCCTACGATTATTTTCAAACTATTTATTTTGTATATTGCTCATTGAATATGTTGTAAGAATGTTTTTCTATGCTTTGTACTTTTTGTTTTGGTTAAAAAATACATCCTTGCCTATTTATCTTTCAGTAGTTTGCTTATGAACATTGAATTTAAAGATAATTAGTGATTAGATACTATTCTTAATTATTGGTCAAGTGATTGTGTTTTCATTTCTAACTACAATAATCTTAATTGTTAATACAACAGTGAGAGTAAATTAAAATTATGCATTTAATTCAAAACCTTTAATCTTTACTCCATAGCCACGATAATTAGAATGTATTTGCATAAGGTTAGTTGTTCATAACTTTTCATTATCTATCTAGATATTCTAGAATACATTCCACAACAAGTAATGGATATTGGGATAGAATATGGATGGATTCTGCATACCAAATATTGCAAGGTCTAATTCAAACCATTTATTGGGGAGAATCCATGCTACTTATAAGAGGGTAGGCGTATTTCACGCTGTCAATATATATGTTGCACTTTCATTTGGTTTTTGATAAAAAATTTGAATGATATGTTACAAGATGGCCTACCTATTTGAGATTGACCTTAATAGCATAATGTAAAGCATCCCATTTTATCTCAAAGTGATGTTGAAAGTCAGGCAATCTAAGGATGTGAATAAAACACGAGAAATGTTTAAGATGGTGAGATCTAGCTTTAGTGTCAGGGCTCTAATCAACATGATGTTGATTTGATAGTGTGTGGAGAGGACTCAATAGCTTGGAATACTAGAAAATAGACTTTCAATACAAATTAAAACCACCCATACAAATTTTAAGGTTAGCTGCAATGTAAGGTAAGGGCCAAGGCCAATCTAGGGTTATCTTGATGTTAACAAGTATGGATGAATACCTCATAAAGAAATTTAAAAGATCAAATAAGAAACAAAGCATTCCACAAGCACATTTTTTTTTAGTTTTACCTACAGTTGATGGGAATGTAGAATATTTAACACTTGAAAAATATGGGGGATGTCTGCATCCCAAGTATTACTAAAAATGAATATATCATCTAGATAAATAATGATAAAACATCTAATGCAAAGACTAAATAGGCCATTAATGAGTCTCATAAATTGTTAGGGGAATTGGTGAGACCAAAGGGCATAAGTACATCTCATAAAGACTTATTTTGGTCTTGAATGTTATCTTACATGCATTAGTTTCCTTCATTATGACTTGATAGTATCCTCAAGTTATATCCAACTTTGAAAAATAATAAACCCCTTGTAAATGATCAAACAAATCCTTGATACATGGAAATGGGTATCTTTTCTTGATGGTCACTTTATTGAGAGATTCATAGTCAATGACTAGAGGTCATTGATCGCTTTTTGTCTTAGGTGTAATGTACTAAAATGTTGTGCCCCAAAAGTGATTGAGTCCTTTTCTCTTATTTGTTTGACAATTAAACATTATACATGATGATTTACTATGTATTCGAACATAAGTTATGTTGAATTAAAGATTACCTTCTGCTTACGCTGTGTGCACAAACCCGAAGGAAGAGTCTTGGTCTTTATAGGCATTACATGATTAAAAAAAAGACTATAATTTTAGCAAAAATAAATTATAGAAAACAAATAAAAAATCACCATTAAAAAAACATAATTGACATGATAGTCACAATCCCATTTACACCTAAGAAAACATGTTAAATTTAGACTACCTATAATACAAGAGACTCATAGAGAAATGAAACGATTTGACTTCTTAGGAGGATCCACCCAAGAGGAAAATACATAGAAAATGTGTCAGCTAATTGGTATATGTGCAACATATGACTAAGATTCCAAGTTCAGGTTGGTTTGTACAAATTTGTCTCTATGGTCATAGAGAAGGAGCATTAGAAATGTTGAGGCAAGAGGACTACTTGTATTTTGTGTTTGACAAGAGGATTGCTTGTATTTTGTGTTTAGAAAGAGGACTTCCTATGTGTTTTCAACTAAGCAAATCCTACTAAAATTTATTCTTTCATAGTTAGGTACAAGATATATAGATTCCCTAATTTTTGTTGTTGTGAGTACTTGTATAGTGCAAGGGGCGAACTCGGATGGGTGTGTCTGCTTTGTACTTAAGTCTAGATTTTAAAATTGAGACTTACAGGTTAATAATAACTTGAGAGTCTAGTTCCTAGAGAGATCAAGAACTGGCTCGGGAGTGACTGTGCGAGAATTAAACGCTGACTCGATTCTCGATTGTCTATGGTTGGGCAATTTGTGGCTTTGCCCACCAGTTTTGCAGAAAGAATGAATTAGAAGTGAGAGGATAAAAATAAGTACATCGATTTGTATGTTTATATTTCCTCATGCATAGATTTATTTTGTTTGCTTTTTAAAATAGATAGACAATATTTTTTATGAATAAAGCATATTAAAAAGCTATAATTTTTGTTTAATAGCAAAGATTGAATTATAATTTTAAATGAGACTAGATCAATCAAATGATTTGTCACTAGGCCGAAGTGAAAGGAAACATGTACATTAATCCAATATTCCTTAACAAGACCTCTTAAATCCCTTGTCAAATAACAAGGACTATAAGAATTCGATAGAGAATACTACATTGTACAATATCATAGTACCAAACATTAGTTCTCGGAAAATAAGAAACCATTTAAGGCTACTGTAATTATAAACATGTACATTAGGTTTTAAAATGATAATACACATAATATGTAAATAGACTATGTTTATAAATATTATGAGATATAGTCGCACCGAAATCCTTGCTTAAAGTATAGTTCTTTGAAACATAGATGCAAGCATCACAAGAACTTAATAAACAAAGTTACATCAATAATATATTAATGTACACAGCCTCGACTTAGTGACCATGGGGACGCAACATAATACATATATTCGTATAAAACTAAATTATTTAACAAATCACAACACAATTTCTCCATAAAATTTCATGAATATTAGCTTAAAATAATAATAATAATAATAATAATAAAATAAAAATTTCTTTGAGTATTAGCTTAAGTAAATAATAATAAATAAATAAATAAGTATAATTTTAATACACACTCTTTTAAGAAATGAAAAGATTGTGACTCTGAGGTAAACTTACCCAAGTCAGCATGAAAAGTCTCACCGTGGCGTGGACAATTCACAGCTGTACAATGCACTATTATGGGGAAGAATGCACACTCAGGTAGAAATGTATACAAGAACTTGGCGTATCCTAGATAGAAATGAAAATTAGAGAGAATTGTTCATACATGAGAAATAAATTATAGAGATCAACCCTAGAGCCCGGCACCACAATGACTTAGAGTGCATCAATAATCCAAACCACTACATTACATTCCTAAAAGAACAACTAATAGTTAAACCCTTCGAACCATTGAAAATATAAAAGCTCGATTTCTGAGAACGACATTAAGATCTTTATGGTGAATCCTTAACGGAAGTAACCCAACTCACAGTAATCATTGATCGAACCCCTTCTTCAGAGCTCAAACCCTTTCCCAAACGATCAAAATAAAGTAAAAAGAGTAAAAAGCAACACTTTTACCTACCCTTATGGGGCCGAGGGTTAGAGTACTATCCTTCTCATTTACCTTGATTTAGAGTACCATCCTTCTCATTTACCTTGATTTATGCCAAGTATGAAGACACTGCTACCTTGATTTATGCCAAGTTAAATGAAGACACTGCGAGGATGGATATGTGGAAACAATAAATGGCAAGACCATAATTCTTGGCCTCGACGTGGCAAAATGCCACTAGCACAGAGATCTTATACCCACTTGCAACAAAACTTTATATAGTTCGCTAGAGTTTCCAACTTTCCTAAAGAATAAGAAATGGCCGTGCAGCATGCCAATCTCACTACATAGGTAATGGTACATATCCATAACATTAACACAATATTCAATATTGTTAATTGTTTTTTAAGTTTAATTGTAATTATGTATTGTTTATGTTTTAGTTATTTATTATTTTCTTTAGTTAAATGGGTTGATTATCATTATCACTATGTGTTATCTATATGTGAGTTAAGAGTTATCCATACATCAATTATGAGTTTTTTTATATTTTGAATTTTAAACCTCATAAAATCAATTTGGACAATGCACTTGTCCCATCCTCCTTCAATCTAAGAAAAGTATAAATAGTAATCCACCCCAAATTCTAAGATATATAAATAAAACAAAATTTTATATAAACTAAATAGAAATATAATAAAGATCCTTACATTAACTATTACCTTAACAACGATATCTAAACTAATCAACAGAGAATATACATTAACTATTGCGTTAACAACGATATCTGAACCCATCATAACAAATGTAATGAAGATCCTTACATTAACTATTGGCTTAACAACGATATCTGAACCCATCATGAGAGGATGTAGTGTCTCTATGGACTAACCATCAAAACAAATAAGAATAGCTCAATACCGTTGGTATAATTAAAGTTTAAGAAAGATCTTTGAAATAAAATTTACACGGCCTAACCACATTATAATCATACGGGGTTTACAACCCTTTCTTTAACCATTACATCCATTGAGATTAACTCATTATGCCGTAGATAAATTCTAACTCTATAAGTTGATTATATGCAAACGAATTGTAAGATGTTTTATTTCTAAAACATAAGGTTAGTCGTTGAAGTGATGGACTTTTACATGTAAGGCAGTTAGCAATTGGTAAGTTATATATTAAGTAAAAGAAATAAAAATGAGGTGTTTGCACACATTATAATAGGGATAATAAAGACAATTAAACCACAAGGTGTGAAGCTAAGGTAAATGTTGTAATAGTGTTTAATCAATGTTAACTATCCCGATAGGGTTCACATTATAGTGATGGGTATTGGGAAGGTGCTTATGTAAATAGGTATCTTTTTGATTGAAATGCTTAGGATGAGACATGAAGTTTTTATTAAGGTTGTGAAATAATTTAAAAAATCTTTTTTTAAAAGAAAAAATATTGAAGCCTGCAGGGAGTATGTCAATGTAATGGTCATTTGATGTAGAAGGGAGTGGATCTTTTATGAAGTGAAAGTGTGGAAGTTAGATTTAATACAAAAGTTGATATGTCAACATAAATAAGAATGTTTAAATTATATTTTTATTAATTTCAATAGTCTCATATTATATAGCTAGTGCTTCTTTAAATAAATATAAAAGAAAAATAAATATAATATCAAATCACAATAATTATTATATTATAAGTTTATTGGTTGTAGTTTGGTTGGTTGGGAAGAATGATTATTGTCCTCCCCACCCGGTTCAATTAGTAATTATCTTGTACAATCCTTATTATAATGGAAAGATGGATTCAATTTTATTTTAAAATGTCTCATCACAAATTAAATAATTACCTAGCAAGGAAATTCAGAAATATGTATGTATTTCTTTATTATTTTTGTTTAAACCTTTAACATCTTTGTGTTAGAGGGTTAAACCTAAAAATAAATTATATTAGAAAAAAATTAATCTCTAAATAGGAATCTCGTATTTTTTTTTAATTAAAAATATTTTTTGTTAAATATAAAAATAAGATAAAAAATCATTTTAAAAAGATTAGATTTTTCTTAATATTTAATAAATTTAAAATTAAAATAAACTTATGCTAATAATACATAGATCGAGCTTAATAAATTATATAAATCCATTCGTCCTGTTAATAATAAATAGATCGAGCTTAATAAATATAAATCCATTAGTCCTGTTATTACGTGCATTAAATATGAATACAATACTTTTGTCCTACGCGTACTCTTGTTAGTAAGGCATTAAGCACATACTGCATTTGATAAAGCTGTCAATAAATATAAATACAATACTCTTGTTAGCAAATGCATTAAATACTGCATTTGATTATGAATTCTGAACACATTACCCTGTATTAGGACGAGTAATGAGACCTGCACCTGATTATTACTGGGTCAAATCATTGGCTAAAAGCTGCATTAATTGATTATCTCTGGGTGAAACATTGGCTAATAACAGAGAAAATTGAGTAAAAATGGCCAACTAATATTATGCAAAGAGAGATGTTAAATGTGATTTTTAAATATGTTAAGTGTAGAATGATGTAAAATGTTTTTTTACAGATGCCATTTTCGCAACCTATCTGGGATCTTTCTGCTTACTTTAATCCACAAATATAAAATCTGAAATGATTTTTTTTTGTCAGTAGTGTGCTTCCCAAATTTGCTTTCCATGGAGAACCTTGAGATGTTAGAGATTATCGAGAATATTAGTAGCTGCCCTAACCCTCATCATAGCAAAATGCTGCTGCCCGACTGACGAAGACAAGGGCCGAATATAGTATGGTTAGGTTAACAACCGAATGCTTTTGGACTTCTAGCTTTCAAATGATCCGGCGACCCAAAACAAATATTTATGAGATTTCTCATGCTATACAAAAAAAAAGAAAAATAGAAACCCCAGATGACAATGTTTTGGAAAACCCTCCACGCCACTTGCTTTTGGTTTGCTTCTAAGCAGGTATGATATTGGTTTGCTTCTAAGATGTATGATATGCTGTTCACTGTGCTTTATTGGCCAGATATTTTAGAATATTGTTGAATAACTTCTTTGGTTATCATTTCTATTGAACGGGAATATTTCTAAATCCCTGCTTGGAATATTTTGAAGTGGTATCAGAAGAATCTGTGTTTGCGCGCAACCGCATATCGGAATTGTTTTAGGAACCACGTGAAAGTTAAGTTCTGAGAATCAAATTTACTGTCGGTTCAACCTACAAATGCTTTAAATTCACTTTCTACGGTTGTAATCTTAAATCGACTCGTCCATCTATAACTGTTTGAAAAGGATATATACATCAATTGAAGGTATATAAGTCATTATATCGGTAACCTGGTTTCCCCTGAGCCTTGTCAATCTCCGAAGTCATTATCGGATACCTTATAATGC
Source organism: Larix kaempferi (assembly GCA_027924585.1). Lineage (NCBI taxonomy): Eukaryota > Viridiplantae > Streptophyta > Pinopsida > Pinales > Pinaceae > Larix > Larix kaempferi. The sequence continues at coordinate 17,831,573 of BSBM01000088.1, read as the reverse complement.
AACCTCTCTTCAATCAATCAAAACTGAATCCACTTCGAATGATTGGAGCCCACAAAACATCATGGAAAAAGAAAGTTTATGTCACAAAGAAGAACATAATTCATTGTATTTGTTTACTAGATGTTTCAAACTGAATCCACTTCTAATTATTAGAGCCCACAAAACATCATGGTAAAAGCAAAATTCTCTCGTAAATCAAAACAGAATTCATTGAATCTGTTTACTAAATGTTTCACTAACATGATAAGTCTCCAGTGAATCTGTTTACTAAATGTTTCACTCACATGATAAGTTATTAAAATTCGGGTCATAGGAAGAGTAGCAAAGTCAATGGTTGAATTCACTGCCGGGCCTTCGATGACCGGAAACATTCTTCTCGGATTTTATTGGGGTGAATCTCTTCGAATTTCGTGAGGATTCACTTACCGAAACGCAAACACAGATTGCCATCAATTAATGGAGTATGTAGTATGTGTGGAGATTTGGGCATGGAGAAATAACGGTTTCGGAGCCAAAGATGTTTATATTGCCTTCAACACACATTATACATGATCTATTTTTCACTGTAATATTTTTATAAATACATCTATAGGTGTTGGGATTTTGGACTTTTTTCAGTGGATTAACAAGATTAACCTGTGTAACAAATGTATAAGGGAAATTTATTTCATGATTGTGGTATCTTGTTATGGTCAAATGCATCTTAATTACAATTTAAATAAGTTAGGTTAAGTAGTAGTTAAGAAAATAGGTATGTTTATTAAATAGTATTTGTTTTATGTTTATATTATAGTGGATAGATATTTTTTAAGATGAATAGGAACCCCAAAAAGAAATGTTGGATTGTATATGAACAGTCTACCATGTTGATTGGGTAAATGTCCAAATTTAAAAATAATAACAAAGTGGATGTGCACTAGTTAGAATAAGTAAAAATGAATGGAAATAGAAAAATTTGAATCCTCTTTATCTATACAAAACCTCTTTTTTATTATAAAAAAAATGTTGTCTATCATATTCACATTAAATAATAAATTACACTTATCCTCCACATTGCTCTATATAATCTATACAATAATCTACCTTTGCTCCATATAATCTATACAATAATCCACCTTTGTTAATATTTATTTGAAGATACCACATAGTATTTGGTAACTTTCTCTTTATATGTAGTGCATAAAAATTTAACATTCATAAATTTGTTTATTTTATGTAACTATATATCTTATTATTAATATTTAAAATATTTTATTTAAAAATAATATTAAAATATTTATATAAATATATTTTTTATAATAATGTAATGTGTTAAGTACTCCACATTAAAAACTAGTTTAAGCCTATCTTTCAAAATGATTGTAGAAAAAAATCAATCTATGAAACTAGTAAAAGAAAACCCCTAAACAATATGGAGAATGAAAAGGAAGTTTGGATTAACCATATAACATGAAGCATTGAATGAATCCATGCGTGACTCAATTGATGTATTGTTACATAAGTGGCATTTGGGGCATCGTGAATCCATCTCCTTCTTTATTTCTTTATTCTATTCATTTAGGGTATTTGGAAACTCATAAATTGTATTTTATTTGGAGATTATGTTTTTAACTTCAACTGCGCTCTTTGTGTTCTTCATTATATTGTGAAGATTCTCTCGGGTGCTTGTGTGACAAAGAAAGTTTATAGGACCAAGGCCCTTACTGGACCTACCTTTGATGAGTCAGGTCTTTCTGAATGCTTTGATGTTGTTGAACAACGAGGTAGGTGTTGGGTGGGTGGTCTCATTATTATCTCATCCTCAGAATATTTTGAGTATGCATTGGGATGTGGTTTGGGAAGCAATACACGTGCAGAACTATTGTCACTATGGTGTCTATTATGCTATTTGAACCATTTGTAGATTACCAACATGCAGATCTATCGAGACTCATCAGTCATTATTGGATGGCCATTGGTCTCCAATGCGCTCAATGTGGCCTCTCTTGAACACTGGAGGAAGAAGGTCAGAATACTACTGGAACAGCTTGATAATTTCACTATCAAACATATCTCCCGAGCTTATAACCACACGGGGAGACTATTTACCAAAGAAAGGTCTTATTCTAGAAGAGGGCACTCTACAAGTTACACACTTTCATGAGCTTAGGCCTGCGAAATATGAGGTTGTGCGTATTTATTAATGATGTAATTTTCTTAGAACATTTATGTATTTTTTATATTTTGGGGTACCTGCTATGTGGATGGTACATCTTAGTACTTTGATTACTCTAGAAGTTACTTCGTAGAACTGGTCATTTGTATATTTGGTACAAATAGGTTATTGATATATAGACAAACTGAATGATAGTACACTATCCATGAGATAGGTTATATTGTAAATTTCCTTGATTCACCTTTATGAATAGTAAGACATATTTTTTTCAGTTGAAAAAAAAAGAGGAGCACGTCATTGCTTTTTTGCGAGAAGAATTGCAAAATCATGTATGTTAGAAAGTATACATGCAAGTGGACTAGAAGAAGAGATATGATTGCAAGAAGTTCCTTTATATGTTTTACTTTCCATTATAATTTGCTTTTATGTTGCAAAATGATTCTTTTATGTTGTTGGATGTGAATGTACAATAGTGAAAGAGATGTGATTATAAAAAAGAAAATATTCTTTGAAATTAATGATATGAAAAAAAATGAATATATTCATGGAGAAGGTAGATATGGTTAGAAGAAGTTTATGTGGTATGTTATACTTTGCATAATTCTTTTATGTTTTAAAATATGAATATACAATATTTGAAGAGGTGTGATTAAAAAAAAAAATGTTTTTTAAAATCATTAATCGTAAATAATCATGAAAAGGTTGAATATAAGTATGAAAAAGGTAAAGTGATTTTTGCAGATAGTTTATTAACTAATGTCAAAGGTATATAAATTCATATGAAGGGCAGAAAAAATTTTAGACTATATTTTTACAACACTTTAAACAAATGTAAAAAAATTTAGACTATATTTTTACAACACTTTAAACAAATGTTGAATCGTACATGTCTAATGTTGGTGATAGTGTAGCAAGATAGAGGGGACATTGTATATGTTTTATAGAAATTATAAAAAAATATTATAATAGATATTAATAGACAATATATTTTTACTCGTACATGTCTAATGTTGGTGATAGTTTAGCAAGATAGAGGGGACATTATATATGTTTTATAGAAATTATATAAAAAAAATTATAATAGGCATTAATAAAAGAAGAATATGTGAAGTAAAACATTTGAATTATTATAAAAGCAATAATGTTTTATAGAAATTATAAAAAATATTATAATAGATATTAATAAAAGAAGAATTTGTAAAGTAGAAAATTTGAATTATGATCAGTTTAGAGTAGTTTTGATATGGAATTGCAGACTTTGTATATGTTATGTACTCTTTAATTTCAATGAAATAATAAAAATAAATTTTTTTCTTGTGAAAAAAAGAAATAAAACCTTTAAATTATTATAATTATTATAAAAATAAATATGAAATAATAAATAGTTTAATGTCTAAAACATAATAAATAAAATAAAATAAAACAAAATGTTTGTTAATTAGTGACAACCTTATGAGTGTCATTCTAAAAAATTTATTGAAGAAAAAGACTATGCTTCCATTAGTGGCAACTCTATGAGTATGACTCTCAAAGATTTATCCATTGTATGAGTATGACACAAAGATTTATCCATAGGGGATTTTAAAGGTTTATCAATAAGAGAGTTTAATAAAGATTATTTTTTTACATTTTTTCATTGTTTGCATTGTTCTTGTTCTTGGGTGAGGTTGTTTGTATGAGATTTTTTGTATGTATATAAATTTAAGTGTTTTAAATAATAATTATTTAATATAAGTTATTATAATAATAAAAATCTGTTTTTCCACTATATGACTATGACACAAAGATTTATTCATAGGGGAGTTTAAGGTTTATCAATGAGAGAGTTTAATAAAGAGTTGGTAAAGATTATTTTTTACATTTTTTATTGTTTGCATTGTTCTTGGTTGAGGTTGTTTGTATGACATTTTTTTATGTATATAAATTTAAGTGTTTTATATAATAATTATTTAATATAAGTTATTATAATAATAATATTTTTTTTTAAATACATTAAGGAGAAAGTGAAAGGTTTAGGTGTGTATATAATATGTTGAAATAAATTGACATAATTAATAAAATATGACTTTATTTTTATTGTTAAATTTTGAACTAAGTTGATAGAAATAATAGAAAATTAAGAGTTGTAAACCATTGTTGGAATATATAAATAGATAGTTAAGCTTGATATTGTAGGTGATTTAGGGCATATCTTGGATGCCAATAAAGATGATCACATATTTATGAATATTCCAACTCTAACTATATTTTAAAATGAAAGTGACAATTATGTCGAAAATGAGATATGTGGTTTAATGTAATTAAAAGAATATCTGTGTAACTATTATGAAGATGGATAATTATAATTATAGACATGAATATAATTATGAACATGAATATAATTATGAACATGGATAAGGTGGTTTAATGTAATTAGAAAAATATATGTGTAACTATTTTAGCCTTGTTAATTTTAATTTTAATAATAAATAATGTATTATATTATGCTTCCTTCAAATTATTTTTGCTTTCATAGTTTATTGCTATGCACTCTAAGATAAGAAACATCCATTGCAACAACACTCTACTCCCCTATTTCCCCATAATTGACTAGTCATTCTTTATGTATGAATCAACTTTTAAGAATGACTTAAACCACCTTATTCATGTTTATAATTATTCATGTTTTTATTCATTCATCTTCCACATCCATCATGTATGATTTGTAACTTCACTATAATTGCTCATTTTGTTTATTGCTCTCCAATTATATTCTTGTATTAAGAAAACCATGTCTAAGAAAATGATTTAAAGGTACCACGGAATCCAATCTAGAGTTTTACACCCATAAAACAACATCTTAAACGTATTATCATTTGTTTTATGAGATATTAAACCCACAAAAATGTCCTCAACCTTTAACTATTCAACAATATCCTATTAGAATAAACAAATTATACTTTATATTATGGAAAACTAAGCATAACACCGGGTAAAGAGTTATGGAAACTATATATATCACCAAGTGGGACATATGTCCATCAAATCCAAAGGTAGTTAAGGCATGAAGGAACTCTTCATTGGTAGCGAGTACTAGGTCCAAAGAGGTATGAAAATAAGAGACGTTATCAAAGATGATATCAAATCTCTAGTCAAGAGGTAGCAAAATAAGAAGACGTTACCAAAGATGATATTAAATCCGTAGTCATCTAATAAGTAGGGCTAATGCTAAGGGATTTTTCTCGTTATGAGTAGATTATTGAAAAGGTTGGAACCAAGACCCATAATATAATATATTTGTGTAGGAGAAACAAATGTATTTCTTAGAAATGATGAGTCATTATAAAGTAGGGAGCCAATACCCAAAATTTAATAATGATTATAAGGAAAAACATTATTTATTTTATGAACCATATTAATATTATTTGTAATATCATCTATCATAACTATTTTTTTTTTTATGGGAAATTGAATAATATGCAAGAGAGATTGTGTAATTTTCTTTTATTGCATATATATAGTTCCTCACAAATAACATGTTATATTCAAAAGCATAATCTATTTCTTCGATGTTAATTGAAACAATTTTACCACCTAAGGTAAATTACTGAGGGATCCTAAAAGTTGGGAAGGACTTGCTGCAAAATATCACAAAATAATATGTGATGGGAAAGATTTTAAGATCTAATTTACTTTTAAATTATTTATGGCGTGAAACATGAAGAAGCTCCTTTATAAAAAAAATACATTAATAAATGTGAAAATTCTAATAATAATTATGACTTAAAAATACCAACAATGAGGGAGACATTAAAGATGATTTGACATTGTTTAAATAAAATAAGCTATGACTTAAATTCCATAGACTCAATACTTAAAATAAAATTTAACAAAACCTTATGATGTAAATGGAAATTTTACAACACCTATATTGAAAAATACCATGAACCGTTTATGCTAAATCTGTAATAATACCATAGTGTTAAGGATTCCTATTATGTGGATTATGTGTTATTATTTATAATAGATCTTGGAAAAAACCAATCAAGTATTTTCTAGTGGCAATTCAATTTGAAAATGACCATTATAAGAATAAGAACAATGTCCCTTTATTTATAAGACTCAAGGTTAGTGTCTCATATTTATTCTTACATGTTTGAGGATTCACCATACTAAGTTCCATTGAAATTTTATGATTGAAATGATCACTTAGTTCGAAGATTCCTCGAGAGGCTCAAACAAACTCTTTAACATAATTATAAATATGGTTATGATGGGGGAAAGGTTGTTGTGACACTAAAAGGTTTTGTTGTTAGTCTAACTAGGTTGTTCATCCTTCCATCCTTTGATTTCAGAAAGAATGTGTTGACACTTAGAAAAATTCTTGCATCGACATTAGGGGTTCTCCCCAATGAAAAGTCCCAATTGCACTCTTCATTATTTGAAATAGGGAGCACATCCATCTACTATTCAAGATAGTTTCATAATGAATTTTCCAAATGTGACCTGACCCGCCGTTTAGGATTTTAATTGATATTAAATTGAATGCTAGCTACAAACCTAAATGCAAAATATTATGCTCACTAAATGGTACTTGTTTGACCGATAGGAAGAATCCTCACACCATGATGCACATGTTCTTTCCTCCCGTCTTATCATTTCTTTTATTGTCGGCCACCCAAGTGAATGGCCCAATTAAATGCAACATTTTATTTCAACTAAACTATCCTTGCAAGGAGTGGGGTTAAGAGAGAGAAAAATGTAAGGTAACTGCAACATGCATTTTACAGGAGATAACTACTGGAAATAAACACATTTAAAAATTAAAAAATAAATTTAACACATTAGATAATTGGAGTATTAACATTCATTACATCCATTGCTCGTACAAAGCAATGAAAATTGTGTTTACTTGCACATGCACTAAAATAATTTAGAAACTATTAGAATAGTCCAATTCAGACAAGAACTATATTACTCCATTTTAGTAGAAAAAAGAAGGAAATCTATTCCATGCATTCATCCATACAATTTGACATAGTCTACCATCCAAGATTCTGCCTAGAAAATTGCTTTGTTCATTATCATAAATAATTCTTACATATGATTTTCAGCAGAATCTTCCTAAAAAAAGCCCCGTTCTCCCCATAACTTCCTCTATTCATGCTTACTATTCAATCCCCCCAGGTGTCTTTTCATTTCACCTTCCTTTAGCGACAACTCTTTGTCTTCCAAGACTTTTTTTCATATTTCAGTTACAATTTAAATAAAGGGAAAAAAAATACATAATATTTGTAAAACAAAATTATTACATCATGTGGGTGGGGTGCCTTCTTGAGTTTGTATAAATTCATCCCAAAGGCCACTTTCATAAGACACAATGTTCAACTATTGTGGATGAGCTATGCCCATTAGCCAAGTATTCTGTTTTCAATGTTGCTTGTCCAATATGTTCTTGTAAGTCCTCTAGAGTAATATTTTCTAGACTTCGAATAATAGCTATGTCTTCATCCTTAATGGTCCTCAGTTCAATCAATCGCTTCTCTTTTCCTACATGGATTTCAAATGTGTTAGGAGAAGGAAAATAACATTTTCAAACGCTTTGGCTATATTTTGGTGGATCCCTTCACATATGGAAATAGAGGATGAAACCTCATTTTGCAATTTCCTCTTAGCCTTTCTAGATTTGAAAAATCCAACTTCAATTATTATGTAGATCTCTTACAAAAATGGGGAGGTATTTCCTTTACTTTATTTCTCCAGGCAGTTAGCTTCTTCATTTTGTTACAAATCTCCCCTAACTTCTATTAAGTGGCAGTAGTCAAGTCTCAGATATATGTTTGAGTCTAGCCACCATTCCCTATACTTCAAACGTTTGGTTTGTAAGTAGATCCTATGAATGGAACAATTGTTCTTGAAGAGTGGATGCACAATCATAAAACAAGGTTAAATCCTGCTTCTTCTCTTGAGCAGTGTTCAATGCAATTGTCAATGAATCCTTTTCTCAATTAATGTTAGCTACTTGAGCTTGCAAGTGTCACTTTTTGATAGTGAGGGCCTCTATTTGTTGGTCCCATTGAATTTCCTTTTATTGCATCTCTTGTAATTGGGACTTTAAATCTATCTTCTCTCCTTCCAATATTAGCACTTGAACATTCAGTGATCTCTTTTTGCTTCCAGCCTTTGAATGGTGTTCATGGATTCTCCCTTCTGAAATTCAAGGGTATCCCATAGCTTTTAAGTTAAATTCCTTCATTCCTTGCTTGAATCAGATTGTCCATGAGATTAACTACCTTGGCCTTACTGCTATCTACATTCTCTATCAATTTGTGTATATTGTCTTCATTGGACAGGGATGCACTTACTCCCACATATGCTATGAATTTCAGGTCCCTATTGGTACCTTCAACCACTGGAACTTCCTGTATAGTAAAAACATCAGACCGTGAGACAATTTTAAGCCTCTTTTTTATCCACTTCATGATGGTATTTCTTTTGGGATCATAAACTGTGGCGTGTTTCTTGGAGGGTGTGACTAGAGTGATTCCCAAATCAACAAAAGGAAGATGTCCTTTAGTAAGTGGAATTCTCATGTTGGTTTCTGTTGTAGCATTAATGCCCATATCTTGGTCTTCATTTCCCGGTTCATCACCTCCTCGTTAACCTTTACTTTCCACAACTTTCTTGAAGGCTTCGTCTTCTTCTTTCTTCTATTGGAGTTCCTTTTCCCAAGCTGGTTCATGTTGTTGTTGTATTAACTTTGATATTTCATTTTCTTGTTCTACTGGAAGCTTATCCAATTGTTCTTTTTACATCATTTTCTGTAATTCTTCCACGTCCTCTCTTTATTTTCTCTCTTCCTCAACCTTCCTTGATAGTTCTTCTTCCTGCAATCCTTTTCTTGTTTCTACCAAGAGGGATTCTTCCACTAATTTCTTTCTAGTAGCTTCTTCTAAGTTTTCTTATGCCGAGGCATTGGATGGTTTTCTCGAGATCGTTTCCTTACCACATGTTATCACTAGAGTTCGACCTAGACTACTAAGGTTCAAGCCTAGAGAAATATTAATAGTAGGTAAAGGATAACTAAGGATTATTGTATATAAACAGGTAAAAATAGGACAAAGATCAAAATATAATATAAGTATGACTGCAGCAGGTATATGATGTAACATACTGTAGTATGAAGGTCTACGAGCATGAATTTATAAAAAGAATGAATTCAGATCATCAAAAACATACATGTCATTTATAAGAGTTATGGTATAAAGAATAAGATTATACAAAAACCAAATCATAAACACATGCAAGCTTTATCAATTCATATATTAAACAAAACTTGTCTCATTCGATTATAATCATTTCAAAGTATTTCTTCATATCAAGATAAACAAAATACATGCCTGAGCATCATGCTATTGGTGTGATCTCCATAGCTCTATCCAACCCTTCCTCAGCCCTCGGCTAGAACTCTCTCTCTCTTAACTTCTCACAACCCCTCCATTTTATAACTAAACTGAGTTCCTAAAACAGTTTTTTGAGATCCACAATCTCAAGATCGAATACTGTTTAATCCAAGAAGACCAGCCATGATCTGCTTCCTTGGTAATTTTTATGACTGCCACATGTTCATTGGATGCCCTGCATTCTAGCTAAAAATTTGACTACCAATCCTCTGTCTTCAATCTATAATTTAACAGAAGAGTGAGCTTGTGTTATTATATATGGAACTGATTACAAAATCAGGGACTGCTCCCTTATCATGTTTGATTGGTCAATCGGTGGCTTGAAATAGGGGATGTCTAATTTGCTTGTTTTGGATGCTAAGCCTTCTCCTTCAAATGTGGAAAGAATTGCACAACTGATACCCAGGCACTTGAAAACGCCTAAGGCTTGGCATCTGGATAATTACCATTTGGACTTGGGCTCGAACTTTTTTAATGATGGATCTGGACTTACATTGATGATGACCAATGATTACTCTGCTTGAAAATCTGGAAAAGATGTTATTGTTATCCTAGAAATCTGAAGGTTAAACTTGAGGAGGTAGCTGATTCTTATCCCCTCTTTGGCTGAGTTCGATTCCTACGTTGGATTCTAGTTGTGTTCTCAATTTCCAATACCCTGTACACATCTATGGATTCCATCAATAGTAACCGGAACATTTCTTAACATTCAAACCTCACCATTACTTGGAACCATGAATTGGTAATCTTATCTTTTGACACTCTCGAGCATACTTGACACTTATAACTTAGCGTCGTGTATCTATGGAACCTCCTCGATGGATTCAGAGCTTTTCTCATTAACACTTGAATATTCCTTTGACAGCTAGCATGCGCACTCCTTTTTCTAAACATTGGCCTTTCATTAATAATTTTAGTGTTGCTTGGCAATTAATATTTTAATAAAATGCTCAGCCTCGACTCTCCATGTGGATGCTTCCTCGAATCCTTATTTCAATTTAAATTTATGGAGTGAGAATACTAAAAGGCATGAATATTCAACAATGACAACCAATTCATTAATAAACTGACTTCTCCAACGTGTGCTTGGAGATCTAGCTTTTAATATAAATGTATTAATGAATTTAATGAGCTAATAATTTTGACACCTGTGAGCACATATATCAATCGGTTCACCCCTGTGCGTTTTGACAGATGAAGCTTTGTCTAAGCCCTGCCAACTATCTTCATTTTCCTTATGCAGGAATCGAAACCGGCAGCAATATCATTCTTCACATTTTTCAATATGTTGGTAGTATACATCCAGAAATCGTATAATCATTCAAAGTGCGATAACATTAGATTTTGTATTATTTCAACAAAGAATTAAACACTTTGAACAATCAAATGCAAATGAGCCTTATTTTGATTTAATAAATGACATGGTGATAAAACAAGTAGGAGCTAGGGTAAAGTTTGTAAAAGGAAAATCAAAATTCGTGGTAGAATTAGGAAAATGACTATGTAAAAATCAAAATTTTAAGGTAAATCTAGGTTACAACCCTAGAGATAACACCAGCCTTCCTTTTGTTGAGTTTTATATCCAATTCTATGATGTTTGGAACCCATCTATATACTTCTTCTTCCCTCAAGAATTGGTCAACATATTCATAGAGAATTTTAATAGACGCGCAATGCAGATCCACCTTTTGGTGACTATCATTTCTTATAAATATATTCTTTCCGAAGTGAATGGAATCCAAGTCCTTTACAACATCCTGGGCATATTTAACCTTGTTCAACTTGTATGATCAGATTATCAATTGAAGCGAAGGCTAGGAAGCCTTCTTATTGTTATGTAGGAAATGGATGATTCCATTTACAAATGTTTGCCTCATAATTTCTTTCAAAATAATGTGATCTGTGACATACTTGGGTAACAACAATGGATGCTTTGATCCTCCATAAATGCACAAGTATCTTCCCTCAAGAGTGAGATGGTAATCACCCAATTGTGTGACTAGTGTAAGAGCCTCCTCAGATATTCAATCTAGTTCTTTTTCATATATCAACTTGTATAAGGGTACCATGAACTCCTCGAAGGTATGTTTGTAGTAGCTCACATGCTTTTGGTAAGATACATAAATAGGAGACTTATTTGGATTCCAACAACGTCTGAGACCCAGAAGAGGGAGTAGAGTCATGATACAATATACCAAATAACAAGACATATGGAATTTTTTCTTATTTACCTTGAGGCCTTACTAAGCATATTGGATAGCTTGTTCCATGTTCTAAGAAATAATGTCTTCCCAATTAAATACAATACCATGCATTATAATATGATAAAGTAATGGCACCCAACTGAGCTTGTAATGAGTTGAGTTGGGCCTCCCATAGAGCCCACACATGAGAGTAGAAGCAATCCTGAATGGAGTATTCAAAAACTTAGTTTCATATTCCCCATTGTCTCTTTAGTGCAACTACTTTCCCGATAGCAACATCTTCTTTGCACATTATGCATAGTCCAGTTTCAATTTTGTTATCCATTCCTCCATAAAAAATGATCTTGGAGCTGGGAGTCTATATGTTTCGCTGATATGTGTAGGATGGAACAAGGAAAAATCTTTCCTCGTAGTTCTTGTAATGATACGAGATTTGGTATCAATATGGAGAAGTATCCATCCTGTCATTTCAACACAAGGGAACAGTTCAGGACTGGCTGCACCCTTGTGAATGCCTGACTTTTTGATGTTATGATAAATTAAATCTTCCTCAATATTAGCTTTCGGAACATTTTGGTCTCTGATTAGATGGTAAATTTCACCCCATTTGAACTCTGGATCTATGCTTGTGATATGTTGTGTGTCGTCGAACCGAATCTTCTCTAGAGACGCTTCCTGAACTGGTTCATCATCAGATGTTATCTCCAATATAGTTTCGGAGGAGCACTTACGACCTCTTTTGGACACTTCTGAATCCTGTATGAAAAATGAAACATCATCATCTTGTGTAAATTCCATTGAAACCATGAAACAAGACACAATTTTGCAAAGACAAGCAATAGTTACAAAAATTTGTAATGAATCAACACTTCTTTTCATATAAATAAATGCATGATTCATCACTAAATATGAAAACCCCCTAGTTTATTTGTTAGGGTTTGCATTGTCACATTCACCATCCCATGATAGGGAAAATGAAATGGCTTGAGACAATTCAACAGGATTGGGGTAGGTCTGCATGCTCTTGAAGTTAGGGTTTAAGGTATGGTTTAATGGAACACGCGAAAACTTCAAAAGAATGTTCAATTGGGGCAAAAGGAGCATGGACTGAGTTTTAGTGGATGTTCAAGATATAAATAAGACTCAAAACCATTAAAACCACATGGACGAAAAATTGACCAATAAGCAATGGAAGAAAGAAAATGGCCAAGCACTAAACAGACCAGATCAATCATGGGCCTTTGCACTCAAACCATAAATCGTCAAGTGGAAAAATAATCAATTTGAACCCAACAAAAAGGAAAACATGTGCCTACCTAGATGATGGATGACATGTGTGCTAAATCGATTGGCGGCAGATGCGAATGTGCCAGATGAGGAATCTTCTCCAACAACTGCGTGCTCGAACAGGGTTTTGTGGAAACAATGAAGAGAGAAAATGGAGTTTCTTGTACCGAAAAAGGTTCTTTCAAAAACCTAAGTCCCCAATGGGATTTAAAAGGGCTTCGACGTATTTTTGGGACTTCGAACAAATCATTTCGGTGTAGTAGGTTGAGTTTCCCCTGACACATATCAGTGTTGATTTTCATTTCCCAAGCGATACATGTTTCTATGATTAGCTTTGATTCACTGCGATAGTATCGGTGTCGAAAAAAAATGTGCACTGAGCGTTTCAGTTGATAGCTTCAAAACTTTTGCATGGTGGAGTTTCGGCGGAGATGGGGAAGCTGTTGCGAAAATTATGAGGAAAATTATCTTCCACAAATAACATAAGGATGTTTAATTTTACACCCTTGTTGTTGTGTTTCACTTAGATTGTCATTATGACTTAACCAAATTAGTCCATTTACCTTGTTCCCTTCGATCTTATTCATTTTCCTCTTCCCTTCATTATAAGCGCATCATTGTTTTCTTGAGCAAACATTTGAGTTGATTTTTGGGAATGTAAACATTGAACAAAGTTAATGTTGGACACAGATAAAATATTGGATGCATTTTGGTACCCAAGGTATAAGAAAAAAATTGAGGATATCCTTAAGTTACTCCATAGGAAACACTCCATCCTCCGTAAGTACTATAACCTCCTAGAAAATGAACATAACCAAATTAGTTAGTTGCATAGTTGGTAGATTCGATAAGACCACCATATGTGTGCAATTGAACTTGAACAAGTGGGAAAATCCTACCTATGCCAAGCTTCTGTTGAAGGATGGTTAATAAGTAACCACATTGATTATATAGTACATTCAGTTAGTGATATCTAAGAATATATTATTCATTGTAGTTAAATGGTGTATATGGATGCATGTATATATTCCATGATGAAGATGGGATTTAAACCAATTTAAAAATTGTGTGTCTAAAAATGGGATCTCACATAAATTATTACTAGTTAGAAACCCATGGATGTGATCCATCATGTGAGTAGAATTCAATTTCCTGAATATAACAAGGATTTCATTATCTTAGTCTCTTATATAATGGGTAATTGATTTAGTGATTCAAAATGTCAATGGATTGAGCTATAAGGGTAGAATAAAAACCCCCTTTAAGGTCATTATACTATTTGTCTTATAGTTCCATAAGGGTACATGCTAGAAAATCCTAAGTATAATTCTATCATAAGCATCACTAATCAGAGGGAAGTACATATGGAAGGTCGTAATATTTTCAAATGATATGATCTATATTTTTTTCCAACTTTAGGAATGTTCAATGGTAATTTTATAGGAAAATGTGGGTAACCCACACATTATGATTAATAGGATCATTATTAAGAAGTGGTTAAGGTTAAGTTCAACAATCAAAAGAAAAACGTATGGTTCTTTCCTTCCAACTAGAAAAGGGGCTGAGGGAGTAGTGGAGCCCTCCATCCTAAAGAGTCTCCTAGGAAGACTTAACAACTAATCATACACCACCAAGGTGCCACACAGGTTTGATGCTAGTAAAGTACACCCACAAAAAATCAATCTATTGTGAGAAAGAAACCCACTAAATGGATGCTTCTCTCCTTTGGTTAAAAAATAACATATGTATTATTTAAAGCAATGATGTCATAATTCCTTAATTCCTTGTAAAATTCAATTCAATTCATTTTAAATTATCCACTAAGAGCAACAAACCCCTATGAAAAAATACATATTCTTAAGAGAATAGAACAATAAGGACCCTTTAAAAGAGAATCCACAAACAATAATTACATCCAACAACATAATTTTACACAATAATATTACCCAATTTATGGTAACCAAAATAATGTCAAATCACTCAAGTAGGTGATGACATCTATCAAGAATTACTCTTGTCTATAACCAACATATATCCATTTTAAATCCAAATCTTAGATCCATCTTAAACCTGGATTTATCAAGCACGGAGAGGGACCCAATTTCGCGAGATGTAAATTTTTTGGATCCAATTTCTTAAGGTGTTAATTTTTTTATCTGAAATGTTTTACATATCCAAAAAACATTATACCTCATGAATTTTGATTACTCTCTATGTTGGTTTTAATTTTGTTTTTCAATGTTTTTTTAACATAAAATCACAAATAGAGATAAAATCTAAGGTGTAGAAATGAAAAAAAAAGTCCAAAAAAGAAGATGTATTAGAAATTACTTAGGTTAAGGTTGATATACTGTTGGAATTATTAAGTTACAAGTGTTAGACAAAACAAGATCATTATGGGCGGAAAACATTAAAAATAAAATAGGGGACACGACACTAGGGTACCATAGAACATAAATAGATAGAGAGAGAAAAAAAATAAACCAAAGAAAAAAAGGAACAAGAAATATTTAAGTCCAATTATAGAACGAGATTACAAATGAAACAAACATCCTTCCGAGTAGAGAAACCATTCTCTTAATGAAAAATTCCATACAATGTGTAGTATAAAATGCCGAGACTTGAGTAACAGACAAGCTTGACGAATAAGTCACATCGAGTGCACGCACGGGTGGAGCGTGTTAGTAGGAACCAGCGATGAGGTAGAAGCATGTCAGCTTGGGATAGGAAGAACCCATGACTTGAGTATGGTACACGCTAGTGCGGTGAGACACTTAGCATGTGGAGTGGGGTAGCCACAAGGTGGAGCCTTGGGTGGTTGCACATTCCAATGCTCAATTATAAAGAGCGCATGCATGGAAATACTTGAGGAAATTAATTAAGAGTTCAAGCAAGAAATTCCAAGGGACCAAGGGAGGTGCGACCAAGGGAGGTGTGACCAAGGGAGCAGCTAGTTAGAGCAGGTCATAGGGGCACACCTATCTCATCTCACGAGCTTACTCTAGGGTCATGACTTTGCATAGAGTAGTGCGAAGGTGAGATCCTATGAGAGGCAGGTCTATAGTGGTAGAAAGAATTTAGTAGCAACAATAAGTTATAAATGAATAGGCTTGCAAGAGGGAAGGAATATTTGGGTTTTTTTCTTGTGGATGTAGTCAATTGGGCTCTCTTTTGTTGGGCTAGTCCGGTCTGAGCTTATCTCGATTGCTGATTCTTTTCATCCAAAGCTTATCTCGATTGTTGATTCCCTCTATCCAATGGGCATGGAGCAAGGTCAACATTTGACTTTTCTCCATGCATGTTGGATAGAGGGAATCAACAATCGAGATAAGGATGTCTGCTAGCCTGTGGGCACCCTCCACTGTTACAAGATTGTAGCTGTTGTATCTGCAACTTTGTTATATAAGTGAAATCTTGACATGTTGACATGTCCAATTGAGGTGTCCCCATATCTCTTGTGTATTGTGTGTTGTGTGTTTATTGACTAAATGTTTGCATAATTATTGGATGTTAAGTTGGAAATTTTTTAAAGAATAGAGAGTTTGGACTATGAAAATACAAATTTAAGATATCGATATTGTCATAAAACATGGCATCTGTAGGATTCTTTTCCTCAATCAAGAAGTTTCCCATAAAAAAGAAAAAGAGGTTGTGGATGAAGAAGATGAGCAAAAGCAAGATTTTTCCCTCTAAGAAAGAAATAGTTAATCAAGATATTTCAGAGACTTAGAATGCTAGTATGGAACAAAAGATAGAGACCTAGTTATCTTTGGAAAATGCACATGAAAGTGATGTGATTGATTTGAATGCTTTGGAAGGGGGGTTTAAGAGATCCCAAATGCTTTACAAATTGTAACCGTGGATCTTCATCCAACACTTGGTACTTGGATTGTGGTGAAAAAAAAGAAAGGAAAGAAAGGGAAAATCGATGATTATTTCAATCCTTAATCTAATGCAAATTTTGAGTTTTTGGCTCAAATTATTTTGACTCCGTGCTCCTTCTTTTGGAATATGTGTTGAAGGCACATCTGCAAAATATAATTTTGTTCTATCTTTAATGAAATAAAATTACTATTTGTTTTTGGAAAAAAACAATTAAATGTTAAGTATAACTTCTCAAATAACTATTTTTAATACATCATTCAATTTTAATTAAATTACTTTCATAATTTTATTTTAAAAAATCATTATACAAATATTATTTATAAATAAATCAATCAATATCATAAAAATTAATAATTTTATTTTTAAATTATTTAAATCTAAAATAATAATAAATTTAGTATAATTTTATTAACCAATATTAATATCAACTAATAATAAAACCATAATCCTAAACACAACAAAAGCTGCGTGCAACTTAGTCCCTACCTTAAATAAATATATATAAGAATAAAAAACAGTTTTTAGATAAATAAAATCTTAAATATAAATTAATTAATTAATATATAGAATCCCATTTTTTACATTATAATAAATTAAAAAAATCAAAATTTATTTATTAATCATTAAAAAACGTGGTTCATTGCCATAATATTTTATGGCATACCTTTCATGATAATGCTATTATTATTATTTACATATTTACATATAATTTTCCATTATGTTATTATAATTATTTTTTACATATCAACATATAATTATATATAAGTGTTAGCAATTTGATAGCATTTTTTTTTTTTTAAATATTTTCGCTAAAATATTTCTAATTGGTAGTATTTTGTAACTTTTTAATGTATTTATTAGTATACCAAAATGACTCCAATTAATAATAGCTTTTAAAATTAAAATCAAATATGAATTTAAAATTTTAATCAAAACTTTTAAATTAAAATAGATTTATAATTATATAAAATCTTTCAAAACATTTTTCCATTGAAATAAAAAGAAACATCATACAAACAATACCTTATCTACCACATCCAAAATAGTGGTGAAAGTTGGCTCACACATGAAAAAACAAATCTTATTTGCTAGCAGGAAGATATTAAGTGATATCTCTCGCAAGTCCAACATCCTCAGAAATACTGGACTATATAATCTCCTGCCTGGGGCACAAACTAAAAATATAAAAATATAACAACTTAACATACAAATTCCTTCTATAAACTCTAAAACAACTCCAAAAGGGGCTTACAAGTATCCTATGAACTCCAGAGTAAAAGTTATAGTATTGTATTTTCTCTTGGTTAAAGACACTTAGAGTATTGTATTTTCTCTTGGTTAGTGGGAAAATCTCACCTAGCCAAATATATGATATATTTAAATTATATTAGTAATATTTTATTTATTAGGAAAAAGGTATTAAAGAAAATTTATAATTAGAAGTAGATATTTCATAAATAGAAAAATATGCATTTTTTTAATTTTATAAAATTTAAAAGTATATATGTTTAGATTCAAAATTTTAATGTAATGTTTATTTTTCCATTGTAGGTAACTTGCAACTTATCTTAAATTTAAAGCATAGCATATAGGATACCATTTTTTTAAGATTACCTTAAACAATAGCCATAAATTTATTTGAAATAATTATTTTTATGTGTCCAAACTGTTTTGTGCTTGTAAAGTTACACATAGTATATGACTTAAGTTATCATTGTATATATTATTATATTTTTTTATATTAATAATTAATGAATAGTTAAATGGTTAAAATTTAAAATATAATTTTAATATTAACTTTTTAAAATTAAACTCCACTTTTATTTTAATAATTGAATTTTAATAGTATTATTTTATGAATTTTTGACAATTAAAAATTATTAATATATTTATAGAAAATGAATTTTATATAAATTTGTATACGACCAAAACAAAGTTTATTATTAATTGACATTAATAACCAACATAGTTATCATATTTTCCATAATTTTAATATTTTTAATATTATAAAATTATGCCTAAAACATTTGTATTAGTATTTTTAGTATTATAATTTGAAAGAAGAAGAAAAGGTAAAACACCAAACATAAATAATTTGAAAGAAGAAAGAAAGGTAGAACACCAAACATTTCACATACTCTAGCCTAAGGTTAATTACTATTTAAAACAATTAGGAGTAACATGTTAATTTGAAATAAGGAAGCTCGAATAAGAAACATATTAAATTGTGGTTTTTATTAATATAAATAATCTGTTATTTTAGGCTAGTTAATATATGAGCTAAGAAAGGTTGTTTTTATTTTTTATTTTTAAGTAAAGTAAATTGTGTAGTATAACTTTATTTGGTATATTAATTATTCTATTTTTTATGTTAATGATATTGTTCTTGTAGTGAGAATCTTTATGATTTTCATCAAAAATATAATTGTAACTATAGTCTTGGGTAAAGGATAAATAGAGGATGAAAATATTATTAGAAACTTGAAGACAATTGCAAATTAATGGACCTTTGGTTTTGGGATAACATGAAATTCTTATTTGGGATGATTGTCTTGTTATCTTATATGGATGTCAATTTTGGGGTTGTAACATCTATAGAGAATGATGGAGAAGAATAAAGCAAATCCAAATCATTCTATTTAACATATAATCTCTTAATATTAAAGGAAAATCACCCTATCCTCCTCATAGAAGCTAGTCTCTTTCCCATTATGAACATTTGCATGATTAGGTGCATAATCTACAAGAAAAAGATAAACAAGAAAGGACATAGAGAGGCTTCCGAAGACTACTTCAAACTCTAGTCCAAACCTCTAGTCCAAACCACATGTGGCTTTTAAATGAGATTGGCATGCTAGATCTTGGATAAATCATTGGGGATTTAGGAAGAGATAACTCTATAAAATAGTGATAATATTAAAAATAATATTGAATCTAAATTTAAGAACAATTTGTGGTGCCATAAAGACTAGAGGATAAGAGAAAATTAAGATATTATGAGGAGATGATCACCATAATTTGGAAGATCATTAGTATCTCTTTGTTTTAACTAGCATAAAGAAGAAAATTAAGATTGTTAAAATAAGGACAAATTCTATTGAGGAATTCCTAAAACATTTTGGAACAACGGAATTTGTCATATATTTGTGAGGCTAATAAAGTTGAAGATAAAAATTGCACTCTTAAAATGTATGTTGGGGGCATAGGTCATAGGGTCCATTCTTGTGGGGGCATGGGCTACTCTTGATTCAAATAACAAAATAGTGTTAAAAAAATAAAAGAATAAAAAAATACTTACATATAATTTCAAAATATTTATCATAATATTAACCTTCTTTCATCCTCACAAGATGATTGAGGAATCTATCTCTTAAAACTTATAAAGTATATAAATAAAATAATTTAAATATATTTTATTTAATAATATATATTTTTAAATATATGTAATATTATTAATTAAAAATAGAATAATGGTATATTTAAACTATATTTTAAAAGTTATATATTATAAACTATAAGTTAATTTCCATTGTGAGTCAAGTTTTACTGTGTGAGTGAATTTTCACTAAGGTGTGGGTTTGGTCAGCAAGGCTATCTGAGTTCAATTCTTCTTGAGGATGACTTAGTTGAAAGTACCAGTCATTAAATCCAAATTTCTCAGACCACACACCACTCCCACTGTTGAAACGAACAAAGTTAAAAGCCATCATAGAATAGTTTATAGTCTGTGGTTTGGCTCACTACTTGCGTCTATGAATATCTTGTTGGTTTGAACTTATCTCTTAAAGGAAATATTTACGAAGCCGAGTTTGAAATATCTTTGCAGTAATTTGCAGTAAGATGTCAAAGGAATCGATGTTGGGTGCGTGCGCTATGGGACCTTCGCATATTGGAATCGTTATAGAAACCATGATGAAAAGTTCAATTTGAGAATCAAATTCACTGTCGGTTCAAAGTTCAAATGGTTTCAATTCGCATCTTGAATGACTTAAAGTTTCCTATGATGAACAGTGCTTAAATCGATTCGTCCATCTATAACGGTTGGAAAAAATATCTACATCAACGAATGCGTGTAAGTTACTATATCCGTCTTCTGGCCTGTCCAAGTCTCGTCAATGCCTCAAATAAGTAGTGTTCGGATAGCTTAGCAAATCATGCAACCCCTGTTCAATAAAACAAAACTCAATCTGTTTCGAATGATTCGATGTCACAAAAACATAATGGAAAAAGAAAAATTCACTAGGAAATCAGAATAGATTTCTGTCAACCTGTGTAGTAAAAGCTTCAATAACACGATAAGTTTCTTTATAAGAGAACAATGTTACTAGGTTTTTCATATCGAAGTGTCTATACAAATTTCCTTTGGTAGACTTGGGAGTTTTCCTCGGATTTCACAGCGGTGAATATGTCTTCAAATTTCGCCGAAATGCAAACAGGGCTTACTATCAAAGAATGCAGTATGTGTGGAGATTTGGGCATAGAGAAAGAACTTTTTCAGTGCCAAAGATGTTTATATCGTCTTCAACACAGGTTAGATCTCAATAATTCATTTCTCATTTTAATATACCTCTATACTGGTAAGATGCTGTTGGTCTTTCTCCATCTGCCAACAACCCTAAAAAGGTAAGCGAGAATTGTTTCTGAAAAACAGTTCATATATTGACAGACTATTTCCATAATAGACTAGACTAGTTTCTGTCCAAACTTAGAATGGATATTGTCTGTGCTATATCCAGATACTGCAGCAAACTGTATGCACACGGAAAATTGAACGAGTTGATCTGCGACTGGTGTCTGCATGAACGAGAAACCAGCTGCAACAGAGACCGAAACACGAGACAAATCAGGAATGCACAATATATTTCAACAGAGAAGCCATCGGATGAAAAACCAAGTCCAGACAACAAAAGAGGCAAAGGCGAAAGCTCAACTGACAACGTGGAATGCCTAAATGAACGCCCAGCAGCACCAATAAGTACCAACAATGAAAATCCACCACAACATTCTTCTCAGAGGAAAGGAATAGTTGGAGGAAAAGAGAAGATTATAAAACAACGATACAGATATAAGTCTCTCGCACAGATTCTCTCAATAGCTTTGCGTAACTAGTCTTCTAATTCACTACAAAATATGCACTTTTGTTTTTAGTAAGTCGAACAGAAATATGGACTTCTGTTTTATATATGCGAACGAGTATTATATTGTTTTCTATAAGTCGAACAAAGGTGATTGTGCATTGCTAAATTTAAACTTTAGTTGTTTATGAATATTGTGAATGTGTTTAACTGTTTATTGCACAGTTATACAAGTACGATTCAGAACGTTATGGATGTACTGTACAGACACATGTGAAACAAATAACATGAAAATGGAAAATTTTTGGTACTTAGTTCTTATAATTTTTTAAACAAAGAGTTATGGATTTGTATCTAAATGGATTAGATGACATGGTGGTATGGGGAACGCAATTATGTTCTCCATCTCATGGATTTTGTTCTCTAGCATCAAGTGCGTCACAACAAAGATACCATTTATATGCTTAAATTAAAAAGAAAATGTATACACAAGATTTTAAAATTGAATATGCAAGACATCTAACAACTGAGATAGTTTATCTTCTTAAATAATAAAAAAATGTATCGACAAAATACGAAAATAGAATTGCATAGATATAACTAATGTACGTTGGTTCTCGACCAGCTATTGGTGTAGGAATGGATATCGAGCATCGTCCAGCACAAAATTTCGTTACAGTTTCACATACTTTTTTGCTTATTTGGATTTTAGGCGGCGGTTGTTGGTAGGAGGAGACTTCATTTTCTACATCAAACTTTTTACAATACGTTGTACAATGAATAAGTCTTGTAGGAAGCTCATATTACTTCCACTGATAATAAGAAAGAGAAGAATGTAACAGTAATGGGCAATCAATCAGTGTGTTTAGGGTAAGAATTCAAGAAGACAATGTTTTGTTTTGTTGTTTTGTTCAAGGATAATAGGGAGTGCATAACATGTAGTGATATACAACTCATTTAACTACAGAAAGTAATAGGTAGCTAAGGCCTAGACAACAAGTGATTATAACTAAGTATGGAGAACAAGTCATAGATAACTTGTTCATGATAGTTAACTTGTTCATGGAACTTAACTTGTGACCTATTGGTGTTCAATATAAAGTAAAAAAAAATTCTACACTATAGTTAAACAACTCTAAAAAACTAGATTATTGTTATTACATAGATCCCTTAGGATTAGTTAACGTTGCCCCCTTAATCTGAAGGGATATATGTCATTCCAATCAAAGAACATAATCTTTCAAACTTTTCACGTTTCAATGCTTTGGTAATGATATCTGCAATTTGTTCTAAATTGGAACATTCTTTCATATGAATGGTCTAGGTCACAACATGATCTCGAATCAAGTGGTATTTGGTGTTGATATGCTTGGTTCGATCATGAAATCTGAGATTCTTGGCCAATTGAATTGCATAAATGTTGTCAACAAGTAGACGCGTTGAAGTCATATGTTTCTCTTGCACGTTTTCAAGGATTTTTCTAAGCCACACAATTTCTTTGGTGGCTTGAGCTCCTGCTACATATTATGCTTCAGTTGTAGAGAGAGTAAGAACTGATTGCTTCCTTGATCTCCAAGTGATAGTTGTCGTCGATCCAAGGCTCATCAAATAACTTAAAGTAGACACTCCATGTTCTTTGCCTCCATCAAAGTCTAAATCTGAATATCCAATAAGATGAAAGTATGAAACTTTTGATTATTTTACCTCAAAATTCTGAGTTCCTTTTAGATATTTGAGAACTCATTTTGTTGTTGTCCAATGTCTTTCATAGGGTTGATGCATAAATCTAGATAAAATTTCTATTGGAAAGGTGATACCAGGACAAGTGGTGGTGAGATAAATCAAAGTTCCAACAAGCTGGATATACTTGGTTGCATCTTCAAAAAAATTTCTTTCATTGGAAGAAATCTTCACGTTTTGCTTCATTAGAGTAGAAACAGAATTGCAGTCTTGCATTCCAAATCTACATAATAACTCTCCAATGTATTTCTTTCGAGAAATGAAAATGAACTTAGGATTTTAAGTGACTTCAATTCCTAAGTAATAATGAAGTAGACTCAAATCTGTCATATGAAAAATCTTTTGTAGTTTTTTCTTAATGGATGTGATATAATCATCATTGTTTCCTATGATTAGCAGATCATCAACATATACAACTAGATATACAATTGATCTACCAACTTTCTTGACAAATAAAGTTGCATCATTTAGATTGAAATGCTTATAGTTTAATTTTGGAAGGTACTTAGTTACTTTTTCATACCATGCTCATGGTGCTTCCTTCAAACTATACAAAGATTTTACCAATTTACATACCTTATGCTCTTGAAATTTGATAGCATAACCTCCATGATGAGTCATACAGACATCTTCTTTCAAGTATCCATTGAAGAAGGAAGTCTTGGCATTCATATGATGTATTTTCCATCCTTTTTGTTTTTCTAAAGAAAACAAAGTTTGAATAGTGTCCCACTTTGCTATACGAGCAAACGTTTATGTATAGTCAACACCTTCTTTTACTAGCTTTTTTGAACCCAAAATCTGAAGGCATAGAAGTCCAATTTTCAACATCATGCTCTCGACCATCCTACAAGCATCTTCTTTTTTAAACATCGAACGGATAACATCTCTAAAAATTCTAAAAATTAAAAAATTTATACATAGCCTAACTGTCTATAAAACCAATGTTATATTTACAAAATATCTTTTATTTTTTCGTTTGTATTAAATGTATTTTATGTTATTTAATAATTATAACAATCGACAATTATTTATCTTGTCCTTAATTACTAAAGTAGGACTTCGAGTCATTTACTGTCTTCGGAAAATGATGATGTTTTTAATTGTGTCGTCGTCTATAAAACATGGATCTTTTGTTATTTCATATGATCCTTTAGTCCTGGATTAAGCGACCAATAATTAGTTCTTAAAGCATTTAAGTTGCCATTCAGAAAACCCTGTTGATTGTATTAAGGTCGTAATCCATCTATTGTCGTTATTAACATCACAATAAAATCTATTAAATTTATGATGTTATATTGCTGACTGTTTTTTTTTATTTGAAAGGGGTTCTAGTGATGTCCCCTGGCTTACTTAGCTATAACAAGCTAATGCATGATGTCGCCTTTTGTCCAGGGTTACAGGTGAGAACTCTTCACGAAAGATTTGTTTAAAGTTTTATAATTAAAGGAGCCAAGGTTATGTAATAACCTAGCTCGGTGGTTAAAAGTATTACCAAGAGTATTTATGCCCATGACTTATTAAGGATGGGGTCAATCTAGTTTTAAAGCCCGTTCTTTAATATGAATTTTACAAGATTAAATTTTAGAAACATTGCATAAACCATGAAACATGACGCATCCCTTATGGAGTTTGATGGTAAAGATAGAGGTGACCCGAACTATAGGGTAGTGGTTTTAAATTCATATAGACAGATAAGTATTAAATGCCTTCATGTGAAAGTTGGTGAAGGGTTACACGTATGGACAAACCCTAACTATACGCTGAGGGTTTTGGTGTTAACACTTGTTGCGTGTTTGTGAAGGTGGGAGAGCCGAGCTCTCATGGCCGCCATGGCCATTTCGCACACCTTGCTCAGTGTTTAACGTGAATCTTAAACGCAGAGGGTCTTACAGGGTTCCATCGATGTTGTTGTGTTTAAGTTATAACTTTGGTTTGGTTACAGAGAGGATTGGAGCTCTCGGCCCTTGACTTCGAAATATTTACAGAGTATGTTTCGGTCATAAGCGCAATGGTTCTTTGCTATCGAAATTATCTGCTTAAATATAGTGGTAAGTTCATTCTAAACTCATATAATTATATTGCTCTTATTTTTATGTTTATGGTATTTATTTCAGCGTTGAAATAACTTTTTGCTTTTCATGGCAGGGGTTTCCTTTTCATTGCTTCCAGGTACTCCCTCATCTTGGTTTGAGGTCTCGGCGTTGGTATAACAAAGACGTGACGATTCCAGTGGTTTGGAAAACCACGGCAAGCCTCGGGCCTTCACCACGATGCCTCTGTCAAACTATTACTTGCGTGAATGCCAGTGTTGGCCTTCGTTTGTTGTTGAAATCCATTTGGCACTTTGGTTATGAAAATAAAAACTTGCAAGTCTTCATGGGTTTATAACCAGCGTTGTGGTTTCGACCCACATAACAAATAATGAAAATTTACAGTGTTTTAACCTCTTTGTCGAGACTGTTGCTTTGTTTAAGTGATTTCTTTCTATTAAAGTGTTTACAGTGTATTAAATCTAGGCTTAAACCCTACTATGGCAACCTGTATTTTAATTAAAATTTTGCGTTGTCATTACAAAACTCTGTGTGTAATGATATAAAAGTCATGTGGAAGGGATTCGATCCCTCGAACAATGTTTTCAACAGGATTTAAGGTCATATCTAATAGTAATTTTTGTGAGTCAGTGGTCAAACCCCACGGGTCTTGAACCCCCCATCTATAATTTCTTTAGTTAAGGGATTTGGATCCCATTTCTGCTCCTACTGTAATGTTATTGTTTGTATTTATTTTAATTCATTTTTCTGCTAGGTTAAACATTTATGGTTTACAATTTTTAACATAGGGTTTAACCCTGTCAGTTTGTAAATACCGGACTATTTATATATTTATTTATATATCTAGGGAAGTAAGCTCTTCGAGCTTTGAACCCTTGACCTATCAATTTTACCGGTTGAAGTTTTTAATACCTAGTTCTATATGCTTACGGACTTGGATCCACAATCTCCCGACTGTTCGATGCTTATCAATAGCAAGGATGTTGCGATAAATAATTAGGAGTAAAACC
The DNA here is from genome assembly GCA_027924585.1 of Larix kaempferi. Classification (NCBI taxonomy): domain Eukaryota; kingdom Viridiplantae; phylum Streptophyta; class Pinopsida; order Pinales; family Pinaceae; genus Larix; species Larix kaempferi. The sequence continues at coordinate 17,804,721 of BSBM01000088.1, read as the reverse complement.
CTAAACTGTTGTTTATGTTTGATTAACGATTTTATTAAATGTTTTTGATATAATAAGCAAAGTAGGGTATACCCAAGGTTGTTTGTATTGAGCCTTTCGGTGATCAAGGATGATCTCTCGAGCTGAAATTAATATAACCTTAGAATATGATGTTTGTATAAAAGAATGGGAATTTATATGCGTATGAATTTGGAACATTTTACTTCTTTATGAGTATCGATTCCATTTTGGATTTAGTAGATTTTAAATAGGATAATAAAGATTTTACTCTATACTTTAATATTGTATTTGATAAATTTTTGTGCTTAATAATTTATGTTTGCTTATTAAATGAACTCGACGTTGATCCTGTATATGGTAATAAGGATACCAACAGAGTTATAATGAATATGTTTGTCGAATCTTTTTTAGGATGGTACTTGATTTGTATGATGTTCGGTTTATGTATTGGACAGTTTAGTGAATGATAAAAATATAAGTATTATATTTGTATTTACTGTGTAAATCTATTATGATTAAAAGTAGATCTTCTTTTATGTTTTTAATGTTAACAGTTTATAAAAATATCAGTATTTGTATTGAGCATATATTAATGAGAGCAATAATCTACTTATAATAATCTATCTATTTGATCGTCAAATAAACTCTATTTTTTTTAAACTTGGACATGCTACCAGAAATACAATGTAAACTCTAGAAGATATTAGGTTCTGTAATTTATTATAGTATGCATCTTATGATGAACTTTACATCTGACATATTATAAGGAACAATCCTTTCTAAAGAATCTCTAGATCATTTTTAATCTATGTTAACTAAACATCTTCTTGTATTAGAGTACATCACTTTTAAGTGAAAGGAAAAGCATAGGAAGAAATTTATAATCATCAATAATTGTACCGAAATAATTTATCAATATCAGTATTTCATCACTTCTAACATCTAGAAATTTATAAAGAAGAGACTAAATAACTTGCAGACAGAATTATTCGAAATAAACATAGAGAGTCTAGAACTGATAAACTATCACCTACCCAAATTATGAGAATATTATTTTAATTGCAAAATACTTTATGTTAAATTTTAATTACAAAGTTTTGTAATTATGACCAATTTTCGTCAAGGATAATTGTAATTACTGATTATTATTATTTAATAAATTAAAGTAGGAGACAAACACCCAAGGGAACTGTTAAATGAGTGTTCACTGACCCACTAGGAGGAATAGAAGTTGTTAGAAGGTATGGGACAGATGGCAACATTTGCACTCCACCACTAGCTGTTGATTATGGGACAACTACCCCTAAAAATGTGGCATTATCCCCCAGGTGGGTGGAGGAGAGCAGGCAGCTCATTAATGACCTTTTAACCACTAAAAGGCCTAGTGTAACGTCTCCCAAAATTATGTAAAAATTTAAACTTTTTCTAAGTACTAAACATCATTAAAATATCATGCGGAAGATAAAATGTATACACAACATCTGTAACATACCCCTCACGGCACATGATGAAGATAAGTAAATCCACTTATCAAAAAAAATAAAGACCAAAACATTATAATTACCCTATGTCCATGCTTCATCCTATTCACATATAATCATATACTCGAATATCGCCATCATTACTTTTGAACATCTTCATACAATTCATAACCATCTATCATAACTATTTATATTTTTCAACCTACTACTATATTCAACATTTTTAAATGACTGACCATACACATATTAGATCTTCTCCACATGGGCAACCTAATAACCATTCCATACATTCTAACAATAAGTCACATGAAAAAAATACACTAAACATCATACACAAAATATAAACGTGGTTCACCAAAAAATCTTTGGGCTACGTCCACCAAATTGTCGCATCATTTATTCATCCGAAATCTCGGTTACATCCAGCAATTCAGAATTGCTAACTGAAATTAAACAAATCTCAGCGAATCTGATTCACCTAGATCTTTATCCAATAGCATCAGCCTACTCATCGAAAAGAAAACATGACAAAGATCTTCTGGAAGAGATACCACTTCAGCCTAGCAATGCTTATCTCGAAGAGATCTAAGATCTTGTCATAAAATTTAAAGAGGATACCAACACATTTATAATATGATTTCATCATAATATTTAAACATTAATTAAAGTCATCACTTATGTGATAGATAGATTCCGATCACTTCACATGTAGGTAAGATCGCTCTCAATTACGATGACAGGAAATCTATGAACTTTAACCGGGGTGGATATATATATATATATCCTGAAGGCAGCGATCTATAACATACACGGTAATTTATAGCTGAAGAATATCATCAATGAATATCATAATCATGTTAGCACAATAACCTGCGACGATCCTCCACCAGAGAATATCAATACAACAACAAAAGAAAAAAAAAACAAGGTAGCAGAACAGCCTACAGAAGCAAGGAACTGATATTATATGAAATGAACAGGGATTCATTTCCTTTAGCCTCTGCACAGAAACGAGAGGGGCAACTCATGATCAAAGCATCCTACATCACTGACTAAATAGAGGACAATGCGTTCTACCACGCTGGCAATAACGTCATAACTAAACAAGGATAAATTCCTGGCTAAACAGAGATTTGGCATTCTACTAAGATCTTCTTCCGATCTTTAGCAAATACAAGAACTGAAATTCCAGGGTTCACGCAGGCACCAATACAATTTTTGCATGCATGCACATAAACAGATTTCCAGCAGAAGGTTTATACAATGGGATCCGACATCTACAGCCATCCCATCCCCAATCTCTACGTAGCATAAATGTAACTAACCAACATAGAATAAAATGTGTAAAACTGTACCAAACGAGGTTTCTTCCCCAAGAGATCTTTCCCCATTCTCAACTTAGCACAACCAAGGAAATGTACAGGGGTCTGCGCAGTCAATTCAATGTGTATATCACTGAGGATGAAGGGTTATGATTCCCCAAGGGTTTGCGCAGGAAACATTAAAAATATGCAGCAATTAACATAATAAACGATTAGCAGTTATATAGAGAGAAACTCTCCTTCTCTGCGCCCTCCAGGACCGATTGTCCCCATTCTTTAATAAATATCTATCAGAGAGTATTTACAACATATAGATTATACAGGAATATTATAATAATGAGATCCACACAGGATTCAACTTCTACTCTATCCCATTCTTTAAGAAATCTCTACCACATAGCATATACAGCATATATAATATACAGGGATATTAAAATAATGAATATCCATACAATATTCAACTTCTACGCTATTCCTTTCTTTAAGAAATATTTACCACAGAGCATATACAACATATATAATATACAGGGATACTATAATAATGAATATCCACCGTATTCAACCTCTTCGCTTTCCATTCTTTAAGAAATATTTATCAAAGATTTAACATATCAATGACAGTATAACCTAACATGGCTCTTCCCTGACAAATACATACTTATAGGGTTATATCCTCGATTACTTGAGGATGTATCAAATTCGTAATCATATAATGGATTGGCATATCAAGAGAGAAATGGTAAAACAAAATATATCAAAGATCGCATGATATCCACATTCAGAGTTTGCACTATTCACTGTGTAAATAAACAAATCAGAGATCGATGGCGTACATCGAACGGGGTACAAAATTTAACTCTATCAAAACACTGTAAAAACCACGCAACCATGCAGATGGATAAAACGCCAGGAAAATGAATTTGGGGTTTATAGAGATCAACTCTGTCAAAATACTGGAAGCCGAATAGTTATTTCATACCTCTTCCTCCACACAGATGCATTGGAAAGAAAGTAAATAATGAAGTTGCACCTTCCCTATAGATCATTCCCGTGTTTAATTTCTAAGCAACAGTGTAATGGCGCAAGCGATCTTCTCAAGAGGCCATGCTCAAAACCGATTATTTCCCGAGTCAGATGAGATAGTTCCTACAAATAAAAATAGGCTCGGCATTCTCAGGAAACCGTCGTTCCAAACACCCATCTCAACCACTGTAGATCCATATGTGTAAACTTACGACTACCAGTGAAAACCTTTCATTACCGTGATGTTTTATTGAGATCTATTATACCATCATATGGCAATGGAATAAACTCCATACAACCCATCGAATACACCATAGACGGCATGGGCATGGATCGATTCTTTCCAAAAATCGCCCAGCTCTTTCTTAGAACCAAAATAAGATATGCCCGTATTCAACAAAGCGAAAACTCTTTCATGCCTTCACGCATAAATAAAACTAATTTAAAGCTGCAATAACCTGGACAGATAAGAACGCCGCAAAGTTTTCTCTGCAGTCACATGAGTAGAAAAAATAGAGAATCTCTCTGTACCAGAGGTGTGAACGCGCCGCCCTTATCACACCCACTCGCAGTGCTTTTCCCCAAGAAGTCAGATCTTGAAAAAGGAACTCAACGTCTAGAAACAGATAGATCAAAGGTATATTCTCCGAATGACAACGCAGACAACATTTATATATATATATATATAAGCACGCGGACACAACAAGACCATAAAATATCAACACAATCGGATGCCTATGTCTTGGACCCAGATCACGCCTAAGTTAAACAGCAAATTTAAGACAGAGATGAAACTACACAGGACTTTGTTTTTTTAATCCTTCTCTTTCAAGCTATTATCAACCTCGTGGATAACAGATTTCTTCTTTTACATAATGAGAAAACATAAGTAAGGAGCTATGATCTTCACTCAGATTTCTTCAATATAAAAACCCAGAAATCTAACATTTAAAATCCTGCCAATGTATTAAACAAGAAACTGCACAGGATCTTGTCTCTAATCTTTTCTCCTTCAAATTATTTGTAACTTCACGAATTGCAGAATCCAAAACAATTACCAGGGTAACTCTATCCATACCTAGATTGCTTATGTTGAGCGCCTACTCCTGGATCGGATCTTTCTCTTACGGCTGCGTCTCACCAAGTATTGCCAGGTTCCCCACGAAATCCAAATTTATGTACAGGATTTTCCAACGCAACCCTGGATCGGATTTCCATTGCGGCTGTCATTCCCCTGCAATGCTCCTAAGAATGATCGCCCAACTCCTTTTTTTCCATCACACGCCATCCCCCCTTCTCTTATTGCAGATTAACGATCAGTTAGAAAACCTACTCAGCATTCTTTCCAAAGGACAAGTGGCATCTTGATTTCTAGCGTGGCGCTCTTCTAGTAGACCCACTACTAGTGACCTTCAATTAGCCAACACGTTTCTTCTACAATAATGCATTTAGTATAACTATAACTAAGTGTTTATCGCTTTCTCTTGAAAGGAAACGTTAGAAGTACCACGCATAGTTTTGGGGGTAGATAATACTAAGGTTAACCTTTAAACACTAAAAACTCTTCAAACAAATAACTGCATGAATTAATTAACCTATGCTCATCATATATTCGTGTCTTCCTCTCAAAGCATTTATATATATATACGATTTCAAAAATAGAAGATCCTTATAAGCTATAATATTTTGTTACTATATATATATATATGCTCTTCCTTCAATGAATATCTACGGAGTAATTTATCCCTCCCCTTAAAGTTGAAAGACCCTTTTGCTTCTCGTAAGTCACTCATTTCCTTGCCAAGGATAGAAGATATATATATATTAGCCTATATACCTGTATTTAGGGAAGAAATATCTTCATACAAAAAGTTAAGGCTTCTCATTTATTAAGATATTTGAGATGAGAAGTACCTCCTTTGTCGATCCTTTTGGGTGGACCCTAACAGTTGTCTCCATACCTAAGGTTAAGTACCACATTTTAATAGGAGATCGTGGCGAAGGACAACCGTCCTCAACCAATGACGGTATTACTTATTACTTTCCAGGTCCAAATCTAATCCTCCCCCTTTCACTTATATAAAGATATATTGACGGTAGTATATAACATTATACCCACATATATATGTGTCTCGATACGTTTAGTAATTAAATGTATGAAAATTCATAATGATACCCTATGAAGTAATCTACTCTTAGGTTATTTTCAATACATAGGATGTCTTGGTATCCTTCTAGAGTTAACCTCCAAAATTCTAAGTGACCTTTAACGAACCTCCATGTTTGTTTCTAGTGTTCATGGCATCAGGAGGACATCAGTCGTCCACTCATGGTTCCATAATCCTCTTTAGTCCCCTAGGCTTGTCATTTAGAATTTAGGAATTAGTTGTATAGCTTACAAGGTTTACTAGTGAGGCCTTGGCCTTGAGCTCCTCACCAGAAAACCAGTACAATACACTTTTATATTTACGAAATATTAAGGTATGCAAGGAGGATATTACACCTAGCTAGCCTACATAAGGCAATTCGAATTGGGCAGGTAGCCCCTTACAATATTTTCTGCAGAAATATTCCTCAAGCGCATTAGGTGATCATTGAGAGATTTGAATAGGGAGGCTATGTGAGAGTGCAACTGTGATTCTGCTAATTATACTGAGAAGGAAAATCAGAGGTGCTAGTGCAAGTCTCTTTGACTGCTAAGTCTTGATGACTAGACAATCTATATTCTATTGCAAGTTGATGTACTAAGGCTTCTACAGAATCTTCCTCCCGGTGGTTCAGTGAACACGCTCGGGCATCCTAAGCAAAGTAACTTGGATGTCTTTAGGAATAGGTTGGGTGGAAAAGGTTCCTTGGGTTGTTTGTTTCTCCTACAGTCAACTAGGTTTTACTGTTCTTACTTTTGTTTACACTTAAATGTTTCTGCATAGTAGAATTATTAAACTCAGTCATATAAAAGAAACTATTTTATTTCTGATCTAAGTATGATTCTGAATGAAAGAGTTTTACGGAATGATTGAATTCGATAACCATCTCTATATTTTTCCCCGTGCCGTTCTCTGCATCGTACTCCAGTATAGAGAAGTAAATTAAGGAAAGATGAGGGATAGCGAGAATGCCATTGATTGGATAAATGAATACAGTACTGTTCTTGTCAAATTTTGTCCTATGTTTAAACACAGTAAACATTACAGTATAGTATAAATAGTTGCATAGAATTCATATAATTCTTAGATAAAAGAAAAACACATTTTGTTTTCTACACAGTTCTTTATATTTCCTTTTAACTCTATCTAGTTCAGATAGTAAGCAAATGCATTTCAATATCATCCATTTCATGTTTTTCAAGCAATTATATTTTCAAGAATTATAGCAGCTGCAAGAATTAATCTCTGTATAAATTTCTTACAATTATACGTATTTTATCTCTTCACTAACTATCACGTTTGATTTCATTTATTACATATCTGCACAGTTGTATCAAACCATAAGATATTACACACCCTAGTTTCTGTTTATAACAGTTAAAGTTTTCCAAACCCTAACTAACAATTTTCTTTAACAAATCATCTTTTAAAACATTTCAAGATTGCTACAAGAAAATAAACTTCACTTAGCAGAAAGCACAATTCTATACCAATGTCTATCAATAGCTCATAACCCTATTAATAACACATACACAACATCGAAACCATTTGTTGAAAAGGTTAAGTCTCAAGTACAAAAGCTCAGTACAAGCGAGATAGTAATCGGAAGCTACAGGTAGAGTTTCTTTAGTAAAACAAAATAGAACATTGTGGCATAGCCATTTCAAAAACATATAATAGTCAAACTATCTCATCAATTTTCCAAACATGATTATCAACAACAAGAACGAAGTACAAAAATACAATTTTATATAATTTTGCAAACCATAACTCTTGGCCAAAGACAACTATCATTGCTCGGCATCACCTTAACCATTATTTATACAGTGTTCTCAACTATTATTTAAAAACATAACTTTCCATTGCAAAAACGAGCCATTGTTTATAAGTGCAAGAGAACCCTCAGTTCTTGGTTTCCATTTAAAGTTTATAAGAGAGAATTACATTACAGACCTGTTAAGGTTCCACAATACACGGGGCTTTTCCCTTATAAACCAAAACCTTAAAACAAGGCCCTGGAGCAATAAACTACACAAGGTTTTACCCTTAACATCTAGCAGAACAAACAAATGTTCGAATTTCTTTCGAATGAACGCAGCCAGGCATTAAAGAACTGAATGGCATCTTAAAAGAACTGAAGATTATCTTCTGTACAGCTATTAACAAAACAAGACTTGAAACTTCACACTCGGCCATCACCGAAACAAAGTCGAATGGTTCCAACTCTCGACACACAGAAATCACCATCAAAGGCACCTATGAGGTTTTGAGAACCACCGGAGCTTACGAGGAAGTAGTAGCAGCATTTCCATTCTCCAAACATTTCATTTAGTAGTCTCATACAAAGTGGGTACCTGCAAAAACACATGGTGAATGGTTAAAAAAAGAAATTGCAAGAATCAAGCAAGCAATACAGTATTATTTCACTGTCACGAAACACTTACCCTTTAAAAAAAATCATATTTCGGAGCATTGACACAGTACACCAATAAACGACAAAGCATGTTGATATTTGACAGCAACCATAAGCTAACATAGAAGACCATTCTCACAAACAGGAGAATCGAACCCAGTCCGAATTACATTCAATACATTGGCAGGAGAAACCCCATCACTATATTGGCATATTGTGGGTTAAGTGCAAAGAGCTTAAGCCTGTAACTCTTAAAGATACCTCCCACAGGTCACAGGATCGAAACCTCCAGAGGGATACTCTCTCCAACCCTACATGTTAGTAGCTTGTCAGCCTCATAACTCCAACTCTAACAAAAAAATGAAGACCAGGAAACTCTCCATCACTACATACAACGAGGATTAGGGTTTCATATTCAATGATCAAGATCTGGGGAGATCGACGAGTAAGAAGGTTCCAACAAGCTACGTCGAAAGTCGGGAAACTATTGCATTGATATCTCATTAATTACAACAACTACAACAATGCCAACACTGCATGCTAAGGGACATTACTGTGTACAACTCAGAGGAGTAGCAATATGGTAACCATGCACAGCTAGGATTCCTACTTATTTTATCAACCAAGCTTCACCTGTATGGCTTACGCGGGTTGATAGCAACACTTTCCACTACGGAGTTTGGTGAAGACCATTAATATCTGAACGGGACACTGTCAACCTGCCATTAGAAAATTTAATACCTGTCAACTCATCACCTCATTAACAAGTTTGTTGTGAAGTGCAATAACATATATGATCAATACTTAGAACAAGAGCTAGGTCGTATAGCATAGTTTATTCTATTGCTAAGTCTTAGCCTTTCAAATGTTTGAATACATCACCCAAATGAATATAAATCCTATCATTGCATATTGTAAATCATAACATTGCATATTGTAAATTATATCATTGCAAATACTAGTGCACATTTTATATAGTTCAAAGTTTGAACTTAGGTATCGTAACATTTGAATTACATGTCAATGTATTATTGTAGATGCATAGTAACTATAAAATATTTCTCTTTCATTTCTATAGTTTTGTATAAGCAATAGGATGAAGTTTTAAAATACTAGTTCATAGCATAAATACCATATTCACAATAAATTCTATATGATTAGCCATATAGTGCAAAGGCTATTGTATCATCATAAGTATAGTTTAAGTGTTGACGAGATACACTCTAAAGCTAAGTTCTTAGAACAAACACTAGTCATTATACTTTACATATTTTAACTATGTATTCAAATGATAAATTCAGGACTTAGAGTAGTCTAAGTCCTGTAGACGCAAAATATAACGATAGCCCAAAAGTATAAACACTATTTTTCTACAAGCTTCCTAATAGCATTATTAATAGATATTAGTATCACTGTTTTAATGATAATGATAGTAGGCATATGATAATATATGTAGCATTATAACAGAACACTTGGAAGACGTGAAAGGATAACACTGAAGAAATTTGCAAGTCATTGCGTAAACTAGAATCAGAACTAAGTATCCATACCTCCAGTAACTTGTTTCGCAAGGAAGTACTTAGCATTCTAATTTTACATTGACAATGATTTGAAAGACACATGTACTCTTAACACATGTTGTCATAGAATTTTTTACTTGCGGTCTGCACATGGAAACAAGATTCAAATGCCTTAGCTAAACGTAGCTAAGTAACTCCAGGGTACCTCGTAGGACCCCTTCATCATACAAACAAACTATCAAAACTTCATCAAGAACATCATAATAGTACAAACAATGTACAGTATGTAATTATATTTAGAACTGAAGCAGATCTGTAAACTGTATTTTTATGCATAATCATAAAAGGATCTTTCGTTAAGAAGTTTAGCATCCATTTATATCTGAAATAGAAATACAAGTATATCATATTTTATTTGAGAAGTATGATGTGTCATCGTTATTGATTATCCTAGTTAAGAAATTTAATTAATTTATATGTTCCGCATTAACGACTTCGATAATTATTTCTATTATAAACAAATTTCAATTTTGGTATTTTTACGGGATGTTACATAAACAACAATGCAGAAGCTGTTTAAACTGAGTAGGTGGACAAACACCCAAAGAAGACTGTTCCTCCCAAGCGTCTCTTGAAAGAAACCAAGTTCTACTTGCTTTAGGACCCCCGAGCCTGTTCAATGAACCACCAGGACAAAGATTCTATGTAGAAGTATGTGACAATCTTTTTAAAACTTAGCAATCATGGATACTTGTACAAAAGACTCTCTGCACTTAGCAGTATAGAACAGTCTTACTCTACAAATCAGTAGTTAGCTTATCCCCTCATCGAATCTCTTGTGTGCTCAACATAGTAGTTTCCAACAGCACAAGGAAAAAGTTGTATATCTCTCTATCTATCTGAGCTTCCTGCTCAATTCGATGGCTATATCTCTCTTAAGGGCCAGTTTAACATTTAATGAGCCACCTGCTCAGTTCCACCATCATTGGGGAACATGACCACATTTTTAAGGAAGTTTCCCCCTACAACAGCTAGTAAGTGAGTACATATGCTGCAACTTGTCCATTTCCTTCTACACCAGTTTCATTCCTCCTAGTGCGTCAGTGAACACTCTTCAACAGTCCTCTTCGGATGAGTGTCTCCTATTTTAATTTATTAAATAATAATAATATTCAATTATAGTCATCCTTGACCATCCTTGGTCAATAACATAAAACTTTACAATAAGTTTTAAAGTAACATTTTTCCACAAACATAAAATGTTTAAAGTACTAGGTAGGTTACATCGATAATAAAATGAACATGTCGGATATCCAACAGGTCTATGTCGGATCTCCAACAACTCCTCTTTTAATATTTACGTCGGATATCCGACAAATCTCACTTTATAGGCGGTCATATATTTGACAACTCCTCTTTTAATATTTTCGTCACATATCTGACAGGTATATGTTGGATATCTCAGAAGTTGATGTTTGATATTCAATGGTATTTGCATTGTAAGAAGCCATATATCCGACGTTGTTAGCCGTCGGTGGTATGGAAACTTCGTCGAATATACGACAATAGAGGCATCAGATATCTGACACGATTGACATCAAACATCGACGCCTTTAGCCGTCGGTGGTATGGTGGTGGCGTTGGATATATCAGAAGTGGATGTCAGATATCTGACGGCATTTGCATTGTATGAAGATAGATATCCGATGTTGTTAGCCATCGGTGGTATGGAAACTTCGTCAGATCTCTTCATTTTTTTTTAAATTCCACATATTCGTCAGATATCCGACTCCCCATTCCAAGATATTAAAAGAGGATTTGTTAGATATCCAACATATACCTGTGGGATCTCCGACAACTCCTCTTTTAATATTTCTGTCGCATATCCGACAAATATCACTTTTATGTGGTTGGATATCTGACAGGTATATGTCGGATATCCTACAACTCCTCTTTTAATATTTCTGTTGCATATCCGACAGGTATATGTTGGATATCTCGGAAGTTGACGTCGGATATCCAATGGTATTTGCATTGTATGAAGCTAAATATCCGATGTTGTTAGCCATCGATGGTATGGAAACTTCGTCAGATCTCTTCATTTTGTTTTTAAATTCCACGTATTCGTCAAATATCCGACTCCCCATTCCAAGATATTAAAAGAGGATTTGTCAGATATCCAACATATACCTGTCGGATCTCCGATAACTCCTCTTTTAATATTTCTGTCGCATATCCGACAAATATCACTTTATATGCGATTGGATATCTAACAGGTATATGTCGGATATCCTACAACTCCTCTTTTAATATTTCTGTTGCATATCCGACAGGTATATGTCGGATATCTCGGAAGTTGACGTCGGATATCTAATGGTATTTGCATTGTAAGAAGCCAGATATCCGATGTTGTTAGTCATCGGTGGTATGGCAACTTCACCGGATATCTGACAACAGAGGCATCGGATATCCTACACGATTGACATCAAACACCGACGCCTTTAACCATCGGTGGTATGGCAGTGGCTTCAGATATCTTGGAAGTGGACGTTGGATATCTGACAGTATTTGCATTGTAGGAAGCTTGATATCCGATGTTGTTAGCCGTCGGTGGTATGACAACTTCGTCAAATATCCTGGAGTGGGGATTCGGATATCTGACGAATATGTGGAATTAAAAAAAAAATACAAAGATCTCGATGATCAAATGATCCCAATGATCTTATCTTGAGGGATTTGAATGCATTAAATATTTTATGATGAAATGATCCTGATGATCTTATCTATGAGGGCTTTGAATGCATTAAATATTTTATGATCAAATGATGGGACCTTGCATTTGACTTGTCCAAAGTGGGTCATGTTGGAAAATGATAACTCACAAAAGGACCAAAATATTCTTCAAATGCAAATACACCTTTTACCATTTGGACATAAATTTAAATATAGGCTCAAAAAATTCTTACAAATATGTGGATTATGGAAATGGAATTGATTATATTTTTAATTCTCAAAATATAATTGAATATTCAAAATAATGTACAATAATAATAAAATAAATAGCAAATAACTTCAAAAGGATGACTCATGTAGGGCATTTTTCACATTATAATCCTTCTATACATTATTTACATTACAATCTTTTCCCACTTTGCTAACGTCTTTTGAACAAGAGGAGAATTATTTTTAGTTTTTTAAAACATTACAAGGTTCAAAGTTAAGAAGAATCAATCTATGCTAGTTTAAGTACATTTAAGAGTGTAAAGAGGCCTCCCATTATTAATTTGTCTTTATTTCATTATCTTAAGATCAATTTTATTAGACTTATATTAAAAACAAAGACATTTAGTGCTACTTCCAAAACAAAGGACAAATGGTTTTGAACATGACTATGGTCGTGATGCATTAATTAGTGAGATTTACAATTTTACAAGCATTTGATTTGCGTGAACAATCTAGAAATCATATTTAAATATTTTGAAACAAAATGTTATAAATCAAATTGATTTTTGACCAAATGTAGATGGGAGACCTCTTTTTTTTTTAAATCCAAATTAATTTTAAGCAGATTAAAGTTAATTTTTTTTTAAAACCTTGATACATATATTGTTATCATTAACGGAAACCCTATAACATCTAAGGCCAATTCCATTTTCAAAACTACTTTCCCTATCTCTCGCAAAGATGAGTAATGGTAAATTTCTTACTTAGAAAATGTTATTCAATCCATAGTAAGCATTCTACTCTACAAAATCAAATAGAGTCCTTGGAGGAAATAAATTAATGTTTTTTTGTTTAATGGGTGGAGACAAAATTCTCATCTTCACCTACAACTGCAAAATTGGATAGTATCAATGAAAAGTATTGATGACTTAAGCCATATGCTCTTGAATGAAGACAAATTACAACAAGGGGAAGAGAGAACATGAAGATATTAGAGATGACACAGGTTATAAACTTGAAAGTCCATTCAAGTGCCAAATTAGTTATTACTTGTAGAAAAATGACACAGTGGAGGTTGAGAAAGCTAAACATGAGGAAAAGCCATAAAAAAATATAGATGGAATATAAAAAAGGTGAGGTAAAGTGGACGAAAATGAAAGAACTTGAAAGGGTTATGGAGAACATAGAAGACAAAACTAATGATTGCTGGAAATAACTGTAGTCAATTATAGATGTGAAAAAGGTGGCCAGACAAAGTGGAAAGGATGAGTTAAACTGTATGTTGGAGACTACAAAAGATTTGTAAGATGCTACTAATTGCACATGACATTGTCTTCTCCTTGACCTAAGGATGGATTATCCATAACTTTTTTTGTGCTTATAACAAGTTTGTGTTGCGAAAGCTCCATGTGGCCTTATAGAATGCACACAAAATACCATCCTATCTCAAATACTTAGTCTTGACCATATCCATTAGAGTAGTATTCAACCCATCCAAAGTGATTGCTTACACAACCTTAATGTATGGGCTTTATATATTATATGTAGGCCCACATTGATACAAGTCTGCATGGCCATTCTACATCTCTCATATGTGAGAATTCAGGACTAATACGTTGCCCTATAGTGGCAGACACACTTTTTCTCAATCTCCTCCTTCATTAGTCTCTCTTATCTGGTGTTTTCTTCATTGGTCAATATATATTGCATAACTAGTGGAGTTGCTTTTTGAGTTGGGATCATGGGAGAACTGGGGGAAATGAAATTTGAGTTGTGACCAAATGATAATACCATTAAACATCAATATTTCGTCTTAATCCCAAGGTTAAATAACAATTGAAAAAGGAGATTAAGGGAAAGATGGTTATAGGTCCGATATTTCCTACAAAAGAGTCTATTTGGATTAATCACATTGTCATTTAGAGCAAGAAAGATATGGATGGTATCAAGGTCTGTTTGGATTTTAGAAGTTAGTTATTCATGTATGTGGGAAATTAAGCATGCTCTTTTACATATTTATTCTTTGAATACCATCAAGTCAAGATGGAAAAATATGACAAACAAAATACCTCCTTTACCATTGAATGGAGTTTTTTTGCTTACAATGTTAGCTATTCATTGAGCTCCTCTCTATTTCGAGAATAATTTAATATTCTCTAATGAATAGGGCCAACCACATGAAGGTGGAATCTCTTATGGCCCCTCCCCCCACTACAATAAAATAGCCCTTTAGGGGTGGTTTTGGCTTGCGGGGGTCTTGGTAAAAGCCCCCTAAAAGTTTTTTCAAACCTTTGGAGGCGGGTCTTTTAAAACCACCCCTAAAAGTCATAGAAATTGGACTTTTGGGGACGGTTTTTTTAAATCCACCCCCAAAAGTCATGAAATTTGACTTTTGGTAGCAGTATTTGGAAACCCCCCCCTAAAATCCCAATTCTCATATCTTTTGGGGGCAGTTTGTCAAAAACCCCCCTAAAAGTCATGAGAATTGAACTTTTGGTGGCGTTTTTTTTGGAACCCCCCTTAAAAGTCATGAGAATACTAACTTTTGGAGGTGGTTGTTTCAAACCCCCCCTAAAATCCCAATTCTCATAACTTTTGGGGGCGGTTTGTCAAAACCACCCCTAAAAGTAATGAGAATTGAACTTTGGGAGGCGGTTTGTTTGGAACCCCCCTAAAAAGTCATGAGAATTGAACTTTTGAAGGTGGTCGTTTGAAACCCCCCCCTAAAATCCCAATTCTCATAACTTGTGGGGGTCGTTTGTCAAAACCCCCACTAAAATTCATGAGAATTGAACTTTTGGAGGAGGTTTTTTTGGAACCCCCCGTAAAACTCATGAGAATTGAACTTTTGGAGGCGGGTTTTTTGTCACCCCCCTTAAAAGTCATGAGAATTGAGCTTTTGGAGGCAGTATTTTGGAGCCCCCCCACCTAAAAGTCATGAGAATTGAACTTTTGGAGGCAGTTATTTGGAACCCCCCTCAAAATTCATGAGAATTGAACTTTTGGAGGTGGGTTTTTGAAACCCCCCTTAAAAATCATGAGAATTGAACTTTTGGAGGTAGTTTGTCGAACTCCCCCCCCAAAAGTCACGCAAATTAAAAATTTGGAGGTAGTTATTTAAAAACCCCCCTTAAAAGTCACGATAATTGAACATTTGGAGGCGGTTTTGTGAAACCCCCCTTAAAAGAAATGAGAATTGAACTTTTGGAGGCGGTTTATTAAAAACCCCCCTAAAAGTCATGCGAATTGAAATTTTCGAGGAAGTTTATTGAAAACCCCCTAAAAGTTATTTATGTACGTGGGTTAGGTGTGTCACATGGGTTCAACAATGCATCTCATCAAAACATTAGAGCTAATCACACACAAGCTATTGTAGTGCTAGGAAGGGTGTGCATCATCATTCAACACCATATCCCATTAGAGCTCTACAATTGAGGTAGTCATGCTAGGTTTTTCACATCAAAGATGGTTTTCACACTCCAACTTTTCATGATCCATGGTCAAAATAACAAATCATGTGCCATACCATTATCCTTTATGGATAATGGTCCATCTATAGGGCCCTAATCACCACATGATTCCTACACAAGGAATATTTATCTTCCAAGTGGGTATGGTGGCCATTTCAATATTTACAACATCATGGATGGTTCTTGAAGCCTAATCCATGGTGTCCATGGTGTTAGATCAAAATCTATTTTATAATGATTGGTAGTTACCTCAAGGTTTTGTGACATATGGGCGTTTCTCTGTACCACCACATAGGCCATATGCAAGGAATATTTAGCAAATTGAGATTGTAGGTTGCACCCAATTGCAAGATCCCCATGCTAGTCCATTACAGAAAGTCCGAAGGTAGAAAGTGAATGGCCTAACGGGTAATCCTTGTCCCTCACAGTAGATTCTACACTTCCTCCATATGTTACATCTCCACGATGAAATGTGATATATACCATCCTAGATGAAATGTGATATATACCATCCTAGATCCAAATCCTAGGCTCTATCAAGCGTCGTGAGGGATCAAATCTCCCAAGGTGAGATGATTGGGCTTAAGGTTCAAATCCCTTCTATTTTTTCTATTTCTTATGTCGGCTATAGTATTTATTTTACTTCTTTTGTTTCTACTTCTTATGGCTACTATAATATATTTTTTACTTCTTTTTTTTATTTCTTATTATTTACTTTTTATGTCAGCTATAATATTTTTACTTCTTTATCTTTTTTATTTCTTATATTTCTAATATTTTTTTTACTTCTTATATTTCTAGTTTTTATGTCGACTATAATTCTTTTTTACTTTTATATTTTATGTCAGGTATAATATTATGTTTCTACTTTTCATATCCACTATAATATTTTTTTAACTTCTCTATTTTATGTGAGCTATAATTTTATTAACGGCCGACATAATATTTATTACTTTTCATTTTGTATTATTCTTTTTTGTTTATAGCCAACATGTTACAACATCTCCCTCATACTCGTGTAACTTTACTCCACAAAAGTCACAACATCTCCCTCATACTCGTGTAACGTTACTGGACACACGTTACAAGATCTCCCTCATACGGGGCTGTAGAGTGCCTCTCGACGCAATGATGTGGTACGTGGATACCAACCCATGATGTGATCGATTTAATGATTTTATGTGATGAAAGGAAATGATGTTGATAATATGGACCAGATGATGATCGAATGAAGATATTGTTATAAATGTATGTTTGCAAAGTACAAATCTATAGGACACAGGGGCTATGTAATAGTCGGATACTTTATATGATATGTGGAATAAGAACTTGCTATACTGTAAACATTAGCAACCAAAAGTGATGATATGATGACATAGATCGATAATCTCGATAGCAGCAGAGTATTATTCGATAGGGTATAGACCTAGTATGTTGAGACGGATGGATGTATTTCCCACCCTATGCTATTATGTTGCACAGGGTCGTGGGAGGGTCCTGCAGAGACACGCTCCCCAAGTTGTTGTGATGATGATGGTCGGATTCCTGATAGGAGAGGTGAGGTCTGCTAGTTAGCCGACCCTACCACTCTCAGGTTCTATGTGGTTAGAAGTATAGCTGGCATCCACTTTTGTACTAGCAAAGGAAGGATAGGGAGGATGCAGACGTAGGATAGGATTCGTTGATATGTTAGTTAGTAATGTGGAGGGTTGTGTATTCCTTGACACCAAGTTAGTGGTAGTAGGTGTCCCTTCCTTGATAATAATTAATTTATTGATATTGTGAAACTAAAATATAGTGATGTTATAACTTAATTGGTTAATTATTAATGACTAAGTATGCTGAAAATATTACGTTGTATGTATATTGATCTAGTTATATATGTCCTGATTTGGTTGGGTATGTGGTTGTCATGTCTTGTATGCATGATTTTTCTCAACATGGATCATTATTCTTTGTCATCTCGTAGAGATGCATAGGAGAAATAATGTTTTCTTATAGTATGTGTATAATCTATGCATACATTGGCCATGCATGCACACTTTGTACATATACAATAGTACTAGTGTAAAACATACTTGCCATGCTTCAATAGTAGTATAAAATGTCGTAGATAACTTAGTTAAGGATACATTAATCAACTTAGGTAATGAATGGTTATGTTGTCAATAGAGGGTAATATCATGCATCTCGGTGTCTATTTGGAAAGAAAAATTCTGATAAAAATATGTGATGAAACTCAAAACATCTATGAAAATATTCATGAAAAATAAGAGATGCACTAGTAGAATCTCTATGTACTTTGCATTGTAAAAAAATGGTATCAAAATTGAATAGTTAACAATGAAGAAATTACTCAAAAGAAAAAACTGTTTTCTCAAAACACAACAAAAATAGACACCCAGATTCAGGTTTTTACCCTAAAATAAGTGAATTAGTCATTATATGGAAACATTGTGATAAGCAATTAAGACAAGTGTCGTCAGTTAGAATTGCCGTACGAGAATTGTTGTGAATAATATAATGGTATTGTCTAATTATTTAGTAAGATTGTTTAAACCCTCAAGAATGCTTTGTTTATAAGAACAAGGGTACTATGTTGGTGTTAGGGTACTCATGTGATAAAAAATAATTAAAAATATTGTTATTAATTCACCATCTATTACTGTTTAATTATTTTATTATTTTTATTTTATTTTATTTTAATTTTATTTAATTTTTATAACATATGAACTATATATATTGATAATTTATATTTATCACCTAAGTTGTTAATATATTTATCATTTTATTATAGATAAAAAAATTGTTTATGTAAATTTGATACAAATTTCTATTTTGTTGCTTTATTAAAATTTTAATTTTAAATTTAGTAAAGTTAACCATAGATAGATCCAAGGTTAACATTTAAAGTTGATTAAAACCTTAGCGTAAATGTGAAATAAATTTTTATTTCAAATGAAAATGGTTGTAGATTTTAAATTCAAATCCCTTGGAATTTACATGGAATTGTTTAGTAGATTTAGTACTGGGTGACTTCAAGATGGCCTGATCGAAACACCCAAAACCATAGCTTTTTTTTTTTTTTTGAAATGCATCTCTTTGAGAATCGACCAACACACTCTTTTGAAACTGGCGACATGATGTTTTATTCCCATGATACATGATCAATCATGGTAACAACACGTAGAGGTCGAGATCAAGGTCGACTACCGTCATTGCCGCCACCACCACAATCAGCGCCGACAACACCAGCATAGTCAACCTCAACACCAGAAATGGAGATCATAATGAGATATTTGGAGGCTATCATGACCACTATGAACAGGCAGTCGGAAAGGGCCATCAAAGTGGAAACCAATCAAGTGAGTCGAGAGAACTCTGAGAGGGAACAGGGCCCGAGATAGGAACTGCTTCAAGACATTTCGAGGGAGTTGAAAAAGATAAAGATTCTTGAGTTTTCACAAGGATGGCCCGGTAAGCATGCTGAAGCATGGTTGGAAGGCATGAAAAGATGATTTGCATTGAACGAGTATACTTCCTGTTCCAAATATATAATGGCCATCTTTCAACTTAAGGGTGATGCTCTGAATTGGTGGTTAGATATCGAGAAGAAGCTGCACCTTACTCCTCTTACATTTTATTGGGAATTGTTCGAGGAGAGATTCCACAGGAATTACTTGACAACTTATTACAAGGAATAATAGGAAGGTGCACTCCATGCTTTAGTACAGGGAAACAAGACTGTGGAGGAGTCTGATGCTAGGTTTATGGAACTAGTAAAATATGATGTCCCTTACCTAGATGCAAATGGTTTCCAAGTAGAGTGTTTTGTGTATGGGCTTAACTATAAGATAAGGGTTGTTGTGCGAATGTGGAAACCAACTTCAGTTGCCACGGCAGTTGAGGATGATCGTTATGCAACAAACATGTTGGATGAAAAAGGGGGTAGTAAGTTGACAGGATCCAATTAGTATGTTTCAGGGAAGGCCTCACGTCCTTACTTCACGGGAGGAAAATATAGACCTCCTCCTTACTCTAACAGGTTCACACTGAGGGGTAATACTTCAGTTAACTCAGTATCGTAGCCATCGTCTGCAACCCATCAAAGCCATGGACATACGCAGGGAAGTTCCTATAGAGGATCAAGGGGTTTTAGAGGATCCAAGGAAAGGAAATCATCTCAGAGGACTTCTCCCAACAACATGCAAGCCCCACCCAATATCTCATGCTAGGTATGAAAAGGTCTTGATTTCCAGTGGAATTTTCTTAAGGGTCTGTCAAGCATCAGGAATAGGGAAGGAAAAGCACCCTTGAATAGTTCAAGTAACAGCCATTAGATTCATGTAGTGGTTCACAACCACCAAGAAGAACATCAGTCTATTGTAGTAGAATCCACTGGTGAAGTAAACAATGTCAAACTTAAACTTTTATTTGATCCAGGTGCAACTGATAGTTTTATTTCACCATTTGCATTAGATAAATGTGGGTTGGAATCCTACGAGCACAATGGCTTCAAATTGGTTGAAATGGCTTTAGGATTTAAGCAAGTAGTAGGTCTTACGGTGAGGAGGTGTCAGGTTGACTTAGGAGTTTTCACTACTAAGTTGGATTCTTATGTCACCAATTTGGGGACCTATGACCTCATTATGGGAATGGATTGGTTAGAAGGCTTTAAACTGCTATGCGAAGAAGGTGTTGTGCCTCAATGACGAGGGAAGGACAATTCAAATACAAGGTTTGAAGAGGAGGGTGATATCACGGAAAAAATACTTAGATAGGCACATAAAGCACATTACTATGCACATCCAAGAGTGAAGAATATGTATGCATGTACATGAAGAAACTCTTCTTATGGTCAGGTATCAAGGGCGATGTAGTGGATTTTGTTTCAAAGTGCCTTGAGTGTCAATAGGTTAAGGAAGATGATCGTCACCCAGCCGGTCTCTTACATCCTCATGATATTCCTATGACTAAGTGGGAAGGCATTTCCATGGACTTCATTGTAGGATTTCTACTCACATCTCTAATACATAATGCTATATTGGTGGTGGTCGAGAAACTGACCAAAAGCGCTCACTTCATTCCAGTCAGAGACACCTATGATGTGATCGATGTGGAAAGGGTATTCATAAATGAGATTGTACGTATTTATGGAGTTCCTAAGAAGATAATCTCTGATAGAGACCCTAAGTTCACCTCCATATTTTGGACAAGCATGCAATCAGTATTAGGGATACAGTTGAACCTAATCTCGAGTTATCACCCTGAGATAGATAAACAGACCGAGAGGGTAATTTAGGTAATGAAGGACAATATTAGGATGTATGTTATGGACCAACAAACCTAGTGGGAGAAATATATTCCTCTAGTAGAGTTTGCATACAACAACAGTCATCAAAGTTCCATTAGTATGCCTCCATATCAAGCATTGTATGGGAGGCCGTGTAGGACAATACTTAGATGGGATAGTTTGGAGGATCGAGTTTTAATTGGGCCTGAATTAATTCAGGAAATGGAGGAACAGGTGGTATAGATTAGGCAGCGGTTAACGGAAGCACATGATACGAAAAATAGTTATGACGATGCACACAGATCTGATAGAATTTATGAGGTAGGGGATCATGTATTTATTTGCATCAGACCAAATAAAAGTACTATTCGGTTTGGAAAGGGGACTAAGTTGTCACCTCGCTTCATAGGTCCATTTGAGATTCTTGAGTGAATCGGACCAGTTGCTTATCTCCTTGCACTACCACCCTACTTGCATAAAAATCATAACGTATTTCATGTTTCTGTATTACGACATTACATAGATGATGAGGCTCACAAACTTCATTTGAAGGAATTGCAGGTCTCGAACGAGGGAGCCTTCAATATTGAACCATTGTGTATACTTTATCGTAGGGTTCGATAGCTCTGTAGTCGCCATGTGGACCAATTTAAGGTCCAAGGGCGCAAGTATAGCCTAGGATATGCTACCTGGGAGGACACAGAGAGAATGCATCGAGATGTTCCCGCACTATTTTGACCATAACTTCGGGACAAAGTTTCCCAAAGGGTGGCTTTATGTAATGCCCCATATTTTGACTAGGCATGTTTATCAGTCAGACATATTGCACTTTATTTGCTTATTATCTGTTGGACTCAGCTAGGATAAGTAAACTATATTTTCGGCATGTTAGACCTTGTTATATGTTGCTACTATGTTTATGATGTTACTATGCTTATGATGATACTATGATTATGATGTTATGATGTTACCATTCTCATGGTGTTATTATGTTTATGCAGTTACTATGTTGTAGTTATCATGAGATGCCTTTCTTTCATAACGACGGTGTATGTTTAATTGTCGTCCTTGATGAAATGTGATATATATGATGTGGTACATGGATACCAACCAATGATGTGATCGATTTAATGATTTTATGTGATGAAAGGAAATGATGTTGATAATAAGGATCGGTTGATGATCGAATGGAGATATTGTTATAATTGTATGTTTGCAAAGTACTAATCTGTAGGACACAGGGGTTATGTAATAGTCGGATACTTGATATGGTATGTAGAATAAAAACTTGCTATACAGTAAACCTTAGCAACCAAAAGTGATGATACGATGACACAAACCGATAATATCGATAGTAGCAAAGTATGATTTGATAGGGTATAGACCCAGTATGTTGAGAGGGATGGATGTATTTCCCACCCTATGTTACTAAGTTACCAGGGGTCGTGGGAGGGTCGTGCGGAGACATGCTCCCCAAGTTGTTGTGATGACGATGGTTGGATGCCTTCTAGGAGAGGCTAGGTCCACTAGTTAGCCGACGCTACCACTCTCAGGTTCTATGTGGTTAGGTCAGTATAGCTCGCATCCACTTTTGTACTAGTAGAGGAAGGATAAGGAGGATGCAGACGTAGGTTAGGATGGGAGGATATGTTAGTTAGTACTGTGGAGTTGTGTATTCCTTGACACCAAGTTAGTGGTAGTAGGTGTCCCTTCCATGAGAATAATTAATTTATTGATATTGTGAAACTAAAATATAGGGATGTTATAACTTAATTGGTTAATTATTAATGACTAAGGATGTTGAAAATATTACGTTGTATGTATATTGATCTAGTAATATATATGCTAATCTGGTTGGGTATGTGGTTGTCATGTCTTGTATGCATGATTGTTCTGTCAACACGAATCATTATTATTTTGTCAGCTAGTACATAGGCATAGGAGAAATAATTTTTTCTTATAGTACATGTACAATCTATGCATACACTAGCCATGCATGCACACTTTGTACACATACAATAGTACTAGTGTACAACATACTTGCCACACTTGAATAGTAGTATAAAATGTCGTAGATAACTCAGTTAAGGATACATTAGTCAACTTAGGTAATGAATGGTTAAGTTGTCAATGTGCAAAATAAGTGAATTAGTCATTATATGAAAACATTGTAATAAGCAATTAAGACAAGTGTCGTGAGTTATACTTGTTGTACGAAATTGTTGTGAATAATATAAGGGTACTGTGTTGGTTTTAGGATACTCGTGATAAACAAATAATTAAAATTATTGTTATTAATTCACCATCTATTACTGTTTAATTATGTTTTAATTGTTAGTATTACTTAATCAATATTATTTTTATAATATTAATATTCTTGTCATACTGATTACGATATAAGAAAAAGTTAAAATATTGATTAATGAATTATTAGTGCATGAGTATTTTTCATGTCAAAAGTTAGAAGGAATATTATAATAATGATTTAAACTAATGGATGTGATGTAACAATTTTTAAATATTATTTATTTTAATCGATATGACTTTTAGACTTTAATTACATGTTAAGCTATTTTGTCAGATTTCTTTTGGTAAACCATTAAGACATATCTTATCCAATTTGAAAAGTCAACTTGTATATATTATTTTATTCCAATAACACTAAATACAACAACAATGAATAAAATAACAATTATTAAATTATGTCTCAAATAGAGAATCCTTAGGTAATATTTCCTACAATAATAAATATTTTCAGTGAGTACATTTTATTGTTCCATACAATAAGTGTATAAAAATGTACAATAAGTGTAGAAACATATTATTATATTATAACTTGTATGAATTAACTAGTCAAGGAATTAGATGATTCAAGGGTTCGAGAGATGGAATTTGGGGTGGTGCAGTAGGCCCCAAGTCTTCTCAGGGAAGGAAAGGTATAATGGAAGAGTGAAGGGAGGAGAAGGGGCTGGATTTTATTTGGAGAAATTTGGAAGGTAATGGTGGCACAGTACTGATTGGAGAAAAGAGTTGAGAACAAAGGAAATACTACTTCGGGATTATCGGTCTTTAGGCTCGGGGGCTAGGAAATCCATCGAGTTCCTAGGGCCAGTAGGATAACAGCTCGTCGATAGGGTGGTTCATCATTTTGGGGTTTCTAAGTGGATGAAAGGAAGCTACTCTGAGGAAACTAAAAAAACCATCTATAACCTAAAGAAAAACCAGGTATTCTGCTAAACTAAACTTATCAATTACAATACTGAAATATGAAGGGAAAATGCACATTTTTTTTTTTATTTCTAATGTTGTTAGTAATATTTATCTAATGCAAATGTTAAATATTTCAATGGAAATCTTAGAAATTCTTAGAAATAAATGACCAAAAAATTTTGCAGAAAAATTAAACATTTAAATTCTCTTGATTTTGTATATTAAACCCACTTCAATTGAGCTGTAGTGTATAATCTATACCCCTAAGGAGCACTACAACTTTACATTTTTAACTTTAAAGTTGTTGATCAAGTGAAACCAAAATAAATTTTCAGAATATAAACTAACAATATCAATCAAATTCAAGCTCATCCACAAATGCAAGCGCCCGCATGAATGTAAACCAAGTAATGTCCACAAGGCAGCAAAAGCATAACAACCACCTAACCGGTTTACTATGTTAAGTATGTAATCACTATGTGCTTGCATCCACATATGAATCCAACCTTTGGTATCTATAGCATCTCACCAATATGTGCTTTTATTCATGAAAACCTTAATCCCCGAGCATCATCGACTCCGAAAGATTCACTGCAAACCTTAATCACCCAGCATCAGTCCATCCAACAAGATTTAAGTTGAATCCTAAGCACGTGACTTGTTTTAGTAAATAGAATTTTACAGACTTGCTATAAAAGTAAATAGAATATTGATATTTGTCAAGGTTTTAAGATAGAAAAAATTTAAATACACATCTGTATCAATTCACTCAACAAAAGTTATGGTAGATTCTAAACTTTTAAAATGAAAAAAGTTAGTTACAGAACCATCAATTCACTTGGTAAATCTTAAACACCGAGCATCCATCTACCCGACAAACTTTAATCATCAAATATATTTGTTATATCATCCCACAGATTTGTTATAGCATAATATAATGTAATTTTGATGGTTTAGATTTAAGACAAATTTTAAACATATAAAAGATTTGTTATCAGTACAATTTTAATATTTGGCAAAGAGTAGTGTAAAACTATAGGTAAAAAAATTTCAGACATTTATAACAAATCTATCTAATAATTTACATATTTGCCTAGGCATTATATTTCCTCGAAAACAGTGTGGTCACGACATCTTACAAATCTAAACAACCAAAAGTACATTATATTCAAACTTGTACATCATTATTAAGAAAAATATGTTATATTTTTAAAGAAATGTTAAGTAGATTATTGTTATTTCATTATATTTTTTTACTGTTTTGATAAACATAAGTAAGAACATAAGCAAGAATGTATAAATTAGTTTTTTATTGACACTAAACACCTCAATGTTTTGTTTTATAGGTGTACATGAGTATTTTAGTAGTAAAATATAATTACCTCTTAAATGGTTCCTTTATTTTAATATAAAATTTTATTTGCTTTTTAAATGTATTATTATGCTATAGCATTATTATCATGAGCTGTGAATCATTTTCTTCAAGTTTGAAGATGTGAATTTGTAAAATAAGATGATGGAAATAAGCAACAAATTCATCTTGCAGAAATCATTTAACTTGGGTAGGTAGTTTATCCTTGCTACAGAGTATGTATATATCTATAATGCTACAATGGGTGGATTTGTTATGCACCTCCACCAAGGTATCATTTTCTAGCGTTGGCCGAAGATATGGAACATTGTCCATTGGATGAGAGATGGGAATGATTCTGTCCAATTAAAAGGGCTCATACAACTTGAGCTAGGAGACATTAACTACAAAATGAATACCCAATTGCGATGGAATGTTGAGTTTTATGTAGAAATTAAAAATCTAAAATAACAAATAGAGCATTGGATAGACACATATTTTTTGAGTTTTACCCACAATTAATTGGCACGTAGAATATCCATAACTTGAAGAATATGGAGGACATGCTCATCACAAGTCTCATTAAAGATCAAGATAGCCTCTAGATAACTAATGACAGAATTTCCAAGGTGGGGACACCATGTGTCATTAATGAGTCTCAAAGTGGTGACAAGGGAATTGGTGAGACCAAAGGGCATTGTAACTAACCACTCTAAAATCTTGAGTTTGGTCTTCATTTTTCTCTACAATGACGAGCCAATTTCCTTCAATATGACTTGATGGTATCCTGATCCTAGATCCAATTTAGAAAAATAACAAGCCCCTTGCAAATATTCCAACAAATCGTCACTATTTTGAAATGCACATCTTTTCTTGACCATCACTTTATAGAGAACTCTATATTCAATGACGAGCCATTATTCATTTGTTTCCTTGGTGAGGAGTTGGGACAAATCTTGCCTTCTTGCAATAGTGTCTAAATGTATTTTTCAATCTCAACTATCTCAATAGGAGTCGTATGAAAGGGATGGGTATTTGTAAGGTGTTTTTGCATGGAAAAGTAGACTCTTAATAAGTTCTTCTTCTGACAAGTGATGAAGTTCATATTGAGATTATGAAATAATTTAAAAAGTGATATTTTGAAGAAAAAAAACATAAAGTTGTAGGAAGCATAAATAAGACTTGTATTAACTCCAATACTACTTCATTAAATAGTTATTTCTTTCTTTATTTTTTAATGAGATTCAAAATATAATCATCCTATTTATTTTAATAATAAAACCTAACTCTCGTAAATAAAACCTAACACTATTATGTTCTATCAGTACTACCTATCATTCTCTCTTTTATATATATAGAATGTGGATTTAAAAAATAAATATAATATCAATTTACAATTAAAATAAAATAAGGTATATATTAAATTTGTAAAACCTAAATACAATGGTTGTATATTAAATTTGACAACCTAGTATTATATAAATTATAACGTACTTTAGTAAACAAAACAAAACAATAAAACAATTTCAAATTTTGTTCCAATAAATAAATATTAAGTGATATTCGTTATATCTTTTACTCGCTCATAAAACTTTGTTTTAACGAATGAACTTGATAAATTAAAAAGACTATTCTAATTTTAGTCTTATTTTTTTATCATTGATCTATGTGTAAGTGGAAACAACATTCTTAACTTTAATCATGACAAGACATACTAATCATACAAATGAAATTAAATCCATATTTTTTGCAATATCATTATTAGAAAGTAGTAATATGTATTATTAATTTATAAACAATGGCTTATAGCATAAAAGTATACATTTTAAAGATGTATCCAAATTTATTTTAAAATGTTTTTGCTAAAGTTAATTTATTATCGAACAAGGAAACTATAAATATAGGTATTTATATATTTATTTTATTATTTTTATTTAAATTTTTAATGTGAATATTTTGAAACTTTTTTAATATTAAATAAAAAAATATATATTATAAAATTTGATTTTTCTAAACATTTTGTAAAAAAATATATCTAAAAATATCTAAAATTTTAAATTATATATATATAATGGATAAATTTGAAATTAATGTAAATTTATCTTAATAAACAAATTCAATAAGTATGAATACAATACTCTTCTTTAATAATAAGTGAATTAAAGTATGCATTTGATTATTTCATGTTCACGGTCAATCAACGAGAAAAATGAGTAAGAATGACTAACTAATAATGTTATACATTGAAAGATGTAAGAACTGTTTGTTGAATATGTAAATTGTTTTGTTTTGTTTTGTTATGTTATATATATTTTTAAATATTTTGATAAATTTAAAATTAAAATAAATTTATTTTAATAAACAAAATCAATAAATATTCAAATATAATATTCTTTAATAGTAAGTGAATTAAAGTATGCATTTGATTATTGTAGGGTTGAACATTGGCTAGTAAATGAGAAAATTGAATAAGGATGTCTAACTAATAATATTATGCATTCAAAAAAGTAAGAGCAGTTTGTCGAAAGATGTAAGCTCATGTGTTGTTTTGTTATATATATATATGATAAGATAGATATCTTAACAAACAAATTTAATAACTATGAATACAATACTCTTTAATAGTAAGGGCATTAAAGTATGCATTTGATAATCAGGGACTAACTAATAATGTTATGCATTTAAAGATGATGTAAGATGCAAATTGTTTTGTTTTGTTATCTATATATATATATATATATATCCTATCTCTTATCTCTGATGATTATATTTTTTGACTTATTTCACAAACTGTGAATCTGAAACAATTTTTTTCAGTAGTTTGCTACACACATGATGCCTTCCAAGACAACGAGGTTTAGAAAAGAGTTCAATGATTGGAAGATATGTTATGAAGATTAGGAAATTGAAAGTAGTGTGCAACTACTACAAAAGCAGAATAATAAAAAGTGATGTGAGAAGATAAGATGAAAAAAAAAAGATAAGTTGAGAGAAGAGGAAGAAGCTACTAAGAAACATGATGAAGAAGCTACTAGGAATCTTTAGAAGTAGAAAGAGCAAGACAAACAAAAGCAAGGGGAGCATTCAAACAACCGATATCAATTGTAGGGAGGATAATAAAAAAGAGCTTGAGATTCCCAAGACCAAGCAAGTTGGAACTAACACCGTTATTGTCTAAATCACTAGAGAGGACTCCTCGTTATTTGAACTTGGTTATGGATGCTTCACAAATTTAAAGGAGGAAATCGGCCTCATTGAGTTCCCACATATTTGATATAAAAATGAAGAAAATAGTAAAAACGAACTACATATTTATATAAAAATGAAGAAAATAGTAAAAAGGAACTACATATTTGATATAAAAATGAAGAAAATAGTAAAAAGGAATAAAAATATTAGGAAAATAATCTATGGAAGTCACAATCGAAGCTATACTAGGTAATGGCCTTCGAGAATAAGAATGGATTTTTTTAATAAAGAAATTGTACACAAAGAAAATAAGTTGAATTGAGCTAACGCTCTATGCATGAAACATAAACATTCAGAGTGATGTGTCCAATGCACAATTGTAGCTACAAGAATAGGTTAAGACATTGCAAAGCATAGTAACTCGATTGAAAGATATAATAGAGCCGGAAGAATTGAGTTGGAATAAATTCATGAATGCCTTTACAACATTATTGAATTGAATGGAAATAATTAATAATAGGTGCACTTTTCAATCTACCCAAATAAGCGCAAAGGAGAAGAAAAAGCATTATAAATCCATAGCTAATACCATGAAATCCATAGGTTAACTTTAGAAATATATAAGCGCAACACTAAATAAATGTGAGTACATAGTCCATACGACTATCAAAGTCATCAAGCATTGTAACTTGACTTTGTTTGGAGAATGGGATAATATGATACAAATTGATTAGAGCAATGCAAAAGTAATCAACATCAACCGATATAGCCGGCTACTATTAAAGCCATATCTAGTGTCACTACTTAAAACATGATGGAATTTGTGAAAAATCTTTCTAGGGACGCTAAACTCATCAATTCGCACAATATAACCATGAAGAAGAACCTTATAGCCATATTAAATTATTTGATATATCACGAGGTCACTTTTGAGACACTATTTTCTCATAGAATTAAAGTGATCTCCAATGATCATAGTAGGTGGAATGCATACATGATGAAAGGGATCTCGCAACCGCCTATCTTTTAAAAATTCTATTTTAGATTGATGTACACTATTGTATAAACTAAATCGCTAATTAAATATGACTAATGAAAATAAAAGAATTTGAAAGGATGCTAGAGTATAAAATAAGGGATAGGAAGGTAAGAGTTTCATCTACTCATTACCAAGACATTTTTAAAAATAAATCTAATAAAATGTGAAGGAAAAAATAGTTTGAACAAATTGATAATAAGGAGAAGTAGAGAAGCCATTGTTGGCCACAATTATTTGGGAAATACATCTATGTTTCTATGGGGTCTACAATGGTTCTATCATATCTTTCTAGGTAGCGGGTAGTCCCCCGCAATGTGTTTGATTTATTCACATTTATAATAGCGTACTAGGCTAGTGCATCCCATGCTTAGGAGACCACTCAATAGCATGCTTAACTGCAAGGGATATACTTTCCCACCAGTCATGGGGTATTCCTACGATTATGTTCAAACCACTTATTTTGTATATTGCTCAATGAATATGTTGTAAGAATGTTTTTCTATGCTTTGTATTTTTTTTTTTGGTTAAAAAATACATCCTTGCCTATTTATCTTTCAGTAGTTTGCTTATGAACATTGAATTTAAAGATAATTAGTGATTAGCTACTATTCTTAATTATTGGTCAAGTGATTGTGTTCTCATTTCTAACTACAATAATCTTAATTGTTAATACAACACTGAGAGTACATTAAAATTATGCATTTAATTCAAAATATTTAATATTTACTCCATAGCCACGATAATTAGAATGTATTTGCATAAGGTTAGTTGATCATAACTTTTCATTATGCATCTAGATATTCTAGAATACATTCCGCAACAAGTAATGGATATTGGGCTAGAATATGGATGGATTCTGCATACCAAATATTGCAAGGTCTAATTCGAACCATTTATTAGGGAGAATCTATGCTACTTATAAGAGGGGAGAGGTATTTCACGCTGTCAATATATACGTTGCACTTTAATTTGGTTTTTGATAAAATTTTGAATGATGTGTTACAAGATGGCCTCCCTATTTAAGATTGACCTTAATAGCATAATGTGAAGCCTCCCATTTTATCTCAAAGTGATGTTGAAAGTGAAGCATACTAAGGATGTGAATAAAACATGAGAGATGTTTGAGATTGTGAAAGGTAGCTTTAGTGTCAAGGCTCTAATCAACACTAATCAACATGATGTTGATTTGATAGTATGAGGAGAGGACTCAATAGATTGGAAAACTAGAAAATGGACTTTCAATAAAAATTAAAACCACCCATACAAATTTTAAGGTTAGTTGCAATGTAAGGTAAGGGCGAAGGCCAATTTAGGGTTATCTTGATGTTAACAGGTATGGATGAATACCTCATAAAGAAATTTAAAAGATCAAATAAGAAACAGAGCATTCCACAAACACATTTTTTTTTAGTTTTACCTACAGTTGATGGGAATGTAGAATATTTAACACTTGAAAAATATGGGGGATGTCTTCATCCCAAGTCTTACTAAAAACGAATATATCATCTAGATAAATAATGATAAAACATTTAATGCAAAGACTAAATAGGCTATTAATGAGTCTCATAAATTGGTAGGGGAATTGGTGAGACCAAAGGGCATAAGTACAACTCATAAAGAATTATTTTGGTCTTGAATGTTATCTTACATGCATTAGTTTCCTTCATTATGACTTGATCGTATCCTCAAGTTATATCCAACTTTGAAAAATAATAAACCCCTTGTAAATGATCAAGCAAATCCTTTATACATGGAAATGGGTATCTTTTCTTGATGGTCACTTTATTGAGAGATTTATAGTCAATGACTAGAGGTCATTCATCGCTTTTTGTCTTAGGTGTATTGCACTAAAATGTTGTGCCCCAAAAGTGATTAAGTCCTTTTCTCTTATTTGTTTGATAATTAAACATTATACATGATGGTTTACTATGTATTCGAACATACGTTATGTTGAATTAAAGATTACCTTATGTTTACGCTAAATGCACAAACCCGAAGGAAGAGTCTTGGTCTTTATAGGCATTACATGATTAAAAAAAAGACTATAATTTTAGCAAAAATAAATTATAGAAAACAAATAAAAAATCACCATTAAAAAAACATAATTGACATGATAGTCACAATCCCATTTACACCTAAGAAAACATGTTAAATTTAGACTACCTATAATACAAGAGACTCATAGAGAAATGAAACGATTTGACTTCGTAGGAGGGGCCACCCAAGAGGAAAATACATAGAGAATGTGTCAGTTAATTGGTATATGTGCAATAGATGACCAAGATTCCAAGTTCAGGCTCGTTTGTAAAAAATTGTCTCTATGGTCATAGAGAAGGAGCATCATAAATGTTGAGGCAAGAGGACTCCTTGTATTTTGTGTTTGACAAGAGGATTACTTGTATTTTGTGTTTGGAAATAGGACTTCCTATGTGTTTTGAACCAAGCAAATCCTAGTAAAATTTATTCTTTCATAATTAGGTAGAAGATATATAGATGGCCTAATTTTTGTTGTTGTGAGTACTTGTATAGTGCAAGTAGCGAACTCGGATGGGTGTATCTACTTGGTACTTAAGTCTAGATTTTAAAATTGAGACTTACAGGTTAATAATAACTTGAGAGTCTAGTTCCTAGAGAGATCAAGAACTGGCTCGGGGGTGACTATGCAAGAACGATTCTTGATTGTCTATGATTGTGCAATTTGTGGCTTTTCTTACTAGTTTTGCAGAAAGAATGAATTAGAAGTCAGAGGAAAAAAATAAGTACATAAATTTGTATTGTTTATATTTCCTCATGCATAGATTTATTTTGTTTCCTTTTTAAAATGGATAGATAAAATTTTTATGAATAAAGCATATTAAAAGGCTATAATTTTTGTTTTATAACAAAGATTGAATTATAATTTTAAATGAGACTAGGATCAATTAAATGATTTATCACCCAGGGCAAAATGAAAGGAAACATGTACATTAATCCGATATTCTTTAACAAGACCTCTTAAATCCCTTGTTAAATAACAAGGACTATAAGAATTAGGTAGATAATACTACATTGTACACTATCATAGTACCAAACATTAGTTCTCGGCAAATAAGAAACAATTTAAGACTACTATAAACAAAGTTACATCAATAATATACTAATGTACACAACCTCGACTTAGTGACCATGGGGACGCAACATAGTACATATATTCATATAAAACTAAATTATTTAACTAATCACAACACAATTTCTCAATAAAATTTCATAAGTATTAGATTAAAATAATAATAATAATAATAAATTAAAATTTCCTTGAGCATTAGCTTAAGGAAATAATAATAATAAATAAATAAGTATAATTTTAATACACACTCTTTTAAGAAATGAAAAGATTGTGACTGTGAGGTAAACTTACCCAAGTTAGCATGAAAAGTCTCACCGTGGAGTTGACAGTTCACAGCTGTACAATGCACTATTATGGGGAAGAATGCACACTCAGGTAGAAATGTATACAAGAACTTGGCGTATCCTAGATAGAAATGAAAATTAGAGAGAATTGTTCATACATGACAAATCAATTATAGAGATCAACCCTAGAGCCCGGCACCACAATGCCTTAGAGTGGAACAATAATCCAAACAACTACATTACACCTCTAAAAGAATAACTAATAGTTAAACCCTTCGAACCATTGAAAATATAAAAGCTCGATTTCTGAGAACGACATTGAGATCTTTATGGTGAATCCTTAACGGAAGTAACCCAACTCACAGTAATCATTGATCGAACCCCTTCTTCAGAGCTCAAACCCTTTCCCAAACGATCAAAATAAAGTAAAAAGGGTAAAAAGCAACACTTTTACCTACCCTTATGGGGCCGAGGGTTAGAGTACTATCCTTCTCATTTACCTTGATTTAGAGTACTATCCTTCTCATTTACCTTGATTTATGCCAAGTATGAAGACACTGCTACCTTGATTTATGCCGAGTTATATGAAGACACTGCGAGGATGGATATGTGGAAACAATAAATGGCAAGACCATAATTATTGGCCTCGACGTGGCAAAATGCCACTAGCACAGAGATCTTATACCCACTTGCAACAAAACTTTATATAGTTCGATAGAGTTTCCAACTTTCCTAAAGAATAAGAAATGGCCGTGCAGCATGCCAATCTCACTCCATAGGTAATGGTACATATCCATAACATTAACACAATATTCAATATTGTTAATTGTTTTTTAAGTTTAATTGTAATTATATATTGTTTATGTTTTAGTTATTTATTATTTTCTTTAGTTAAATGAGTTGATTATCATTATGTGTTATCTATGTGTGAGTTAATAGTTATCCATACATCAATTACGAGTTTTTTTAATTTTTATTTTAAATTTTAAATCTCATAAAATCAATTTTAACAATATACTTGTTCCATCTTCTTTTAATCTAAGAAAAGTATAAATAATAATCCACCCCAAATTCTAAAATATATAAGTAAAACAAAATTTTATATAAATTAAATGGAAATATAATAAAGATCTTTACATTAACTATTGCCTTAACAACGATATCTGAACCCAACAAAGGAGGATGTACATTAACTATTACGTTAACAACGATATCTGAATCCATCGTGAGAAATGTAATGAAGATCCTTACATTAACTATTACCTTAACAACCATATCTGAACCCATCAAAAGAGGATGTACATTAACTATTGCGTTAGCAACGATATCTGAACCCATCATGAGAGGATGTAGTGTCTCTATAGACTAACTATCAAAACAAATAAGAATAGCTCAATACCGTTGGGTATAATTAAAGTTTAAGAAAGATCTTTGAAATAAAATTTACACGCCCTAACCACATTATAATCATACGGGGTTTACAACCCTTTCTTTAACCATTACATCCATCGAGATTAACTCATTATGCCGTTGATAAATTCTAACTCTATAAGTTGATTATATGCAAAGGACTCAGATTTCACAATGGACTTTGTATTTGGTATTGTAAGATGTTTTATTTCTAAAACATAAGGTTAGTCGTTGAAGTGATGGACTTTTACATGTAAGGCAGTTAGCAAGTTAGCAATTGGTAAGTTATATATTAAGTAAAAGAAATAAAAATGAGGTGTTTGTACACATTATAATAGGGATAATAAAGACAATTAAACCACAAGGTGTGAAGCTAAGATAAATGTTGTAATAGTGTTTAATCAATGTTAACTATCCGGATAGGGTTCACATTATAGTGATGGGTATTGGGAAGGTGCTTATGTAATATAGGTATCTTTTTGATTGAAATGCTTAGGATGAGACATGAAATTTTTATTAAGGTTGTAAAATAATTTAAAAAATCTTTTTTTAGAAGAAAAAATATTGAAGCCTGCGGGGAGTATGTCAATGTAATGGTTATTTGATGTAGAAGGGAGTGGATCTTTTATGAAGTGAAAGTGTGGAAGTTAGATTTAATACAAAAGTTGATATGTCAACATAAATAAGAATGTTTAAATTATATTTTTATTAATTTCAATAGTGTCATATTATATAGCTAGTGCTTCTTTAAATAAATATAAAAGTAAAATAAATTTAATATCAATTCACAATAATTATTATATCATAAGTCTATTGGTTGTAGTTTGGTTGGTTGGGAGGAATGATTATTGTCCTCCCCACCCGGTTCAATTAATAATTATCTTGTACAATCCTTATTGTAATGGAAAGATGGATTCAATTTTATGTTAAAATGTCTCATCACAAATTAAATAATTACCTAGCAAGGAAATTCAGAAATATGTATGTATTTCTTTATTATTTTTGTTTAAACCTTTAACGTCTTTGTGTTAGAGGGTTAAACCTAAAAATAAATTGTATTGGAAAAAAATTAATCTCTAAATAGGAATCTCTTATTTTTTTTTAATTACAAATATTTTTTTGTTAAATATAAAAATAAGATAAAAATTCATTTTAAAAAGATTAGATTTTTCTTAATATTTAATAAATTTAAAATTAAAATAAACGTATGCTAATAATAAATAGATCGAGCTTAATAAATTATATAAATCCATTAGTCCTGTTAATAATAAATAGATCGAGCTTAATAAATATAAATCCATTAGTCCTGTTATTACGTGCATTAAATATGAATACAATACTTTTGTCCTACGCGTACTCTTGTTAGCAAATGCATTTGATAAAGCTGTCAATAAATATAAATACAATACTCTTGTTAGCAAATGCATTAAATACTGCATTTGATTATGAATTCTGAACACATTACCCTGTATTAGGACGAGTAATGAGACCTGCACCTGATTGTTACTGGGTCAAATCATTGGCTAAAAGCTGCATTAATTGATTATCTCTGGGTGAAACATTGGCTAATAACAGAGAAAATTGAGTAAAAATGGCCAACTAATATTATGCAAAGAGAGATGTTAAATGTGATTTTTAAATATGTTAAGTGTAGAATGATGTAAAATGTTTTTTTACAGATGCCATTTTCGCAACCTATCTGGGATCTTTCTGCTTACTTTAATCCACAAATATAAAATCTGAAATGATTTTTTTTTGTCAGTAGTGTGCTTCCCAAATTTGCTTTCCATGGAGAACCTTGAGATGTTAGAGATTATCGAGAATATTAGTAGCTGCCCTAACCCTCATCATAGCAAAATGCTGCTGCCCGACTGACGAAGACAAGGGCCGAATATAGTATGGTTAGGTTAACAACCGAATGCTTTTGGACTTCTAGCTTTCAAATGATCCGGCGACCCAAAACAAATATTTATGAGATTTCTCATGCTATACAAAAAAAAAGAAAAATAGAAACCCCAGATGACAATGTTTTGGAAAACCCTCCACGCCACTTGCTTTTGGTTTGCTTCTAAGCAGGTATGATATTGGTTTGCTTCTAAGATGTATGATATGCTGTTCACTGTGCTTTATTGGCCAGATATTTTAGAATATTGTTGAATAACTTCTTTGGTTATCATTTCTATTGAACGGGAATATTTCTAAATCCCTGCTTGGAATATTTTGAAGTGGTATCAGAAGAATCTGTGTTTGCGCGCAACCGCATATCGGAATTGTTTTAGGAACCACGTGAAAGTTAAGTTCTGAGAATCAAATTTACTGTCGGTTCAACCTACAAATGCTTTAAATTCACTTTCTACGGTTGTAATCTTAAATCGACTCGTCCATCTATAACTGTTTGAAAAGGATATATACATCAATTGAAGGTATATAAGTCATTATATCGGTAACCTGGTTTCCCCTGAGCCTTGTCAATCTCCGAAGTCATTATCGGATACCTTATAATGCAACCTCTCTTCAATCAATCAAAACTGAATCCACTTCGAATGATTGGAGCCCACAAAACATCATGGAAAAAGAAAGTTTATGTCACAAAGAAGAACATAATTCATTGTATTTGTTTACTAGATGTTTCAAACTGAATCCACTTCTAATTATTAGAGCCCACAAAACATCATGGTAAAAGCAAAATTCTCTCGTAAATCAAAACAGAATTCATTGAATCTGTTTACTAAATGTTTCACTAACATGATAAGTCTCCAGTGAATCTGTTTACTAAATGTTTCACTCACATGATAAGTTATTAAAATTCGGGTCATAGGAAGAGTAGCAAAGTCAATGGTTGAATTCACTGCCGGGCCTTCGATGACCGGAAACATTCTTCCCGGATTTTATTGGGGTGAATCTCTTCGAATTTCGTGAGGATTCACTTACCGAAACGCAAACACAGATTGCCATCAATTAATGGAGTATGTAGTATGTGTGGAGATTTGGGCATGGAGAAATAACGGTTTCGGAGCCAAAGATGTTTATATTGCCTTCAACACACAGTATACATGATCTATTTTTTATTGTAATATTTTTATAAATACACTTATAGGTGTTGGGATTTTGGACTTTTTTTAGTGGATTAACAAGATTAATCTGAGTGTAACAAGTGTACAACGAAAATTTATTTCATGGTTGTGGTATCTTGTTATGGTCAAATGCATCTTAATTACAATTTAAATAAGTTAAGTTAAGTGGTAGTTAAGAAAATAGGTATGTTTATTAAATAGTATTTGTTTTATGTTTATATTATATTGGATAGATATTTTTTAAGATGAATAGGAACCTCAAAAAGAAATGTTGGATTGTATATGGACAGTCTACCATGTTGATTGAGTAAATGTCCAAATTTAAAAATAATAACAAAGTGGATGTGCACTAGTTAGAATAAGTAAAAATGAATGGAAATAGAAAAATTTGAATCCTCTTTATCTATACAAAACCTCTTTTTTATTATACTTTTTAAAAATGTTGTCTATCATATTCACATTAAATAATAAATTACACTTTTCCTCCACATTGCTCTATATAATCTATACAATAATCTACCTTTGCTCCATATAATCTATACAATAATCCACGTTTGTTAATATTTATTTGAAGATACCAAATAGTATTTGGTAACTTTCTCTTTATGTGTAGTGCATAAAATTTTAACATTGATAAATTTGTTTATTTTATGTAACTATATATCTTATTATTAATATTTAAAATATTTTATTTAAAAATAATATTAAAATATTTATATAAATATATTTTTTATAATAATGTAATGTGTTAAGTACTTCACATTAAAAACTAGCTTAAGCCTATCCTTCAAAATGATTGTAGAAAAAAATCAATCTATGAAACTAGTAAAAGAAAACCCCTAAACAATATGGAGAATGAAAAGGAAGTTGGGATTAACCATATAACATGAAGCATTGAATGAATGCATGCGTGACTCAATTGATGTATTGTTACATAAGTGGCATTTGGGGCATCGTGAATCCATCTCCTTCTTCAGTTCTTTATTCTATTCATTTAGGGTATTTGGAAACTCAGAAATTGTATTTTATTTGGAGATTATGTTTTTAACTTCAACTGTGCTTTTTGTGCTCTTCATTATATTGTGAAGATTCTCTCGGGTGCTTGTGTGACAAAGAAAGTTTATAGGGCCAAGGCCCTTACTGGACCTACCTTTGATGAGTCGGGTCCTTCTGAATACTTTGATGGTGTTGAACAACGAGGTAGGTGTTGGGTGGGTGGTCTCATTATTATCTCATCCTCAGAATATTTTGAGTATGCATTGGGATGTGGTTTGGGAAGCAATACATGCCCAGAACTATTGTCACTATGGTGTCTATTATGCTATTTGAACCATTTGTAGATTACCAACATGCAGATCTATCGAGACTCATCTGTCATTATTGGATGGCCATTGGTCTCCAATGCGCTCAATGTGGCCTCTCTTGAACACTGGAGGAAGAAGGTCAGAATACTACTGGAACAGCTTGATAATTTTACTATCAAACATATCTCCCGAGCTTATAACCACAGGGCAGACTGTTTATCAAAGAAAGGTCTTATTCTAGAAGAGGGCACTCTACAAGTTACACACTTTCATGAGCTTAGGCGTGCGAAATATGAGGTTGTGCGTATTTATTAATGATGTAATTTTCTTAGAACATTTATGTATTTTTTATATTTTGGGGTGCCTGCTATGTGGATGGTACATCTTAGTACTTTGATTACTCTAGAAGTTACTTCGTAGAACTGGTGAGTTGTATATTTGGTAGAAATAGGTTATTGATATATAGACAAACTGAATGATAGTACACTATCCATGAGATAGGTTATATTGTAAATTTCCTTGATTCACCTTTATGAATAGTAAGACATATTTTTTTTCAGTTGAAAAAAAAAGAGAAGCAAGTGGACTAGAAGAAGAGGTACGATTGCAAGAAGTTCCTTTATATGTTTTACTTTCCATTATAATTTGCTTTTATGTTGCAAAATGATTCTTTTATGTTGTTGAATGTGAATGTACAATAGTGAAAGAGATGTGATTATAAAAAAGAAAATATTCTTTGAATTTAATGATATGAAAAAAATGAATATATTCCTGGAGAAGGTAGATATGGTTAGAAGAAGTTTATGTAGTATGTTATACTTTGCATAATTCCTTTATGTTTTAAAATATGAATATACAATATTTGAAGAGGTGTGATTATAAAAAAAAATGTTTTTTAAAATCATTAATCGTAAATAATCATGAAAAGGTTGAATATAAGTATGGAAAAGGTAAAGTGATTTTTGCAGATAGTTTATTAACTAATGTCAAAGGTATATAAATTCATATGAAGGGCAGAAAAAAATTTAGACTATATTTCTACAACACTTTAAACAAATGTTGAATCGTACATGTCTAATGTTGGTGATAGTGTAGCAAGATAGAGGGGACATTGTATATGTTTTATAGAAATTATAAAAAAATATTATAATAGATATTAATAGACAATATATTTTTACAACACTTTAAACAAATGTTGAATCGTACATGTCTAATGTTGGTGATAGTGTAGCAAGATAAAGGGGACATTATATATGTTTTATAGAAATTATAAAAAAAATTTATAATAGACATTAATAAAAGAAGAATATGTGAAGTAAAACATTTGAATTATTATAAAAGTAATAATGTTTTATAGAAATTATAAAAAATATTATAATAGACATTAATAAAAGAAGAATTTGTAAAGTAGAAAATTTGAATTATGATCAGTTTAAAGTAGTTTTGATATAGAATTGCAGACTTTGTATATGTTATGTACTCTTTAATTTCAATGAAATAATAAAAATAAAAAATTTTTCTTCTGAAAAAAGGAAATAAAACATTTAAATTATTATAATTATTATAAAAATAAATATGAAATAATAAATAGTTTAATGTCTAAAACATAATAAATAAAATAAAATAAAACAAAATGTTTGTTAATTAGTGACAACCTTATGTGTCATTCTAAAAAATTTATTGAAGAAAAATACTATGCTTCCATTAGTGGGAACTCTATGAGTATGACTCTCAAAGATTTATCCATTTTATGAGTATGACACAAAGATTTATCCATAGGGGATTTTAAAGGTTTATCAATAAGAGAGTTTAATAAAGATTATTTTTACATTTTTTCATTGTTTACATTGTTCTTGTTCTTGGGTGAGGTTGTTTGTATGATATTTTTTTTATGTATATAAATTTAAGTGTTTTATATAATAATTATTTAATATAAGTTATTATAATAATAAAAATCTGTTTTTCCACTATATGAGTATGACACAAAGATTTATTCATAGGTGAATTTAAGGTTTATCAATAAGAGAGTTTAATAAAGAGTTTGGTAAAGATTATTTTTTACATTTTTTATTGTTTGCATTGTTCTTGGTTGAGGTTGTTTGTATGACATTTTTTTTATGTATATAAATTTAAGTGTTTTATATAATAATTATTTAATATAAGTTATTATAATAATAATTTTTTTTTTAAATACATTAAGGAGAAAGTGAAAGGTTTAGGTGTGTATATAATATGTTGAAATAAATTAACATAATTAACAAATTATGACTTTATTTTTATTGTTAAATTTTGAACTAACTTGATAGAAATAATAGAAAATTAAGAGTTGTAAACCATTGTTGGAATATATAAATAGATAGTTAAGCTTGATATTGTACGTGATTTGGGGCATATCTTAGATGCTAATAAAGATGATCGCTTATTTATGAATATTCCAACTCTAACTATATTTTAAAATGAAAGTGACAATTATGTGGGAAATGAGATATGTGGTTTAATGTAATTAAA
Organism: Larix kaempferi; assembly: GCA_027924585.1. Taxonomy (NCBI): domain Eukaryota; kingdom Viridiplantae; phylum Streptophyta; class Pinopsida; order Pinales; family Pinaceae; genus Larix; species Larix kaempferi. Next base: position 17,762,634 of record BSBM01000088.1, on the reverse strand, counting down.
AGAATATCTGTGTAACTATTATGAAGATGGATAATTATAATTATAAACATGAATATAATTATGAACATGAATATAATTATGAACATGGATAAGGTGGTTTAATGTAATTAGAAAAATATATGTGTAACTATTTTAGCCTTGCTAATTTTAATTTTAATAATAAATAATGTATTATATTATGCTTCCTTCAAATTATTTTTGCTTTCATAGTTTATTGCTATGCACTCTAAGATAAGAAACATCCATTGCAACAACACTCTACTCCCCTATTTCCCCATAATTGACTAGTCATTCTTTATGTATGAATCAACTTTTAAGATTCACTTAAACCACCTTATTCAAGTTTATAATTATTGTTGTGTTTATTCATTCATCTTCCACATCCATCATGTATGATTTGTAGCTTCACTATAATTGCTCATTTTGTTTATTGCTCTCCAATTATATTCTTGTATTAAGAAAACCATGTCTAAGAAAATGATTTAAAGATACCACGGAATCCAATCTAGAGTTTTACACCCATAAAACAACATCTTAAAAGTATTATCATTTATTTTATGAGATATTAAACCCACAAAAATGTCCTCAACCTTTAACTATTCAACAATATCCTATTAGAATAAACAAATTATACTTTATATTATGGAAAACTAAGCATAACACCGGGTAAAGAGTTATGGAAACTATATATACCACCAAGTGGGACATATGTCCATCAAATCCAAAGGTAGTTAAGGCATGAAGGAACTCTTCATTGGTAGCGAGTACTAGGTCCAAAGATGTATGAAAATAAGAGACGTTATCAAAGATGATATTAAATCTCTAGTTAAGAGGTAGCAAAATAAGAAGACGTTACCAAAGATGATATTAAATCCATAGTCATCTAATAAGTAGGGCTAATGCTAAGGGATTTTTCTCATTATGAGTAGATTATTGAAAAGGTTGGAACCAAGACCCATAATATAATATATTTGTGTCGGAGAAACAAAAGTATTTCTTAGAAATGATGAGTCATTATAAAGTAGGGAGCCAATACCCAAAATTTAATAATGATTATAAGGAAAAACATTATTTATTTTATGAAGCATATTAATATTATTTGTAATATCATCTATCATAACTATTTTTTTCTTATGGGAAATTGAATAATATGAAAGAGAGATTGTGTAATTTTCTTTTATTGCATATATATAGTTCCTCACAAATAACATGTTATATTCTAAAGCATAATCCATTTCTTTGATATTAATTGAAACAATTTTATCACCTAAGGTAAATTACCGAGGGATCCTAAAAGTTGGGAAGGACTTGCTGCAAAATATCACAAAATAATATGTGATGGGAAAGATTTTAAGATCTAATTTACTTTTAAGTTATTTATGACGTGAAACATGAAGAAGAAGAAGCTCCTTTATAAAAAAAATACATTAATAAATGTGAAAAATATAATAATAATTATGACTTAAAAATACCAACAATGAGGGAGACATTAAAGATGATTTGACATTGTTTAAATAAAATAAGCTATGACTTAAATTCCATAGACTCGATACTTAAAATAACATTTAACAAAACCTTATGATGTAAATGGAAATTTTACAACACCTATATTGAAAAATACCATGAACCGTTTATGCTAAATCTGTAATAATACCATAGTGTTAAGGATTCCTATTATGTGGATTATGTGTTATTATTTATAATAGATCTTGGAAAAAACCAATCAAGTATTTTTTAGTGGAAATTCAATTTGAAAATGACCATTATAAGAATAAGAACAATGTCCCTTTATTTATAAGACTCAAGGTTAGTGTCTCATATTTATTCTTACATGTTTGAGGATTCACCATACTAAGTTCCATTGAAATTTTATGATTGAAATGATCACTTAGTTCGAAGATTCCTCGAACGGCTCAAACAAACTCTTTAACATAATTATAAATATGGTTATGATGGGAAAAGGTTGTTGTGACACTAAAAGGTTTTGTTGTTAGTCTAATTAGGTTGTTCATCCTTCCATCCTTTGATTTTAGAAAGAATGTGTTGACACTTAGAAAAAATCTTGCATCGATATTAGAGGTTCTCCCCAATGAAAAGTCCCAATTGTACTCTTCATTATTTGAAATAGGGAACACATCCGTCAAGATAGTTTCATAATGAATTTTCCAAATGTGACCTGACCCACCGTTTAGGATTTTAATTGATATTAAATTGAATGCTAGCTACAAACCTAAATGCAAAATATTATGCTCACTAAATTGTACTTGTTTGACCGATAGGAAGAAGCCTCACAGCATGATGCACATGTTCTTTCCTCCTGTCTTATCATTTCTTTTATTGTCAACCACCCAAGTGAATGGCCCAATTAAATGCAACATTTTATTTCAACTAAACTATCCTTGCAAGGAGTGGGGTTAAGAGAGAGAGAAATGTAAGGTAACTGCAACATGCATTTTACACGAGATAACTACTGGAAATAAACACATTTAACAATTACAAAATAAATTTAACACATTAGATAATTGGAGTATTAACATTCATTACATCCATTGCTCGTACAAAGCAATGAAAATTGTGTTTACTTGCACATGCACTAAAATAATTTAGAAACTATTAGAATAGTCCAATTCAGACAAGAACTATATTACTCCATTTTAGTAGAAAAAAGCAGGAAATCTATTCCATGCATTCATCCATACAATTTGACATAGTCTACCATCCAAGATTCTGCCTAGAAAATTGCTTTGTTCATTATCATAAATAATTCTTACATATGATTTTCAGCAGAATCTTCCTAAAAAAAAGCCCCATTCTCCCCCTAACTTCCTCTATTCACCCTTACTATTCAATCCCCCCAGGTGTCTTTTCATTTCACCTTCCTTTAGCGACAACTCTTTGTCTTCCAAGACTTTTTTTCATATTTCAGTTACAATTTAAATAAAGAGAAAAAAAATACATAATATTTGTAAAACAAAATTATTACATCATGAGGGTGGGGTGCCTTCTTGAGTTTGTATAAATTCATCCCAAAGGCCACTTTCATAAGATACAATGTTCAACTATTGTGGATGAGCTATGCCCATTAGCCAAGTATTGTGTTTTCAATGTTGCTTGTCCAATATGTTCTTGTATGTCCTCTAGAGTAATATTTTCCAGACTTCGAATAATAGCTATGTCTTCATCCTTAATGGTCCTCAGTTCAGTCAATCGCTTCTCTTTTCCTACATGGATTTCAAATGCTCCAGGAGAAGGAAAATAACATTTTCAAACGCTTTGGCTATATTTTGGTGGATCCCTTCACATATGGAAATAGAGGATGACACCTCATTTTGCAATTTCCTCTTAGCCTTTCTAGATTTGAAAAATCCAACTTCAATTATTATGTAGATCTCTTACAAAAATGGGGAGGTATTTCCTTTACTTTATTTCTCCAGGCAGTTAGCTTCTTCATTCTGTTACAAATCTCCCCTAACTTCTATTAAGTGGCAGTAGTCAAGTCTCAGATATATGTTTGAGTCTAGCCACCATTCCCTATACTTCAAACGTTTGGTTTGTAAGTAGATCCTATGAACGGAACAATTGTTCTTGAAGAGTGGATGCACAATCATAAAACAAGGTTAAATCCTGCTTCTTCTCTTGAGCAGTGTTCAATGCAATTGTCAATGAATCCTTTTCTCAATTAATGTTAGCTACTTGAGCTTGCAAGTCTCCCTTTTTGATAGCGAGGGCCTCTATTTGTTGGTCCCATTGAATTTCCTTTTATTGCATCTCTTGTAATTGGGACTTTAAATGTATCTTCTCTCCTTCCAATATTAGCACTTGAACATTCAGTGATCTCTTTTTGCTTCCAGACTTTGAATGGTGTTCATGGATTCTCCCTTCTGAAATTCAAGGGTATCCCATAGCATTTAAGCTCAATTCCTTCATTCCTTGCTTGAATCAGATTGTCCTTGAGATTAACTACCTTGGCCTTACTGCTATCTACATTCTCTATCAATTTGTGTATATTGTCTTCATTGGATAGGGATGCACTTACTCCCACATATGCTATGAATTTCAGGTCCCTATTGGTACCTTCAACCACTGGAACTTCCTGTATTGTAAAAACATCAGACCGTGAGACAATTTTAAGCCTCTTTTTTATCCACGTCATGATGGTATTTCTTTTGGGATCATAAACTGTGGCGTGTTTCTTGGAGGGTGTGATTAGAGTGATTCCCAAATCAACAAAAGGGAGATGTCCTTTAGTAAGTGGAACTCTCATGTTGGTTTCTGTTGTAGCATTAATGCCCATATCTTGGTCTTCATTTCCCGGTTCATCACCTCCTCGTTGACCTTGACTTTCCACAACTTTCTTGAAGGCTTCGTCTTCTTCTTTCTTCTATTGGAGTTCCTTTTCCCAAGCTGATTCATGTTGTTGTTGTATTAACTTTGATATTTTATTTTCTTGTTCTACTAGAAGCTTATCCAATTGTTCTTCTTACATCATTTTCTGTAATTCTTCCACGTCCTCTCTTTATTTTCTCTCTTCCTCAACCTTCCTTGATAGTTCTTCTTCCTGCAATCCTTTTCTTGTTTCTACAAAGAGGGATTCTTCCACTAATTTATTTCTAGTAGCTTCTTCTAAGTTTTCTTATGCCGAGGAATTGGATGGTTTGCTCGAGCTCGTTTCCTTACCACATGTTATCACTAGAGCTGGACCTAGACTACTAAGGTTCAAGCCTAGAGAAATATTAATAGTAGGTAAAGGACAACTAAGGATTATTGTATATAAACAGGTAAAAATAGGACAAAGATCAAAATATAATATAAGGTATGACTGCAGCAGGTATATGATGTAACATACTGTAGTATGAAGGTCTACGAGCATGAATTTATAAAAAGAATGAATTCAGATCATCAAAAACATACATGTCATTTATAAGAGTTCTGGTATAAAAAATAAGATTATACAAAAACCAAATCATAAATATAATCATTCGATTATAATCATTTCAAAGTGTTTCTTCATATCAAGATAAACAAAATACATGCTTGAGCATCATGCTATCGGTCTGATCTCCATAGCTCTATCCAACCCTTCCTTAGCCCTCTGCTGGAACTCTCTCTCTCTTAACTTCTCACAACCCCTCCATTTTATAACTAAACTGAGTTCCTAAAACAGTTTTTTGAGATCCACAATCTCAAGATCGAATACTGTTTAATCAAAAAAGACCAGCCATGATCTGCTTCTTTGGTAATTTTTATGACTGCCACATGTTCATTGGATGCCCTGCATTCTAGCTAAAACTTTGACTACTAATCCTCTGTCTTCAATCTATAATTTAACAGAAGAGTGAGCTTGTGTTATTATATATGGAACTGATTACAAAATCAGGGACTGCTCCCTTATCATGTTTGATTGGTCAATCGGTGGCTCGAAATAGGGGATGTCTAATTTGCTTGTTTTGGATGCTAAGCCTTCTCCTTCAAATGTTGAATGAATTGCACAACTGATACCCAGGCACTTGAAAACGCCTAACGCTTGGCATCTGGATAATTACCATTTGGACTTGGGGTCGAACTTTTTTAATGATGGATCTGGACTTGACATTGATGATGACCAATGATTACTCTGCTTGAAAATCTGGAAAAGATGTTATTGTTATCCCAGAAATCTGAAGGTTAAACTTGAGGAGGTAGCTGATTCTTATCCCCTCTTTGGCTGAGTTCGATTCCTACGTTGGATTCTAGTTGTGTTCTCAATTTCCAATACCCTGTACACATCTGTGGATTCCATCAATAGTAACCGGAACATTTCTTAACATTCAAACCTCACCATTACTTGGAACCATGAATTGGTAATCTTATCTTTTGACACTCTCGAGCATACTTGACACTTATAACTTAGCGTCGTGTATCTATGGAACCTCCTCGATGGATTCAGAGCTTTTCTCATTAACACTTGAATATTCCTTTGACAGCTAGCATGCGCACTCCTTTTGCTAAACATTGGCCTTTCATTAATAATTTTAGTGTTGCTTGGCAATTAATATTTTAATAAAATTCTCAGCCTCGACTCTCCATGTAGATGCTTCCTCGAATCCTTATTTCAATTTAAATTTATGGAGTGAGAATAATAAAAAGCATGAATATTCAACAATGACAATCAATTCATTAATAAACTGACTTCTCCACCGTGTGCTTGGAGATCTAGCTTTTAATATAAATGTATTAATGAATTTAATGAGCTAATAATTTTGACACCTGTGAGCACATATATCAATTGGTTCACCCCTGTGCGTTTTGACAGATGAAGCTTTGTCTAAGCCCTGCCAACTATCTTCATTTTCCTTATGCAGGAATCGAAACCGGCAGCAATATCATTCTTCACATTTTTCGATATGTTGGTAGTATACATCTCGAAATCATATAATCATTCAAAGTGCCATAACATTAGATTTTGTATTATTTCAACAAAGAATTAAACACTTTGAAGAATCAAATGCAAATGAGCCTTATTTTGATTTAATAAATGACATGGTGATAAAACAAGTAGGAGTTAGGGTAAAGTTTGTAAAAGGAAAATCAAAATTCAAAGACAAGCTGTGGTAGAATTAGGAAAATGACTATGTAAAAATCAAAATTTTAAGGTAAATCTAGGTTACAACCCTAGAGATAACACCATCCTTCCTTTTGTTGAGTCTTATATCCAATTCTACGAGGTTTGGAACCCATCTATATACTTCTTCTTCCCTCAAGAATTGGTCAACATATTCATAGCGAATTTTAATAGACGCGCAATGCAGATCCACCTTTTGGTGACTATCATTTCTTATAAATATATTCTTTCTGAAGTGAATGGAATCCAAGTCCTTTACCACATCCTGGGCATATTTAACCTTGTTCAACTTGTATGATCAGATTATCAATTGAATCGAAGGCTAGGAAGCCTTCTTATTGTTATGTAGGAAATGGATGATTCCATTTACAAATGTTTGCCTCATAATTTCTTTCAAAATAATGTGATCTGTGACATACTTGGGTAACAACAATGGATGCTTTGATCCTCCACAAATGCACAAGTATCTCTCCTCAAGAGTGAGATGGTAATCACCCAATTGTGTGACTAGTGTAAGAGCCTACTCCGATATGCAATCTAGTTCTTTTTCATATATCAACTTGTATAAGGGTACCATGAACTCCTCGAAGGTATGTTTGTAGTAGCTCACATGCTTTTGGTATGATACATAAATACGAGACTTATTTGGATTCCAACAACGTCTGAGACCCAGAAGAGGGAGTAGAGTCATGATACAATATACCAAATAACAAGACATAGGGAATTTTTTCTTATTTACCTTGAGGCCTTACTAAGCATATTGGATAGCTTGTTCCATGTTCTCATAAATAATGTCTTCCCAATTAAAAACAATACCATGCATTATAATATGATAAAGTAATGGCACCCAACTGAGCTTGTAATGAGTTGAGTTGGGCCTCCCATAGAGCCCACACATGAGAGTAGAAGCAATCCCGAATCGAGTATTCAAAAACTTAGTTTCATATTCCCCATTGTCTCTTTAGTGCAACTATTTTCACGATAGCAACACCTTCTTTGCACATTATGCATAGTTCAGTTTCAATTTTGTTATCCATTCCTCCATAAAAAATGATCTTGGAGCTGGGAGTCTATATGTTTCGCTGATATGTGTAGGATGGAACAAGGAAAAACCTTTCCTCGTAGTTCTTGTAATGATACGAGATTTTGTATCAATATGGGGAAGTATCCATCCTGTCATTTCAACATAAGGGAACAGTTCAGGCCTGGCTGCACCCTTGTGAATGCCTGACTTTTTGATGTTATGATAAATTAAATCTTCCTCAATAGTAGCTTTCGGAACATTTTGGTCTCTGATTAGATGGTAAATTTCACCCCATTTGAACTCTGGATCTATGCTTGTGATATGTTGTGTGTGGTCGAACCGAATCTCTAGAGACGCTTCCTGAACTGGTTCATCATCAGATGCTATCTCCAATATAGTTTCGGAGGAGCACTTACGACCTCTTTTGGACACTTTTGAATCCTGTATGAAAAATGAAACATCATAATCTTGTGTAAATTCCATTGAAACCATGAAACAAGATACAATTTCGGAAACACAAACAATAGTTACAAAAATTTGTAATGAATCAACACTTCTTTTCATATGAATAAATGCATGATTCATCACTAAATATGAAAACCCCCTAGTTTATTTGTTAGGGTTTGCATTGTCACATTCACCATCCCATGATAGGGAAAATGAAATGGCTTGAGACAATTCAACAGGATTGGGGTAGGTCTGCATGCTCTTGAAGTTAGGGTTTAAGGTAGGGTTTAATGGAACACGCTAAAACTTCAAAAGAATGTTCAATTGGGGCAAAGGGAGCATGGACTGAGTTTTAGTGGATGTTCAAGATATAAATAAGACTCAAAACCATTAAAACCACATGGACGAAAAATTGACCAATAAGCAATGGAAGAAAGAAAATGGCCAAGCACTAAACTGACCAGATCAATCATGGGCTTTTGCACTCAAACCATAAATCGTCAAGTGGAAAAATAATCAATTTGAACCCAACAAAAAGGAAAACATGTGCCTACCTAGATGATGGATGACATGTGTGCTAAATCGATTGGCGGTAGATGCGAATGTGCCAGATGAGGAATCTTCTCCAACAACTGCGTGCTCGAAGAGGGTTTTGTGGAAACAATGAAGAGAGAAAATGGAGTTTCTTGTACCGAAAAAGGTTCTTTCAAAAACCTAAGTCCCCATTGGGATTTAAAAGGGCTTCGACGTCATTTTTGGGACTTCGAACAAATCATTTCGGTGTAGTAGGTTGAGTTTCCCCTGACACATATCAGTGTTGATTTTCATTTCCCAAGCGATACATGTTTCTATGATTAGCTTTGATTCACTGCGATAGTATCGGTGTCGAAAAAAAATGTGCACTAAGCGTTTCAGTTGATAGCTTCAAAACTTTTGCATGGTGGAGTTTCGGCGGAGATGGGGAAGCTGTTGCGAAAATTATGAGGAAAATTATCTTCCACAAATAACAAAAGGATGTTTAATTTTACACCCTTGTTGTTGTGTTTAACTTATATTGTCATTATGACTTAACCAAATTAGTCCATTTACCTTGTTCCCTTCGATCTTATTCATTTTCCTCTTCCCTTCATTATAAGCGCATCATTGTTTTCTTGAGCAAACATTTGAGTTGATTTTTGGGAATGTAAACATTGAACAAAGTTAATGTTGGACACAGATAAAATATTGGTAGTTTCCCTTTGATAACAAGTAGATGCATTTTGGTACCCAAGGTATAAGAAAAAAATTGAGTATATCCTTAAGTTACTCCATAGGAAACACTCCATCCTCCGTAAGTACTAGAATCTCCTAGAAAATGAACATAACCAAATTAGTTAGTTGCATAGTTGGTAGATTCGATAAGACCACCATATGTGTGCAATTGAACTTGAACAAGTGGGAAAATCCTACCTATGCCAAGCTTCTGTTGAAGGATGGTGTATAAGTAACCACATTGATTATATAGTACATTCAGTTAGTGGTATCTAAGAATATATTATTCATTGTAGTTAAATGATGTATATGGATGCATGTATATATTCCATGATGAAGATGGGATTTAAACCAATTTAAAAATTGTGTGTCTAAAAATGGGATCTCACATAAATTATTACTGGTTAGAAACCCATGGATGTGATCCATCATGTGAGTAGAATTCAATTTCCTAAATATAACAAGGATTTCATTATCTTAGTCTCTTATATAATGGGTAATTGATTTAGTGATTCAAAATGTCAATGGATTGAGCTATAAGGGTAGAATAAAAACCACCTTTAAGGTCATTATACTATTTGTATTATAGTTCCATAAGGGTAAATGCTAGAAAATCCTAAGTATAATTCTATCATAAGCATCACTAATCAGAGGAAAGTACATATGGAAGGTCCTAATATTTTCAAATGATATGATCTATATTTTTGTCCAACTTTAGGAATGTTCAATGGTAATTTGATAGGAAAATGTGGGTAACCCACACATTATGATTAATAGGATCATTATTAAGAAGTGGTTAAGGTTAAGTTCAACAATCAAAAGAAAAACGTATGGTTCTTTCCTTCCAACTGGAAAAGGGGCTGAGGGAGTACTGGAGCCCTCCATCCTAAAGAGTCTCCTAGGAAGACTTAACAACTAATCATAAACCACCAAGGTGCCACACAGGTTTGATGCTAGTAAAGTACACCCACAAAAAATCAATCTATGGTGAGAAAGAAACCCACTAAATGGATGCTTCTCTCCTTTGGTTAAAAAATAACATATGTATTATTTAAAGCAATGATGTCATAATTCCTTAATTCCTTGTAAAATTCAATTATATTCATTTTAAATTATCCACTAAGAGCAACAAACCCCTATGAAAAAATATATATTCTTAAGAGAATAGAACAATAAGGACCCTTTAAAAGAGAATCCACAAACAATAATTACATCCAACAACATAATTTTACATAATAATATTACCCAATTTAAGGTAACCAAAATAATGTCAAATCACTCAAGTAGGTGATGACATCTATCAAGAATTACTCTTGTCTATAACCAACATAGATCCATTTTAAATCCAAATCTTAGATCCATCTTAAACCTGGATTTATCAAGCACGGAGACGGATCCAATTTCGTGAGATGTAAATTTTTTGGATCCAATTTCTTAAGGTGTTAATTTTTTTTATCTGAAATGTTTTACATATCCAAAAAACATTATACCTCATGAATTTTGATCACTCTCTATGTTGGTTTTAATTTTGTTTCTCAATGTTTTTTTAACATAAAATCACAAATAGAGATAAAATCTAAGGTTTAGAAATGAAAAAAAAGTCAAAAAAAAAGAAGTATTAGAAATTACTTAGGTTAAGGTTGATATAGTGTTGGAATTATTAAGTTACAAGTGTTAGACAAAACAAGATCATTATGGGTGGAAAACATTAAAAATAAAATAGGGGACACGACACTAGGGTACCATAGAACTTAAATAGATAGAGAGAGAAAAAAAATAAACCAAAGAAAAAAAGGAACAAGAAATATTTAAATCCAATTATAGAACGAGATTACAAATGAAACAAACATCCTTCCTAGTAGAGAAACCATTCTCTTAATGAAAAATTCCATACAATGTGTAGTATAAAATGCCGAGACTTGAGTAACAGACAAGCTTGACGAATAAGTCACATCGAGTGCACGCACGGGTGGAGCGTGTTAGTAGGGGAGCACACCCTAGTAGGAACTAGCGATGAGGTAGAAGCATGTCGGCTTGGGATAGGAAGAACCCACGACTTGAGTATGGTACACGCTAGTGCGGTGAGACACATAGCATGTGGAGTGGGGTAGCCACAAGGTGGAGCCTTGGGTGGTTGCACATTCCAATGCTCAATTAGAAAGAGCGCATGCATGGAAATACTTGAGGAAATTAATTGAGAGTTCAAGCAAGAAATTCCAAGGGACCAAGGGAGGTGTGACCAAGGGAGCAGCTAGTTAGAGCAGGTCGTAGGGGCACACCTATCTCATCTCACTAGCTTACTCTAGGGTCATGACTTTGCAGAGAGTAGTGTGAAGGTGAGAGCCTACGAGAGGCAGGTCTATGGTGGTAGAAAGAATTTAGTAGCAACAAGAAGTTATAAATGAATAGGCTTGCAAGAGGGAAGGAATATTTGGGTTTTTTTCTTGTGGATGTAGTCAATTGGGCTCTCTTTTGTTGGGCTAGTCCGGTCTGAGCTTATCTCGATTGCTGATTCTTTCCATCCAAAGCTTATCTCGATTGTTGATTCCCTCTATCCAACGGGCATGGAGCAAGGTCAACCTTTGACTTTTCTCCATGCCTGTTGGATGGAGGGAATCAACAATCGTGATAAGGATGTCTGCTAGCCTGTGGGCACCCTCCACTGTTACAAGATTGTAGCTGTTGTATCTGTAACTTTGTTATATAAGTGAACTCTTGACATGTTGACATGTCCAATTGAGGTGTCCCCATATCTCTTGTGTATTGTGTGTTGTGTGTTTATTGACTAAATGTTTGCATAATTATTGGATGTTAAGTTGGAAATTTTTTAAAGGATAGAGAGTTTGGACTATGAAAATACAAATTTAAGATATCGATATTGTCATAAAACATGGCATCTGTAGGATTCTTTTCCTCAATCAAGAAGTTTCCCATAAAAAAGAAAAAGAGGTTGTGGATGAAGAAGACGAGCAGAAGCAAGATTTTTCCCTCTAAGAAAGAAATAGTTAATCAAGATATTTCAGAGACTTAGAATGCTAGTATGGAACAAAAGACAGAGACCTAGTTATCTTTGGAAAATGCACATGAAAGTGATGTGATTGATTTGAATGCTTTGGAAGGGGGGTTTAAGAGATCCCAAATGCTTTACAAATTGTAATCATGGATCTTCATCCAACACTTGGTACTTGGATTGTGGTGAAAAAAAAGAAAGCAAAGAAAGGGAAAATCGATGATTATTTCAATCCTTAATCTAATGCAAATTTTGAGTTTTTGGCTCAAATTATTTTGACTCCGTGCTCCTTTTGGAATATGTGTTGAAGGCACATCTACAAAATATAATTTTGTTCTATCTTTAATGACATAAAATTACGATTTGTTTTTGAAAAAAAACAATTAAATGTTAAGTATAACTTCTCAAATAACTATTTTTAATACATCATTCAATTTTAATTAACTTACTTTCATAATTTTATTTTAAAAAATCATTATACAAATATTATTTATAAATAAATCAATCAATATCATAAAAATTAATAATTTTATTTTTAAATTATTTAAATCTAAAATAATAATAATTTTAGTATAATTTTATTAACCAATATTAATATCAACTAATAATAAAACCATAATCCTAAACACAACAAAAGCTGCGTGCAACTTAGTCCCTACCTTAAATAAATATATATAAGAATAAAAAACAGTTTTTAGATAAATAAAATCTTAAATATAAATTAATTAATTAATATATAGAATCCCATTTTTTACATTATAATAAATTAAAAAAATCAAAATTTATTTATTAATCATTAAAAAACATGGTGCATTGCCATAATATTTTATGGCATACCTTTCATGATAATGCTATTATTATTATTTCAATATTTACATATAATTTTCCATTATGTTATTATAATTATTTTTTACATATCAACATATAATTATATATAAGTGTTAGCAATTTGATAGCATCTATTTTTTTAAAAATATTTTCGCTAAAATATTTCTAATTGGTAGTATTTTGTAACTTTTTAATGTATTTATTAGTATACCAAAATGACTCCAATTAATAATAGTTTTTAAAATTAAAATCAAATATGAATCCAAAATTTTATTCAAAACTTTTAAATTAAAATAGATTTATAATTATATAAAATCTTTCAAAACATTTTTCCATTGAAATAAAAAGAAACATCATACAAACAATACCTTATCTACCACATCCAAAATAGTGGTGAAAGTTGGCTCACACATGAAAAAACAAATCTATAGTGGTGAAAGTTGGCTCACACATGAAAAAACAAATCTTCTTTGCTAGCAGGAAGATATTAAGTGATATCTTTCGCAAGTCCAACATCCTCAGAAATACTTGTCCCTTTTGGATGTATGTCAACACAAATTCCTAGCATGGACTCTCCAAATGAACTTGTCTAATTAACATTGGTGAACTAAAAGTATAGAAACACACTAAAACATTCATGACTAATTTTACAGCCATTAATGTTAAAACAAGATGTTGCGGTGTTCATTCTTCACATAAATATCCTCAAGTGCCCAAAATGAATAAAAAAATGATTTGTCCTTTTGAATAGGAAGAATTTCAACTCTTCAAAAAGAGAGTTGGTATTTTGAATAGGGAGAACTTCAACTATTCCAAAAGAGAGTTGATCCATCCAATGGAAATTCATTTTTCAGTTTGAAAAATATTTAAAAAAAGAATTTAACCCATACCAATAATGAAAAATATTTTAAAAAACAATTTAACCCATACCAATAATATTTTTTTATGTTATTTTTTAAAGATACATTTTAAAACAATTTTCATTTTCCAATAACACAACATGGTAAAAAAGCAATAATCAGGAATCTGGTCATATCTAGTTTGACGGAAATCCTTAGTCAAAAGAAGCATAGAATTTAAGTAACAAACTTAGAACATATTAATATTTTAAATATAGACTAGGGTGCTCCAAGGCCCAACATACTCCATATTTCAATTTATGAGCTTGCACCTTTGACTACAAAGGCCCTATGCATATTCCTCAACAAATTAACAATAATAGGAAACACTCTTAAAACTATTTCTCTTGAATCCATTGCCAAATGCAATCTACCAAATTCCATTTCCTTTTGCATCAACTCCTCCAAACACATATCAATGACAAATCTTGTTGGCAGTGTTGCTACTTGCTATAGGGGCAGTTCTGCAGGGTATGGTAAAATCAACATTCCCAGCTATCCTCAAACAAGCATAATTAAACTAGCTAGATATGTTTACAACTTCAACTTTCACGTCGGTGTAAGTCATCATGGTGTCACACTTCTGCAGTTAAAGAGCCTCTAAATGTCATCTGATTTTTGCCTACAACATTTTTTCCCATTGAAACTCGTCCTGCAACTAAGCTTATAGATTTGAAGAGGCTCTAATCAAAAAATTCTGGTTCAAATTTATAGGATCACACACCATTAAAAGCAAGCAAAATATTGAACTAACAGTTATAGCTGAGATCTGAGATGCAAATACCATAAGAAAATTTTTCAAATATCTCCTAGATGCAATATCGTGTATAACAACAAACAATCGGTTGATTTCAAATCTAAGAGCAGAAGCCACATCCTGAAATAGTTGTTCATAAAATGATATTTAAGGGATATGCACCGGTTGTCTGCAAATACAAATTATCAAGGGTATTTTCAGTCAATCAATCGAAATCATGTCATAACTTTTCTTAGCATGCTCAAAACTAATGCCTTTTACAGTAGTCCCTACGTTTTTATACAGAAAGTAGTCATCCTTCAGAATGACAAGCACAGTCAGATGTTCAGAACATCGCTGTCGGTTCTGCATTCCCAGTATTGTTGATAATGTGCAGACCAGCTTGAACCATTTCTTATTTAAACTTGTCCAGGTTCCTACCGAGAGCTTCCAGTTTGTTGCTAACATCATCGGAAAATGTGTTCTTTCAAGGTGCCTTTTAACTTAGTCCACCATTTCACAAATTTTGCAGTATTGGAAATCCACTAGAATATTTGTCAATATATTATTGATTAAGAAGATTTTTGAGAAAAGGGTGTGACAATACTATGTTTATTCCTTTCAATTCTATATAAAAAGTATTTCCTTTTTTATTTGCAATAGTGGGTTTAATGTATTTCTTTTCTTTTCTTTCAAATATTTTATCAATAAATTCAACAACAAGTGTGAAGTTACAACATCAATAATGAGAAATATTTTTTTTTTAATTTATTACAAATATTCATAGATAAATATTAATATATATTCATTTACATATAAATATTAATATGACCAAGTAGGAAGAAAATGTTGATCATATTATTAAAACTAAATTTAATTAATATATATAAAGAATGAATGAAATCATGAAAACTAATAGATTTTCAACATTGGTTGAATTTGAAGTAGAATAATGACACAACCAATAAACTTGACAAATGGAGTAAATTGTTTATGTAAACAATATCCATACGTAATTGACAAATGGAGTAAATTTTTTTATGTAAACAATATTCATATGTGTTGACCTAAAGATAATGATAACGGCTGCGTGGAATTGCACAATAGACACTCAACAATTAAAAATATATGTATTGGCCAAACTGGAATTATTTGCATGAGAAAAGTTGCTTGATTTGGGTGTAACTCCATAAGTCTTAGTTTTTCTAATTTTCAGTAACAAATGCTCAAAGGAATACACGGGTATTGTTGAATAAAGTATCAAAACTAGCTTCAACACTTTCAGTTTATGTTTTGACCAAAAGCAATTCTACGAATGCTCATAAATAATAATGTGTTTGAATGCTGGCATGCTCAATACTTTATAGGGAAAACTATGACCTAAAGTATTTTTCTTCATGGCTTCAGTCCAAGAACTCAAGTCCTTAAATAATTGGATTGAACCAATGATAAACACTTCTATTTTCCATCCACACACATGTTACTAGACAATGCAAGAAGATTGATACAATCAGCACCAAATTTAAATATTTTAATAAAGACCAGGCACATAACATTTTGTCACTACGGCTGAAACAATGCATTTCAAAGAAACTCTCTACTAGGAATGCAATGGTTTTATGAATCAAGATTTGGGATCTGTATTCAATGGGAAACAGTAATAATAAGTACTTGAGCTATGTAATCTAGCTTCCTTTTAACATTGATTCATGCTCAATCCCAGGAAACAAAACAGAAATGAGAAAGATGAGTGGAATGAGTACATTTGATCGACGACCCTCTATCGAGTTTCCTTGTTCAGCTCCCATTTGTTAGTATCCATGGCGGTCTACGTCCATCTTCGGCTGTAGAGAAGAGAAAGAGCTGCTGAGAAGAGACCATAGGTGTTCTGAGATTGTCCAGTAAAAATATTGGAGCAAATTCGATGGTGCATTGCATACTTATAGCATCAAATGATGTCCTTTAAATTTTTCTAAACCTCCTCATAAACTCTCGACCTTTCATTAATAAAGAATGTGAATAGAGGGCAATTGAATTCCATTTTATTATTTTTATTTTGAATCATATGCTTTTCATTGATTATGAATTTGACCAGAAAGCAAGCAGGTGATTTCTTCGGGAGATTTCTTCAGGAGAGGTGTATGTAGGCGAGAGAATAGAATGGGTTCACAATCTTTAGGCTGTTGAGATAAGTGGAAAATGTCAAACAACCATTAAAATTACTTCAACAAGAGCACATTATAATGGTACAAAGGCCAAGGAGCACAATAACTTACTTATTAATAAAGGCTGATGCGTTGGACTAGACGAACAAGATGGTGATGCCCAGTATGAGAACATGGCAAATAAGTGTGAGTAGATAATATCCAAGCCACTCAAATAGGAGGCCAGATAACAGTAGCACTAGCAAGAACGCTTGGTGAGGTTTGCTTGTTCCTCCATAGTATTACATCTGCAACTACACATCCGATCTAGAGTTTTAGAATCATTTCATGATGAAAACGAGCACTACAAACATCTTAACAAATGATTTGAAAATCCACAGGAAGGTTTCAAAATAATCCTCCAAACTAACCTAAAAATCAGGATCAGAAACCACTTTCATTCACGGCAGTCAAAAAAGTGAAAATCAAACAAACAAATATCCTAAATGGAGAAGCTCGCAAAAATATCTCCAGTACTATGTATTTCTTTAAATATTCTTCAATTTTCTATAGCATTCTAAAGAATGTTTCAACATTCTATCAGGGAACGAATATTTCACAATAAATCCATCAAACCGCTAAAAATACTAATTCAAATCGAGATTCAGAGAATGTTTCATATACTATTTGTATGAACTAGTCAAATGCTTGAAAATGAGGTAAAAAACGATGGAGAGGCTTAGAGTTAAGGACAGTAGAGACTTCCTTCTAATTAACCTTGACCTTCTAAATAATATGTAATCTTTTCCAACTGGTAGCAGA
This sequence comes from Larix kaempferi, assembly GCA_027924585.1. Taxonomy (NCBI): domain Eukaryota; kingdom Viridiplantae; phylum Streptophyta; class Pinopsida; order Pinales; family Pinaceae; genus Larix; species Larix kaempferi. Next base: position 17,744,872 of record BSBM01000088.1, on the reverse strand, counting down.
TGAAATTAGATGGGTTTTCAGCATCAAAGAAATAGACAAACATTGATTGGGCTGAGTTGGATGGGTTGGTGATCAAAAGGCATTGATATTTGATATAATCTCAATCAAAATATGCAGTAAACAAAATACAACAGAGCCCTTTGGGTTATTCATATGATATGAACCTCAAATGATATAGCCGTCAAAATTTGATTTTGCTCGGAAGAGAGAAAAGTGCTCAGCAATTCATTTACTTACCTCCATCTTTGTTCTATCTATTGCTGCTACTTGTTGATGTTCATTGGGTTTTTCAGCTATCCTTCCTTCTCATTGTTTATTCCATTGTTCTTTCCTCTCCACAACAATGCTAGCCATTCCTAAAACGCCAAGAAGAACACTGCCATACAAACTGCACTCTCATATTTACACACAGTTTTTTAAAAGCTAAATACTTTTGTTTTCTTATGTCCCCAACATGAAGTTTTTGGTCAAGAGGATTAGTTGGGAGCTTGTTTCACACAAATACCATACAACCCATCCAAGCTTTGTAGAACGGAGCTATGTGATGGAAATTTGTTCATCCTAGAGGCGGAGGACATGCATTCAAATGCATGCAGACATAATACCATGCACACATAAATCCATGCATGCAATCATTTGATCTGAAGTTGCAGCCATAAGAAATTGCAGGTGATTGCTTTCGCACCCATCAGAAATTGGAGATGATTGCTTGCACGACGAGTAAGAAAAAAAATATTGATTGCAATTAATGGAAACAATCGGAACATATAATCTCCTGCCTGGGGCACAGACTAAAAATATAACAACTTAACATACAAATTCCTTCTATAAACTCTGAAACAACTCCAAAAGGGACTTACAAGTATCCTATGAACTCCAAAGTAAAAGTTAGAGTATTGTATTTTCTCTTAGTTAAAGACACTTAGAGTATTGTATTTTCTCTTGGTTAGTGGGAAAATCTCACCTAACCAAATATTGGATATATTTAAATTATATTAATAATATTTTATTTATTAGGAAAAAGGTATTAAAGAAAATTTATAGTTAGAAGTAGACATTTCATAAATAGAAAAATATGCATTTTTTTAATTTTATAAAATTTAAAAGTATATATGTTTAGATTCAAAATTTTAATGTAATGTTTATTTTTCCATTGTAGGTAACTTGTAACTTATCTTAAATTTAAATCATAGCATATAGGATAACATTCTTTTAAGATTACTTTAAACAATAGCCATAAATTTATTTGAAATAATTATTTTTGTGTCCAAACTGTTTTGTGCTTGTAACACATAGTATATGACTTAAGTTATCATTGTATATATTATTATATTTTTTTATATTGATAATTAATGAATAGTTAAATAGTTAAAATTTAAAATATAATTTTAATATTAACTTTTTAAAATTAAATTCCACTTTTATTTTAATAATTGAATTTTAATAGTATTATTTTATGAATTTTTGACAATTAAAAATTATTAATATATTTATAGAAAATGAATTTTATATAAATTTGTATACAACCAAAACAAAGTTTATTATTAATTGACATTAATAACCAACATAATTATCATATTTTCCATAATTTTAATATTTTTAATATTATAAAATTATACCTAAAACATTTTTATTAGTATTTTTAGTATTATAATTTAAAAGAAAAAGAAAAGGTAAAACACCAAACATAAATAATTTGAAAGAAGAAAGAAAGGTAGAACACCAAACATTTCACATACTCTAGCCTAAGGTTAATTACTATTTAAAACAATTAGGAGTAACATGTTAATTTGAAATAAGGAAGCTCGAATAAGAAACATATTAAATGGTCATTTTTATTAATATAAATAATATGTTATTTTAGGTTAGTTAATATATGAGCTAAGAAAGGTTGTTTTTTTTAATTTTTAAGTAAAGTAAATTGTGTAGTATAACTTTAATTGGTATATTAATTATTCTATTTTTTATGTTAATGATATTGTTCTTGTAGTGAGAATCTTTATGATCTTTATCAAAAATATAATTGTAACTATAGTCTTGGGAAAAGGATAAATAGAGGATGAAAATATTATTAGAAACTTGAAGACAATTGTAAATTAATGGACCTTTGGTTTTGGGATAACATGAAATTCTTATTTGGGATGATTGTCTTGTTATCTTATATGGATGTCAATTTTGGGGTTGTAACATCTATAGAGAATCATGGAGAAGAATAAAGCAAATCCAAATCATTCTATTTAACATATAATCTCTCAATATTAAAGGAAAATCACCCTATCCTCCTCATAGAAGCTAGTCTCTCTCCCATTATGAGCATATACATGATTAGGTGCATAATCTACAAGAAAAAGATAAACAAGAAAGGACATAGAGAGGCTTCCTAAGACTAGTTCAAACTCTAGTCCAAACCTCTAGTCCAAACCACATGTGGCTTTTAAATGAGATTGGCATGCTAGATCTTGGATAAATCATTGGGGATTTAGGAAGAGATAACTCTATAAAATAGTGATAATATTAAAAATATTATTGCATCTAAATTTAAGAACAATTTGTGGTGCCATAAAGACTAGAGGATAAGAGAAAATTAAGATATTATGAGGAGATGATCACCATAATTTGGAAGATCATTAATATCTCTTTGTTTTAACTAGCATAAAGAAGAAAATAGTGTTAAAACAAATAATTGAGGCATAGGTCATAGGGTCCATTCTTGTGGGGGTATGGGCTACTCTTGATTCAAATAAAAAAATAGTGTTAAAAAAAGAAAAAAAGAAAAAAATACTTACATATAATTTCAAAATATTTATCATAATATTAACCTTCTTTCATCCTCACAAGATGATTGAGGAATCTATCTCTTAAAACTTATAAAGTATATAAATAAAATTTTAAATAAATCCAAGTGATTGTCTACCTTTTTATAAAGTCACCAAATTTGATATTTATGGATTTTTTCACTAAGAAACAGAACAATTGTTTATATAAATAAAATAATTTAAATATATTTTATTTAATAATATATATTTTTAAATATATTTAATATTATTAATTAAAAATAGAATAATGGTATATTTAAACTATATTTTAAAAGTTATATATTATAAATTATAAGTTAATTTTCATTGTGAGTTAATTTTTACTGTGTGAGTGAATTTTCATCAAGGTGTGGGTTTGGTCAGCAAGGCTATCTGAGTTAAATTCTCCTTGAAGATGATTTAGTTGAAAGAGCCATATCCCACTTAGATGTCATTAAATCCAAATCTCTCAGACCACACACCACTCCCACCATTGAAACGAACAAAGTTAGAAGCCATCATAGAATAGTTTATAGTCTGTGGTTTGGCTCACTACTTGCGTCTATGAATATCTTGTTGGTTTGAACTTATCTCTTAAAGGAAATATTTACGAAGCCGAGTTTGAAATATCTTTGCAGTAATTTGCAGTAAGATGTCAAAGAATCGATGTTGGGTGCGTGCGCTATGGGACCTTCGCATATTGGAATCGTTATAGAAACCATGATGAAAAGTTCAATTTGAGAATCAAATTCACTGTCGGTTCAAAGTTCAAATGGCTTCAATTCGCATCTTGAATGACTTAAAGTTTCCTATGATGAACAGTGCTTAAATCGATTCGTCCATCTATAACGGTTGGAAAAAATATCTACATCAACGAATGCGTGTAAGTTACTATATCCGTCTTCTGGCCTGTCCAAGTCTCGTCAATGCCTCAAATAAGTAGTGTTCGGATAGCTTAGCAAATCATGCAACCCCTGTTCAATAAAACAAAACTCAATCTGTTTCGAATGATTCGATGTCACAAAAACATAATGGAAAAAGAAAAATTCACTAGGAAATCAGAATAGATTTCTGTCAACCTGTGTAGTAAAAGCTTCAATAACACGATAAGTTTCTTTATAAGAGAACAATGTTACTAGGTTTTTCATATCGAAGTGTCTATACAAATTTCCTTTGGTAGACTTGGGAGTTTTCCTCGGATTTCACAGCGGTGAATATGTCTTCAAATTTCGCCGAAATGCAAACAGGGATTACTATCAAAGAATGCAGTATGTGTGGAGATTTGGGCATAGAGAAAGAACTTTTTCAGTGCCAAAGATGTTTATATCGTCTTCAACACAGGTTAGATCTCAATAATTCATTTCTCATTTTAATATACCTCTATACTGGTAAGATGCTGTTGGTCTTTCTCCATCTGCCAACAACCCTAAAAAGGTAACCGAGAATTGTTTCTGAAAAACAGTTCATATATTGACAGACTATTTCCATAATAGACTAGACTAGTTTTTGTCCAAACTTAGAATGGATATTGTCTGTGCTATATCCAGATACTGCAGCAAACTGTATGCACACGGAAAATTGAACGAGTTGATCTGCGACTGGTGTCTGCATGAACGAGAAACCAGCTGCAACAGAGACCGAAACACGAGACAAATCAGGAATGCACAATATATTTCAACAGAGAAGCCATCGGATGAAAAACCAAGTCCAGACAACAAAAGAGGCAAAGGCGAAAGCTCAACTGACAACGTGGAATGCCTAAATGAACGCCCAGCAGCACCAATAAGTACCAACAATGAAAATCCACCACAACATTCTTCTCAGAGGAAAGGAATAGTTGGAGGGAAAGAGAAGATTATAAAACAACGATACAGATATAAGTCTCTCGCACAGATTCTCTCAATAGCTTTGCGTATCTAGTCTTCTAATTCACTACAAAATATGCACTTTTGTTTTTAGTAAGTCGAACAGAAATATGGACTTCTGTTTTATATATGCGAACGAGTATTATATTGTTTTCTATAAGTCGAACAAAGGTGATTGTGCATTGCTAAATTTAAACTTTAGTTGTATATGAATATTGTGAATGTGTTTAACTGTTTATTGCACAGTTATACAAGTACGATTCAGAACGTTATGGATGTACTCTACAGACACATGTGAAACAAATAACATGAAAATGGAAAAATTTTGGTACTTAGTTCTTATAATTTTTTAAACAAAGAGTTATGGATTTGTATCTAAATGGATTAGATGACATGGTGGTATGGGGAACGCAATTATGTTCTCCATCTCATGGATTTTGTTCTCTAGCATCAAGTGCGTCACAACAAAGATACCATTTATATGCTTAAATTAAAAAGAAAATGTATACACAAGATTTTAAAATAGAATATGCAAGAGATCTAACAACTGAGATAGTTTATCTTCTTAAATAATAAAAAAATGTATCGACAAAATACGAAAATAGAATTGCATAGATATAACTAATGTACGTTGGTTCTCGACCAGCTATTGGTGTAGGAATGGATATCGAGCATCGTCCAGCACAAAATTTCGTTACAGTTTCACATACTTTTTTGCTTATTTGGATTTTAGCCGGCGGTTGTTGGTAGGAGGGGACTTCATTTTCTACATCAAACTTTTTACAATACGTTGTACAATGAATAAGTCTTGTAGGAAGCTCATATTACTTCCACTGATAATAAGAAAGATGATAATAAGAAAGAGAAGAATGTAACAGCAATGGGCAAACAGTGTTTTTAGGGTAAGAATTCAAGACAATGTTGTTTTGTTGTTTTGTTCAAGGATAATAGGGAGTGTATAACATGTAGTGATATACAACTCATTTAACCATAGAAAGTAATAGGTAGCTAAGGCCTAGACAACAAGTGATTATAACTAAGTATGGAGAACAAGTCATAGATAACTTGTTCATGATAGTTAACTTGTTCATGGAACTTAACTTGTGACCTATTGGTGTTCAATATAAAGTAAAAAAGAAATTCTACACGATAGTTAAACAACTCTAAAAAACTGGATTATTGTTATTACATAGATCCCTTAGGATTAGTTAACGTTGCCCCCTTAATCTGAAGGGATATATGTCATTCCAATCAAAGAACATAATCTTTCAAACTTTTCAGGTTTCAGTGCTTTGGTAATGATACACTACAAGAAAAAGGGCATTTTAGCCTCACATTAGCACCACTATTTGTAAAGGATTTGGGAATTCCTCAATTTTCAAATAGTGGTGCAAAAGTGGTGATAATGTGGAGATAAGCAAGTGGTGCTAAGATTTATGGTGCAAATATGGTGTTTGTAAAAAAGTTGATTTTGGTGTTAAATGAATATGTGGCATTCCATGGTGTATGGTGCAAACCACCAAAACCAATCCTAGGTGGATTGATATTTTGTGGTGTAAAACACCAAAACCAATCCAACATGGATTGAGACTTTCTGGTACAAAACACAAAAATAATGATAATAATAATTAATTAATAGACACAAACTTGTATATGGTGCAAAGCACCATAAAATAACAAGTGTTGCAAAGCACCATAAAATAATAAATGGTGCAAAAAAAAATATAATTCACATATAATATATATATATATATATATATGATTTAGATATTTATATATTTTTTATACCCTATATATATATATATATTAATTACACAAATGCTGATTATCCATTAATATTATAGAATGCATAGCATAAAACATATTAATCTCTACAACATTTTCACATTAATTTCCTATAAATTAGCATTAAACATGAAATGGGATGAAGGCGTTTGATATTTTGTGCAAGAGGAAGAGATGCTTCTATTCTCATAAGAAACTTTGTATATATATTATCAAGATATTGCATTAGCATATAAAATTACATAAAGATCCAGTTAGTTTCTGGAACTCTCTCATCTTATCCAACAACTCTTACATGCAAACTGTCAACGAAACCTATCAGTCACTCCTCATTCTGACCAAGTCTTCTTAATAGAAATATCAAGTTTTGTATTAAATGTTTTGAAGTTGAATTGTCTATCAATTTTGAAACAACTCAATATTGCTACAAAGTCTATAAACATGTGTAACATGTTTTCATTTTTGAGACTTTCTGTATTTCTCAATCAATCCTACAAAATTTCTAACAGAAAACTAATTTAATCAAATAAATAGATATATTATTTGTGTTAAAATTTTTGAAGTTGAGTTGTGTATCAATTTTGAAACAACTCAATTTTTGTGGACACTCCAGAGAAACCAATTAAAGAAACTTAAAATATATTCTTAAGCAAAACAATATACCTATAAGATCACACTATTCATTTTATTACATGTATTAATAGTGTGGACACTCCAAAGAAACCAAATAAAGAAACTTAAAATATATTTTGAAGCAAAACTATATACCTGTAAGATCACACTATTCATTTTATTCCGTGTATTAACAGGATATTACAGATCACATTATTTATTTGGAATCCCATTTATGTCTTTCAAAAATGGCACCCACAATATAGAACCTTTAACAACATCGCACCCCAAAAATAACTCCGCAAGAGGAAACCTATGTAATCCATGGTTTTGAGAAAAACAAAATACCTCTACGGTCAAACACTATTTTAATTCCAAGCATTGAGGATATAGGAATTTTGTTATATCAAGATGCCAATTCTTGTATTTCAAGAATGACAGTTCATCTTGTCTCTTCTACAATATGGACCCACAAAGATAACTCCCCAAAAAGGGACCATCCTCTGTTATGAAATTAAAAGTTCTGTCAGAAGTAGTTTGTAGATAATAAAGCACGTAATTTATCCCGGTTAAAATTAAATAAAACTCATATCACAAATGATTGTGATCAAATCCTTGTCAAAGCCCCAATGTTGAAACAAATGATATAAATCCAGAATTATCTAAAATACTTAACAAACATGCTACATCCAGAAATTAGTTGAACGATAAACAAGCAAGTTACTACGTAAATGCCTTCATTTGAAGGGGATACTGAGGAATATATAGATATCTAATCAAATCTAGTATTTACAGATTCTGGAAATACAATTAAAGAATCAGAAAACAACTTGGTATTCTGGAAGAAATTGAAGATCTAAAATACAGTGGAGTAGGTTTCGTGCTGAATTGAACCATTTGTACACTCAAATGTTTGCTCCCAGTGACACTGAGAAAAACATTCATGATACTAGCTGCGGCCGCCACATGGTCTTTTGTTCACATAACCGGATCCCTTCCTGATCTTGAGAATATGTCATTTGAATTTGCCACTGTAGCAATTTTATCATGTTTTCCAATTCATTCAGCGTCTCCACCATGTCATGGAAGATGATTGAGCCCCCAGGCTTTAATATGCGATCAACCTCTGCCATTACAGGAACTAGGCTGCACCTGGAGCATCCAATCACATTATCAATTCTCTGTCTCTGTCTTATAGGCTAGTCAGCAAAACTTGGTCGAAAAATATGACAATTGCAAAATTAGCTGTCAAATGACCATATTGAACATTATCTAATATCTAAGGAATAAAAAGAAGAAAGTACTCAATATATTTTATCATAGGTGTGCATTCCCACCTTTTCTTCAGCTTAGATAACAGTTCCCGACGTGCAAAAGATCATATGTTCTGGGGTAAGTACTAAAAGACTCGCACCAGTCATGATATATACCAAATAGACCACGCTCATAGATAATTGGAAGTGTGTTTGGATCATCAATTGGCACAACGTTCATAACCCAAGCTGGCTGTGATGCTAGAGCTGTTGCAAATCTGCCACATGCATAACATGAGGGTCAAGTCTAAATGATTATTGTACAAATGCTACAATTTTCACATGAGGTTCGGTTTGCTGTAAATCCTTGAGGATCCATTACACTCTCATTACAAAATGATTATTTGTTATCCGTATATGAGAGTGTAATGGATTTCTAGGGATTTCTAGAGCTGTTATACATAAATTAACCATGTAGAGCTGTTATACATAAATTAACCGTGATCTACAAGATTTTCAAAAACTCCCAGAAATTGGGAAGTGATAAAGAATCTAAAATACTTATACTAAAAATGTCAAGCAAAAGGGGAAAACTATTCTCAGATTCAACCTTGTTTTGCAAAATAAGGAGGAACTTCAATAAAATGTGAATCAATACAGGAAGATGGCATGTAATTCCTTTTTGAACATATGAAATACATGAGAAATGGACACAACTTGTTAAGATCTTCATTCAATAAAAGAATACGAGATAAATAACTAAAGGGCCGCAACAGCATATGGTTTTATAGATTGCGTCAAGCTTCTTCTAGATTATGGAGCAGATGCCAATAGCAAGGGTATATTCTCTCCTCTCAATGTACTCGTTGGTTGTTTTCTCAATCAAAGATATATATCTGAATATAAACATTTATTTTGAAAATATTTATAAAGCTCAGTGAATTCAACAAGTTTTCAAATTTTAAACTATCCTTCTATTATTTACCAAAATGAACTTGACCATAGTAATCTATATCTTTTCATAAATTAATAGATAAAGAAGGAAGTGTTCCTCTTTGGGAAGCAATTCTATGTCGACATGAACCGATTACCAGATTACTTTGGAACTATGGTGCAAAGCTAGGGTCTGATAATGTTGGCAGTTTCCTATGTACTGTTGCACAAAATGGGGATTTGGATAAGTTGTATGCTTTACTAAGTTATGGAGCAGATATAAATGCAACAAATGGAGATGGGAACACAGCCCTCCATGTTGTCATTAGCGATGGATCGACAGAGGTGGTGAAATATCTTTTGGGTCATGGAGCAGACATGAATAAAAGAGATAGGAGTAGCTGGACACCAAGGGATTTGGCAGAGCATCAAGGGCATGAAGAAATACTGGAATTACTCCGAGAAAAAACTCAGCCACTAGATTCACACTTTTGCTTACCTATTGAAGATTTATCTGTACCATGGAGCCTACAAGAGAAAAATCATCGGGAGATTACTAACCTTTCAGGATCTGTAGAAGAAAACGGCATTCATCACTCTGTAAATACAATTTCCACTCCATCTACTGGAATGCAAAGGAGAAAAAGAGCGAACAATTTTGAAAATTCTCTTTTTGGTATAGTCAGAATGCATTTTGTTCAAATAGCTATAGCACTTGATGCCATTTTGTTTAGAAGAGGAAAATTTGCATGTGTGTGCCAAAAGGGGCGTTCATTCACTGGTAATATTGGTGGTTTGTTAAAACGCCCACAAGGGTTCAATTCTTGGCATGGTCTACTGACAAAAATGTCATGATCTCCAAACGGACGAGTCCCAAGAAAATTGGGAAGAATAGTTACAGATCAAGAACCTGAGCATAAGAAAATCCACTCAAAAGAAGAAAAAAATGAAAACATATTAAATAAGAAAAAATTAAGAGCGGGCCTGAGGGTTTGGGTATGAAAAAAAACAAAGGCAGATAATGCACCTGTAAAATCTCATCTATGTGTATAACGCAGGGCAGAGTCTTATCTCGAGGCAAAATCCTAGTGTGTGCCTTGGCCTCCTCCTTGATTTGATGGATGATCCTCCCGCCCTTGCCTAGTAAACAACCAACTTGACTGTTCCGCAAAACCATACAAGTGGTAATCAAATTTTTAGCGTCATTTTCATCGGCAATATCCTCAAAAATACTTCCATGAACCCTAAATAGATCCTCCTAGGCAGGAGAAACTTTCCCCATATCTCCTCCATTATTCCCACTATCTTCTGGAGCAGAAATAACAATAACCCTCTCTTCGCAACCCTTGACAGTCTCCTACACGGTGACTCGAGCGCCTGTCTCCTACTTAATCTATGAAACAATGACACTGCCCTTCCCTATGACTCCCCTGACCTTGGCCTCCGGGTAGAGGATTCAAAACACAGTGTCGCCCAGCCCCGCTGAGGGCGGCTGCAGACACTTTACTCGCTTGTGAATGTGACTAACATCTTCACCCAGTGACTCGAAATACGGAAGCTTCGAACAGGGCCGAGAATATGCGCCATCCATGGAAGCTGCAACAATGATCCGGGCCATCAATTCGAGGTGAACGAGCCCTAAAAATTCCTGAAAGAGCCAGTCATTGAACTAAACATACAAATTTAAAAGAGAGAGAAAAACACCGGGACTTCCAGGTTTAGGATTCGAAACTTTGAGAGTTATGAATACTGTGTGTTTAAGGGACACAATAGGTTTGTAGGCTTTACGGGGTGTTGTTTACAGGTTTTTTTAGGTCTCGGTCGCCATGACTTCGAAGGACTTCATTCTCCAAGTTTCGCCTCAAATTCAAATTATTGGAGGGATCGAGCGGTTCAAGTGGGGACCGTGAGAGCTGTGTTAAATTTAAATTTAATTTCGAATTAAATATTATTGAGTTGGTTTAGTGGGGAAAGTAATCAATGTTGATCAAGTTTGCAATATAAATCATGATTTAGTCTTTCAACAATTGTTTATAGTGGGATCTTTGAGTGTTCGGCAATAAGTCTCCATGGACATTTCGATGGTCACACAACCCTAGATTTAGATTTGGATACTTTGTATAACTATTTATTGTGAGTATAAACTACATGTTATAGTTTACATGTCAATTAAATTCAAAAACTTGTTAATCTATTTTTGAATCATAATATTGTGGCCAAGAATGACCGTTAAACAAGAATCATTTAGAATGAATTTTAGACATATTATCAATTATTTTTAGGAATTGCAAAAAAAATCATTCAATTTGAATTAGAACTTGATAACTATGATCCACATGCATGCTAGTCAAACCAATACATAACTTTCTCCTAAAATTGTGAAGTGTGGCAAATATGTTAATATGTACAAAGTTGATCAAGTTTCCAATAAAATGCAAAAATGTGAAAGAGTGGTTCTTTTAGAATAAGACTCTTCAACATCTCCCTATTTACAAAAAACCGTAAGTTCTTTTTGTTAAAGATGGACTAGACAACCACTCGGTTTGAGTGGGTAAAGTGTCTTTGTAGCCCACCAAGTAAGTGGCCATTTAATTATTCCTAGTGGATATGGTGCAAACATTAAGAAGAGTGTCTTTAGAAAGAGGATGATAGAACTCTAAAATTTTGACTCCTATGGGTGAGGTAGCTAAAATAACTCCAACTCATTGGCATTCACCATAACATATATGGCAAATTGAGATAGAAGTCCAACTTGAAGGCCTTGTGACCCATTTGTTGTGTGATTATATAAGGACCATATTGAATTGACTTGAGCTTACAATGCCATGGATTTTGAAATGTTGCCTATCCAAATGCAACAAAACTAGATTATCAACCTAAAAATGTGGAGCATCTCAATGTCAATCATGGCATGCATTATACTTGACCTTTGTTTAATGAAGGATTACATGAACTTGTTGTGGATCTTGGCCAAGTTTTCTAAAAGTAAACCATTGTCTCAATCCTTCTATTTGTGGGATGTGGATGGGGATAGGAGAGAAACTAGAATTTCAAAAGGATCAAGATGTTGAAAGCCAAAACATAGCTCAAAATGAGAGTGCCCTATATAGGCATGAGTGGATTTTTGTAGTTGTGCTACAACATTTGCAATTATTCAACCCATTGATTGTTAAGTTGGTGGTGGATGTGAAGAGCATGGACCAAATTTCTATGCATGAACTCATACTAGGTCATTATTTTGTGGATGAAATGCAACAAATAACTAGGGTTGACCACCTAAAAGCTTTCACTAAGATTTCCAAAAGTCACTAAGCCATAATTGAAATGATGTTCAAGTAATAAAAATGGGTCCAAACATGAAGGAAGAGGAGTGTTGTGTCTATGAGAGTATTCATATGTTTGTTGCATGGTATGAAAACTACCATGTTGGAAAATCTAGAATCACAATTAGAAATGATTGTCATTGGTAATAAAAATAGCTCCAAACATGATAGAAAAGAATTGCTTCATCTATATGAGCATTAATAGTGAAAGTGAAATTTGGAGTTACAACTAAAAGCAATGGTCAATGGTGATTAAAAGATGGTTTCAACATATTGGAAGAAAAGTGTTGCATCTATTACAAGCACTAATAGTTCTATTGCATGATATGGAAATGGCCATTTGGGAAAATATCCATAGTATGGTCACAAAGGTACAATCATGTCTCCCCTAAATGGGTAGAGATCACTGATGAAATCCATGGAGATGGATTCAAAAGGCCTAAATGGAATTGGCATTGTTGATACAACCCAAGTTTTGTGTTAGTGAGTTTACTTTCACTACAACTTGAACATCCATTGATGTAATCTTCCTCTTGTTTCCACATGGAGACTAAAAGGGTACCCTACAACTGGAGTAATTTTTTTACACACCAAAAGTTTCTCTGTGGGAGAACAATGGACCTCCTTAATAAAAAGAAGGGAACTTGATCTAGCTAGAACAAACAACTAATTCGACTTGTAAAGAAAATCATCTTGGACCAGTAGTCTACGAATGGGGGTTTAATTAACCACCATGGGTCGTTTGATGTTCTATATGACTAGATTAAAGGAAGGGTTTGTAGCATATTGGAATAGGATCATGTCCACGAGGATTTTGACAGGCCACTAATTCAAAAGATTTGGAAATAAAAGAGGACTTTGGTGTGAGATCTTGGGAGAAGGATTTAGGGCATGTCTCACCTCTTTGGAAAGATGGCACTACTATGGTTTAGACTCTGTTGGGTTCAAAGGAAGTGGAGGAGGTTGGACTATATGTGGTTGAAGGTCAAGGGGAAGTATATTTGAATATAGGGGACTTGTTGGTCCCTTTGTTGGACTGCTTGTTTGAACATCGATTTTGCCTATCTAAAAGGGGTGGTAGGGTCTAGTCCTATTGGAGATACTTCTCTGGTAAAGGAAGTGCAAGATATTATTCAGGATCTTGGGGGGGTTCTTTTAGAAGATAAGGATGTTGTTTTTATCAAAAAATTGTTCTTAGTCAAGGTGGGATGTAGAGACAAATTTGGAGGGGGTTGATGTAAATTTCAAGGCCACTTCTTCGTGACTTCTTCAAGGGGAGGTGGACATTATTCTTTAAGACCTATTAAAATTTCCTCTTATAGGGGTGCTTCTTTTTAGGAGTCCTAGTTTAATATTTACAAAAGGATACAGGCTTGGGATTGGCAGGTAGAAAGTCTGCTCTCAAATTAGCTTAGGATAAAGTTATGAAGAACATTAATTAAGGAAAGAAAAGACTCGTTACTAGTTCCCTTAGAGAAGGGTTGGTTTCTTTCATAGGTTCTCAATGAAAGTCCTCTCTTTAAATATTAGAGGGTTGGGAGGTCCAAGCTAAGAAATTGGATTTGAAGAGGTTGGTTGACCTTAATAATCCCGATGTTATTCTTATGCAAGAAACTATGGGAAAGGATGACTCCATTGTTTCTTATCTTAGGAAGTGGTTGGCAGGGTGGCATTTTTTTGCACTAGATACATTAGGTTTCTCAAGGGGTTTGATCAATAGTTGGAATAACAATATTTTGCTAATTAATTATTTTGCTTTTCACTCAGGATTTGGCACAGAATTTTTTAGCAAGGAACTAGGAGAGGGGGGGGGGATGGGTGAGGAAGTGAGAGGGGCAGAGGAGGGATAGATAGAAAAATAGAAAGGGAGAGATATCGAGAAAGAGAGGTGGATGAGAGAGAGAGAGAGAGAGATGGGGAAAGGATGATATAGAGAGAGGGGGAATAGGGAAATGGAGAGAGAGTTAAAAAGAGGGATAAGGAGAGGGGGGGAGATATAAAGGTCCCTAAATGATATTCCTAGTGTTAAACCTCATAATGATAATGATATACCCATAGCTTGTAGGCTAGAGACATTCTTTAGAGATCATGAGTGGTGGTTCAAGGTGTTATTTATCCTTGGATACCTAGAATATTCTTTTAGTTGTCATTGATTTGGTTTCCATCCATGAACATGTCAAGGCACGAAGATCCATACCTAATGATGCAAACTTTCTATAACTAACATCCCCACTTGGAGGGAAGGATTTTGATGGAGGTCAAGTGTGGTGCTTCAATGCATCATTTAGGAATTAGATGTATGAAAAAATCCTTTATGATATTAGACATGGGATTCATACCTTAATCATCTCTAGGGCCCCAATAATTATACCTACTATTAAAAACCACCTAATGCCATACATATACCCACACAGAGGCCATGTGTCCTAGTTTGAGGTGTCATTATTTGGATTAGATGCCTAGGATCTTTCTTTGGGGATTAAGGCCCAAGTTTCCTACCCCAACCATACCTAGAGCTCAAAAAGTGCTAATGGAATCCATATCACCACTAAAATGCAAATGCATTCATCAAGAGGTCATGTGTGGTATTTAAATTCATTGTTCTTGGACATAGATGACCATAAATTTCCTTTAGGGAATGAGCCTTTGGTTTCTTACACATGCCATGGGCCTTCAGTCTGATTATTAGTGTTTAAAATCCCTTAATGGCATGAATATCCCTTGATGCAATAATGGTTTCTTTAGGGCCAAAGGAATGGTCTTCTTCCCTGGAAATCCATTCCCAATTCCCTAAGCCACGTATATATTTCTCAAAATCACCTAATGTAAAAAACATCATCAATCATAGGCCACTGATACCCTCAGGAGACAAATTGTTATTAGTGGAGGAAACCTTCTTAGCCCTATATGGTTAGAAGATACCTTTAGGGATTGAGTTGAACGTGTCCTCCATTATCATGTCCAGGGTCCTAAGACCACAAGACCTAGATACATAGCACCATGGATACCCATGCAAAGTCATGTGTAGTTATTTGAGGCATTGTCCATGGCTTTATATGCTTAAATGGTTTCTTTAGAGCCAAAGGTATGGTTTTCATCCCTATAATTCCATTCCAAAGGCTCTAGGAAACTTTCATAATTCTTAAACCACCTAATGGCACCAACATCCGAAATCATAGGCCAATGATACCTTCAATAAGCCATGTGTGGTCGGTGGAGGAAACCTACTTAGTTCTAGATGCCTAGAAAATCCATTTAGAGAATGAGGTTTAGGCCTCCTCCACTAACCATGTCTAAGGCCCTAAGGCCACAAGATCCAAATGCATATCACTATAGATACCACTCCAAAGTTGTGCATGGTGGTTTGAGGCAATGTTCATGGCTTTGAATGCCTTGACATTTTCTTTAGGGCCAAAAGCATGGTCTTCTTCCCTGGAACATCATTCCCAAGGCCCTAACACACTATATACTACTCAAAATAACTTGTTGTCACTAACATCCTAAATAATAGGCTAATAATACACTCAAGTGGCCAAGTGGCTGAGGATCAAGTGTCCTCTACTGACCATGTCCAAGGCCCAAAGGTAAAAAACCTAGATACATAGTGCCGTGGATACCCCTACGAAGTTATGCATGATGCCTTGACACATTTTTCATGGCTCTAAATGCCATAAGAATTAATTTAGGACCAAACGCATAGTCTTCTTCCTTAGAATATCATTCACAAGGCCTTGACACAAGTAGATATTACTCAAAATATCTAATTGTACTAAGATCCTCAATTATAATCCAATGCTATCTTTAAGAGGCTATGTGTGGTTGGTTGAGGTATCATTCTTGTCCTTGGATGGATAAAAGATTCTTTTAGAGCCTGAGGTTCAGGTCTCCTCCCTTGACCATGTCCAATGCCCCAAGTCTTAATGACATAGATGCATAGTGCCATGGATACCTTCTGAAGCCATGTGTGGTGCTTTCTGGCATTATTCATGGTTCTGTATGCCTAAATGGTTTCTTTAGGGCCAAAGTCATGGTCCTCTTCTATAGAGTGTCGTTCCCAAGGCCCCAAGACATGTGTCTAATGCTCAAAACTAACTATTGGTGTTAAAATCACCAATCATAGACCAATGATACCCTCAAGAGACCATCTGTGGTTGGTGAAGGAATCCTTCTTAGACACAGATGGATAGAAGCTTCCTTTAGGGCCCTATTTTTAGGTCTCTTTCATTGACCATGTCGAATTCCCTAAGGCCACAAGACCTAGATACATAGTGCTATGGATAGCCCTACAAAGTCATGTGTGGTTCTTCGAGGCATTGTTCGTGGTTGTGGAATCCTCAATGATTTCTTTAGGTCCAAAAGATGATATTCCTCCCTAGAACTTCATTCCCAACACCCTCAGACATGTACATACTCCTCAAAGCACCCTAATGTCACTAACATCCTCAATCACAGGCCAATGACCCTTGAAAGAAAATGTGTTGTTGGTCGATAGAACCTTCTTATCCTTAGATGGCTAGAAGATTCCCTTAGAGCTTGGGCTTCATGCCTCCTCCCATGACCATTTCCAATCCACCAAGTCTCCAAGACTTGGATACATGGTGCTATGGATAGCCTTGCAAAGTCACACATGGTGCTTTAAGGCATTATTCATGGTTTTGGATGCCTTAATGGTTTCTTTAGGGAAAAAGGAATGGTCTTTCCCCTAGAATGGCATTCTCAAGGCATTGAGACACATACATATTTTTAAAACCCACCTACTATAATTGTTATCCTTAATCATAGGCCAATGATACCCTCAAGAGGCCATGTTTGGTTGTTGGAGGAAACCTTCTTAGCCTTGGATGGATAAAAGATTTATTTAAGGCCTAAGTTTCAAATTTCTTCCAATGACCATGTCCAAGACCTCAAGGAACTAAGGCGTAGATACAAAGATCAATGGATACCCTTTCAAATCCATGCATGGTGATTTGAGGCATTGTTCAAGGCTCTAGATTCCTTAGTGGTCTATTTAGGGCCAAAGGCACGGTATTATTCTCTATAATATCATTCTTGAGGTCCTAAGACACCTACATACTTCTCAAAATCACATAATGGTGTTAATATCCTCAATCATATGACAATGATACCCTCAAGAGGTCATGTGTGGTTGTTTGAGGAAATCTTCTTAGCCTTCGATGGATATAAGATTCCTTTATGGATAGAGGTTCAAGTCTCCTCCCTTGACCATGTCCAAGGCCCCAAGGCCCCAAGACGTGGATACATAGTGGAATGGATATCCATGCAAGGTCATGCATGGTGCTCTAGGCATTTTTAATCACTCTAGATGCCCCAATTGTTTCTTTAAGGCCAAAGGCATGGTTTTTTTTCCCTATAACATCATTCCCAAGGCCCTAAGACATGCATATATTACTCAAAACCACCTTATGGAAATGACATAATCAATCATAGGCCAATGATACCCTCAAGAGGCCGTTTGTTTTTAATGGAGGAAATCTTCTTAGCCTTAGATGGATAGAATAATCATTTAGAGCTCAAGATTGAGGTATCCTCCACTCACCCTCCACTAACCATGTGTAAGGCCCCAAGGCCACAATACATAGATACATAGTGCCATAGATACCCCTCCGAAGTAATCAATGTTGCTTTTAGGTAGTATTCATGGCTCTAAATGCATCAATGATTTATTTAGGGCCAAAAACATAGTCTTCTTCCATGGAACATAGTTCCCAAGGGCTTAAGACATGTGCATGCTACTCACCACCACCTAAATATAACAACATCCTCAATCATAGGCCAATTATACAATTAGGAGGTTGTGTATGGTTGGTAGAGGAAAACTTCTTATCCCTCGATAGTTACAAGCTTCCTTTAGGGGTGAAGGTTAAGGTATCCTCCATTAACCATGTCGAAGGCCCTAAGGCCACAAGACTTAGATATATAGTACAATGGATACCCCTATGAATTCATGCATGGTGGTGTGAGGCATTATAATTCAAGTATTTGGATGCCCGAACCATTTCTTTAGGGATAAAGGCATGGTATTCTTCGCTAGAAATTCACTCTCAAGGCCTCAAGACATGCACATACTGCTCAAAACCACCTAATGACACCAACATCCTCAATCATATGCTAATGATACTCTCAAGAGGCCATGTGTTGTTGGTGGAGGAAACCTTCTTAGCCATGTATGGCTAGAAGATTCCTTTCGTGGTCGATATTCAGGTCTCCTCCATTGATCTTATCTAAGGGTAAAAGGCCATAAGACCTAGATACATAGTGTCTCAATGGATTCAGATGCCTTAATGGTTTCTTTAGGGATAAATTCATGGTCATCTTCTATATCATATCATTACGAAGGCCTTGGGACACCTACATAAGGCTCTTGCTTTACTTTTATGAATCCAATCAAGGACTTGAGATCCATCCCTCTATGCAAAAACTCTTGATTATGCTCATATCCAACTATTATGTCAAATATCAACTTTAAATGGTGTATGTTATGGTTCATGGTCTTGATCATTGCCCATTACCTCAATAATATTATGTTAGGGTATACTTCTTTGAATTTATTCCCCAACTATTTACTTAGACCCATCGCTAGTATGCAAAACCACATATTTCCACCCATATCCCACTTTGAGAATAATGATATCCTATACATTGCATGATCTGCTAGGTGATAGTTTGAGTCATTGCTATTAGCCCGATATGCCTAAAACCGTCCTTTAGGGCCTAGTTCCTGTAATTCCTCTCATGACTATGTCTAAGGTTTGCATACCTAGTGTCACTTATATGAATGCTCAAATTCCATGGATAGTGTTTGGAGTTCATGGGTGCGGTTTAAAGCTTCCCTTAGGGTTTAAGGCCTGAGTTTCCTCCTATGACATTATACAAAAACCTAAGACCCGTGCATACTAGCAAGAAACTCATAATGGTGTTGATTTCCTCACTTAGAGGTAAATAAAAACCCCAATATGTCATGTGTCATGGTTTGAGCTGTTGTATTTTTCCTTGGATGCACAAAATATTTTACTAGGGAATAAGCACGAAATAAGGCCTACGTTTCCTCTCTCAAACATGTTAAGGGCCCAAACACCCATATATAGGGCTTAAAAAAAACCTCTTACTTACATTAATACCCCCAATATTAGGCCAAGGATACCCTTATGAGGCCTTATGTGGTGTTTCAAGGTATACTTGTTAATGTTATATGCCTAGAGGTTTCCTCTAATGTCCAAGGCCTGGGGTTCCTTCCTTAATCATCTCTATTCCCTAAAGACTTATACCTAGTTTTAGTTCCTCCAACTCCCCCCATTATCCCTATTATAAGGCCATCGATATTCTCAAAAATTCATTTGTGTTGGTGTGACAAATCATTATTATATCTACATTCCTAGAAGTTTCATTTAGGCTAAGGCCTAGGTTTCTTCTCTTAACTAGGTCGAGGGCCAATATACCTACCACTAGTGATCAAAACCTTAGAATTGAATCAATATCCACACATAGATGTTAAGAATATTCTTAGGAATATATGTGTTTTGACCATATTTCTTGGTCCTAGATTCCTAAAAGATTCATTTAGGGCCCAAGGAAGAGGTTTCCTCCCCAGAACATCTCGAAGGATTTGAGACCCATGCCTTGTGCACAAATCCTAGTAATAAAATTAATATCCATTAACAAATTTAATAATATCAATACAATTATACCCTATCAAATAATGAAATCTCAATTCAAATCACTTTTATGAATATTTTATAATAGTAATAAATAAAAAATGGTTGTCTTTAATTATTTGTCAAATTTAAGAATCATGGGTATTTATTTTCTTGAATAATATTGGAAATGAATAGTCCACTTGAGCTATTTAGAAAATAATTATTTGTGAACTTGTTGTGTTTGTGGTTCAAAACCTCATAAATGAATCATGTGAGCTTATTGGTTTAATAGTGAAATTAATCATGAGCATTTATTTGAAAGAAAAAAATTGAATTAAGTTCTTACAAAATAATTATTTGTGATGTTGTTGTGTTTATGGTGTAAATCATCATAATTAAATACTTTGTTTACATGTCCATGTGACAAATATGAGCTTAGCACCACTATATGGTACTTGACAACATGACATTTGTCTATGCTTAGGGATTCCTTTAGGCTAAGGCCTATGATTGTTTGCTAAACAATGTTTCGGCCATTGGACCTATCACTAGTGATTAAAAAGTTATAATAGTGTGAATTCCCATACTTAGAGGCTAAGAATACTCTTAGGAATATGCTTGGGGACCTTTGTGGTGTCTTTCTTGGTCCTAGATTCCTAAAAGCTTCTTTTAGGGCATTAGGTAGAGGTTTTATCCATTGACCATCTAGATGTATCTAAGACCCATGTCTTGTGTTAAAAACCTAATAATAATACTAATTTCCATCAAATAATTTAAGAAGACTAAAATATCTCAAATGAATAATCAAATTTAAATTCAAATAACTCTATTACTACTTTATAATAGTAATAAATAAAAAATAGTTGTAATTATTTATTTGTTTAAATAATATAAAAAATGAATAAATGAATTGAACTATTTTCCAAATATTTTTTTTGAACTTGTCGTGCTTGTGTTGTAAAGCATTGTAAATGAAGTGAATTTATTTGCTTAAATATTCTAAATATAAATATTTGAACTTCTTATAAGTATGGTGCAAAAACTCATAAATTAATCTTTGATCATTTATTTTAATTGATGAAAAAATAAATAAATATTGAATTGAGTTATTTTCAAAATAATTATTTGTGAATTTGTTTTGGTGCAAATCCACATAATTAAATCCTACTTGTACATGTCTATGTGGAAAATAATAGCTTAGCACCACTTTATGGTACTTTCCAACATGGAATTTCTCATAAAGGTAAAACTCAATTTCCAATAAAAATAACAAATATAACACCATATTAACACCACAAAATATAAGTGGTGCTAATACCACCACTTTAACACCACAAAATATAAATGGTGCTAATAACACCACTTTAACACCACAAAAATGTAAGTGGTGCCAATACCACCACATTTACACCACAAAATATAAGTGGTGCTAACTTGTGGTGCTAAAACATGGGTTTTCTTGTTGTGATATCTGCAATTTGTTCTAAATTGGAACATTCTTTCATATGATAGGTCTAGGTCACAACATGATCTCGAATCAAGTGGTATTTGGTGTTGATATGCTTGGTTCGATCATGAGATCTGAGATTCTTGGCCAATTGAATTGCATAAATGTTGTCAACAAGTAGACGCGTTGAAGTCATATGTTTCTCTTGCACGTCTTCAATGATTTTTCTAAGCCACACAATTTCTTTGGTGGCTTGAGCTCCTGCTACATATTATGCTTCAGTTGTAGAGTAAGCAAGAACTGATTGCTTCCTTGATCTCCAAGTGACAGTTGTCGTCGATCCAAGGCTCATCAAATAACTTAAAGTAGACACTCCATGTTCTTTGCCTCCATCAAAGTCTGAATCTGAATATCCAATAAGATGAAAGTATGAAACTTTTGATTATTTTACCTCAAAATTCTGAGTTCCTTTTAGATATTTGAGAACTCATTTTGTTGCTGTCCAATGTCTTTCATAGGGTTGATGCATAAATCTAGATAAAATTCCTATTGGAAAGGTGATACCAGGACGAGTGGTGGTGAGATAAATCAAAGTTCCAGCAAGCTGGATATACTTGGTTGCATCTTCAAAAAAAATTCTTTCATTGGAAGAAATCTTCAGGTTTTGCTTCATTAGAGTAGAAAAAGAATTGCAGTCTTGCATTCCAAATCTACATAATAACTCTCCAATGTATTTCTTTCGAGAAATGAAAATGAACTTAGGATTTTAAGTGACTTCAATTCCTAAGTAATAATGAAGTAGACCCAAATCTGTCATAGCGTAACTGTCTATAAAACCAATGTTATATTTACTGAATATCTTTTATCTTTTCGTTTGTATTAAATGTATTTTATGTTATTTAATAATTATAACAATCTACAATTATTTATCTTGTCCTTAATTACTAAAGTAGGACTTCGAGTCATTTACTATCTTTGGAAAATGATGATGTTTTTAATTGTGTCGTCGTCTATAAAACATGGATCTTTTGTTATTTCATATGATCCTTTAGTCCTGGATTAAGTGACCAATAATTAGTTCTTAAAGCATTTAAGTTGCCATTCAGAAAAACCTGTTGATTGTATTAAGGTCGTAATCCATCTATTGTCGTTATTAACATCACAATAAAATCTATTAAATTTATGATGTTATATTGCTGACTGTTTTTTTTTATTTGAAAGGGGTTCTAGTGATGTCCCGTGGCTTACTTAGCTATAACAAGCTAATGCATGATGTCGCCTTTTGTCCAGGGTTACAGGTGAGAACTCTTCACGAAAGATTTGTTTAAAGTTTTATAATTAAAGGAGCCAGGGTTATGTAATAACCTAGCTCGGTGGTTAAAAGTATTACCAAGAGTATTTATGCCCATGACTTATTAAGGATGATTTGTTTAAAGTTTTATAATTAAAGGAGCCAAGGTTATGTAATAACCTAGCTCGGTGGTTAAAAGTATTACCAAGAGTATTTATGCCCATGACTTATTAAGGATGGGGTCAATCTAGTTTTAAAGCCCGTTCTTTAATATGAATTTTACAAGATTAAATTTTAGAAATATTGCATAAACCATGAAACATGACGCATCCCTTATGGAGTTTGATCGTAAAGATAGAGGTGACCCGAACTATAGGGTAGTGGTTTTAAATTCATATAGACAGATAAGTATTAAATGCCTTCATGTGAAAGTTGGTGAAGGGTTACACGTATGGACAAACCCTAACTATACGCTGAGGGTTTTGGTGTTAACACTTGTTGCGTGTTTGTGAAGATGGGAGAGCCGAGCTCTCATGGCCTCCATGGCCATTTGGCACACCTTGCTCAGTGTTTAACGTGAATCTTAAACGCAGAGGGTCTTACAGGGTTCCATCGATGTTGTTGTGTTTAAGTTATAACTTTGGTTTGGTTACAGAGAGGATTGGAGCTCTCGGCCCTTGACTTCGAAATATTTACAGAGTATGTTTCGGTCATAAGCGCAATGGTTCTTTGCTATCGAAATTATCTGCTTAAATATAGTGGTAAGTTCATTCTAAACTCATATAATTATATTGCTCTTATTTTTATGTTTATGGTATTTATTTCAGTGTTGAAATAACTTTTTGCTTTTCATGGCAGGGGTTTCCTTTTCATTGCTTCCACGTACTCCCTCATCTTGGTTTGAGGTCTCGGCGTTGGTATAACAAAGACGTGACGATTCCAGTGGTTTGGAAAACCACGGCAAGCCTCGGGCCTTCACCACGATGCCTCTGTCAAACTATTACTTGCGTGAATGCCAGTGTTGGCCTTCGTTTGTTGTTGAAATCCATTTGGCACTTTGGTTATGAAAATGAAAACTTGTAAGTCTTCATGGGTTTATAACCAGCGTTGTGGTTTCGACCCACATAACAAATATTGAAAATTTACAGTGTTTTAACCTCTTTGTCGAGACTGTTGCTTTGTTTAAGTGATTTCTTTCTATTAAAGTGTTTACAGTGTATTAAGTCTAGGCTTAAACCCTACTATGGCAACCTGTATTTTAATTAAAATTTTGCGTTGTCATTACAAAACTCTGTGTGTAATGATATAAAAGTCATGTGGAAGGGATTCGATCCCTGGAACAATGTTTTCAACAGGATTTAAGGTCATATCTAATAATAATTTTTGTGAGTCAGTGGTCAAACCTCACTGGTCTTGAACCCCCCATTTATAATTTCTTTAGTTAAGGGATTTGGATCCCATTTCTGCTCCTACTGTAATGTTATTGTTTGTATTTATTTTAACTCATTTTTCTGCTAGGTTAAACATATATGGTTTACAATTTTTAATATAGGGTTTAACCCTGTCAGTTTGTAAATACCGGACTATTTATATATTTATTTGTAAATACCGGACTATTTATATATTTATTTATATATCTAGGGAAGTAAGCTCTTCGAGCTTTGAACCCTTGACCTATCAATTTTACCGGTTGAAGTTTTTAATACCTAGTTCTATATGTTTACGGACTTGGGTCCACAATCTCCCGACTGTTCGATGCTTATCAATAGCAAGGATGTTGCGATAAATAATTAGGAGTAAGACCCTAAACTGTTGTTTATGTTTCATTAACGATTTTATTAAATGTTTTTGATATAATAAGCAAAGTAGGGGATACCCAAGGTTGTTTGTATTGAGCCTTTCGGTGATAAAGGATGATCTCTCGAACTGAAATTAATATAACCTTAGAATATGATGTTTGTATAAAAGAATGGGAATTTATATGCGTATGAATTTGGAACATTTTACTTCTGTATGAGTATCGATTCCATTTTGGATTTAGTAGATTTTAAATAGGATAATAAAGATTTTACTCTATACTTTAATATTGTATTTGATAAATTTTTGTAATTAATAATTTATGTTTGCTTATTAAATGAACTCGACGCTGATCCTGTATATCGTAATAAGGTTACCAACAGAGTTATAATGAATATGTTTGTCGAATCTTTTTTAGGATGGTACTTGATTTGTATGATGTTCGGTTTATGTATTGGACAATTTAGTGAATGATAAAAATATAAGTATTATATTTGTATTTACTGTGTAAATCTATTATGATTAAAAGTAGATCTTCTTTTATGTTTTTAATGTTAACTGTTTATAAAAATATCAGTATTTGTATTGAGCATTTATTAATGAGAGCAATAATCTACTTATAATAATCTATCTATTTGATCATCAAATAAACTCTATTGTTTTTAAACTTGGACATGCTACGAGAAATACAATGTAAACTCTAGAAGATATTAGGTTCTGTAATTCATTATAGTATGCATCCTATGATGAGCTTTACATCTGACATATTATAAGGAACAATCCTTTCTAAAGAATCTCTAGATCAGTTTTAATCTATGTTAATTAAACATCTTCTTGTATTAGAGTACATCACTTTTAAGTGAAAGGAAAAGCATAGGAAGAAATTTATAATCATCAATAATTGTACCGAAATAATTTATCAGTATCAGTATTTCATCACTTCTAACATCTAGAAATTTATAAAGAAGAGACTAAATAACTTGCAGATAGAATTATTCGAAATAAACATAGAGAGTCTAGAACTGATAAACTGTCACCTACCCAAATTATGAGAATATTATTTTAATTGCAAAATACTTTATGTTAAATTTTAATTACAAAGTTTTGTAATTATGACCAACTTTGGTCAAGGATAATTGTAATTACTGATTATTATTATTTAATAAATTAAAGTAGGAGACAAACACCCAAGGGAACTGTTAAATGAGTGTTCACTGACCCACTAGGAGGAATAGAAGTTGTTAGAAGGTATGGGACAGATGGCAACATTTGCACTCCACCACTAGCTATTGATTATGGGACAACTACCCCTAAAAATGTGGCATTATCCCCCAGGTGGGTGGAGGAGAGCAGGCAGCTCATTAATGACCAGTTAACCACTAAAAGGCATAGGTAGCTTACATAAGGCAATTCGAATTGGGCAGGTAGCCCCTTACAATATTTTCTACAGAAATATTCCTCAAGCGCATCAGGTGATCATTGAGAGATTCGAATAGGGAGGCTATGTGAGACTGCAACTGTGAGTCTGCTAATTATACTGAGAAGGCAAACGAGAGGTGCTAGTGCAAGTCTCTTTGACTGCTGAGTCTTGATGACTAGACAATCTATATTCTATTGCAAGTTGATGTACTAAGGCTTCTACAAAATCTTCCTCCTGGTGGTTCAGTGAACACACTCGGGAATCCTAAGCAAAGTAACTTGGATGTCTTTAGGAATAGGTTGGGTGGAAAAGGTTCATTGGGCTGTTTGTTTCTCTTATAGTCAACCAGGTTTTACTGTTCTTACTTTTGTTTACACTTAAATGTTTCTGCATAGTAGAATTATTAAACTCAGTCATATAAAAGAAACTATTTTATTTCTGATCTAAGTATGAATCTAAATGAAAGAGTTTTATGGAATGATTGAATTCGATAACCATCTCTATATTTTTCCCCGTGCCGTTCTCTGCATCATACTCCAGTATAGAGAAGTAAATTAAGGAAAGATGAGAGATAGCGAGAATGTCATTTATTGGATAAATGAATATAGTACTCTTCTTGTCAAATTTTGTCCTATGTTTAATAAATAGTTGCATAGAATTCATATAACTCTTAGATAAAAGAAAAACACATTTTGTTTTCTACACAGTTCTTTATATTTCCTTTTAACTCTATCTAGTTCAGATAGTAAGCAAATGCATTTCAATATCATCCATTTCATGTTTTTCAAGCAATTATATTTTCAAGAATTATAGCAGCTGCAAGAATTAATCTCTGTATAAATTTCTTACAATTATACGTATTTTATCTCTTCACTAACTATCACTTTTTTTTTCATTTATTACATATCTCCACAGTTGTATCAAACCATAAGATATTACACACCCTAGTTTCTGTTTATAACATGTTTATAACAGTTAAAGTTTTCCAAACCCTAACTAACAATTTTCTTTAACAAATCATCTTTTAAAACATTTCAAGATTGCTACAAGACAATAAACTTCACGTAGCAGAAAGCACAATTCTATACCAATGTCTATCAAT
The DNA here is from genome assembly GCA_027924585.1 of Larix kaempferi. NCBI lineage: Eukaryota > Viridiplantae > Streptophyta > Pinopsida > Pinales > Pinaceae > Larix > Larix kaempferi. Next base: position 17,717,594 of record BSBM01000088.1, on the reverse strand, counting down.
AGCTCATAACCCTATTAAGAACACATACACAACATCGAAACCATTTGTTGCAAAGGTTAAGTCTCAAGTACAAAAGCTCAGTACAAGCGAGATAGTAATCGGAAGCTACAGGTAGAGTTTCTTTAGTAAAGCAAAATAGAACATTGTGGCATAGCCATTTCGAAAACATATAACAATCAAACTATCTCATCAATTTTCCAAACATGATTATCAACAACAAGAGCGCAGTACAGAAATACAATTTTATATGATTTTGCAAACCATAACTCTTGGCCAAAGACAACTATCATTGCTCGGCATCACCTTAACCATTATTTATACAGTGTTCTCAACTATTATTTAAAAACATAACTTTCCATTGCAAAAACGAGCCATTGTTTATAAGTGCAAGAGAACCCTCGGTTCTTGGTTTCCATTTAAAGTTTATAACAGAGAATTACATTATGGACCTATCAAGGTTCCACAATACATGGGGCTTTCCCCTTCTAAACCAAAACCTTAAAACAAGGCCCTAGAGCAATAAACTACACAAGGTTTTACCCTTAACATCTAGCAGAACAAACAAATGTTCGAATTTCCTTTCGAACGAACGTAGCTAGGCATTAAAGAGCTGAATGGCATCTTAAAAGAACTGAAGATTATCTTCTGTACAGCTATTAACAAAACAATACTTGAAACTTCACACTCGGCCATCACCGAAACAAAGTCGAATGGTTCTAACTCTCGACACACAGAAATCACCATCAAAGGCACCTATGAGGTTTTGAGAACCACCGGAGCTTACCAGGAAGCAGTAGCAGCATTTCCATTCTCCAAACCTTTCATTTAGTAGTCTCATACAAAGTGGGTACCTGCCGAAACACATGGTGAAAGGTTAAAAAAAGAAATTGCAAGAATCAAGCAAGCAATACAGTATTATTTCACTGTCACGAAACACTTACCCTTTAAAAAATATCATATTTCGGAGCATTGACACAGTACACCAATAAATGACAAAGCATGTTGATATTTGACAGCAACCATAAGCTAACACAGAAGACCATTCTCACAAACAGGAGAATCGAACCGAGTCCGAATTACATTTAATACATTGGCAGGAGAAACCCCATCGCTATATTGGCGTATTGTGGGTTAAGTGCAAAGAGCTTAAGCCTGTAACTCTTAAAGATACCTCCCACAGGTCATAGGATCGAAACCTCCCGAGGGATACTCTCTCCAACCCTACATGTTAGTAGCCTGTCGGCCTCATAACTCTAACTCTAACAAAAAAATGAAGACCAGGAAACTCTCCATCACTACATACAACGAGGATTAGGGTTTCATATTCAATGATCAAGATCTGGGGAGATTGACGAGTAAGAAGGTGCCAACAATCTACGTCAAAATTCGGGCAACTATTGCATTGATATCTCATTAATTACAACAACTACAACAATGCCAACACTGCATGCTAAGGGACATTACTGTGTACAACTCAGAGGAGTAGCAATATGGTAACCATGCACAGCTAGGATTCCTACTTATTTTATCAACCAAGCTTCACCTGTATGGCTTACGCGAGTTGATAGCAACACTTTCCACTATGGAGTTTGGTCAAGACCATTAATATCTGAATGGGACACTGTCAACCTGCCATTAGAAAATTTAATACCTGTCAACTCATCACCTCATTAACAAGTTTGTTGTGAAGTGCAATAACATATATGATCAATACTTAGAACAAGAGCTAGGTCGTATAGCATAGTTTATTCTATTGCTAAGTCTTAGCCTTTCAAATGTTTGAATACATCACCCAAATGAATATAAATCCTATCATTGCATATTGTAAATCATAACATTGCATATTGTAAATTATATCATTGCAAATACTAGTGCACATTTTATATAGTTCAAAGTTTAAACTTAGGTATCGTAACATTTGAATTACATGTCAATGTATTATTGTAGATGCATAGTAACTATAAAATATTTCTCTTTCATTTCTATAGTTTTGTATAAGCAATAGGATGAAGTTTTAAAATACTAGTTCATAGCATAAATACCATATTCACAATAAATTCTATATGATTAGCCATATAGTGCAAAGGCTATTGTATCATCATAGGTATAGTTTAAGTGTTGACGAGATACACTCTAAAGCTAAGTTCTTAGAACAAACACTAGTCATTATACTTTACATATTTTAACTGTGTATTCAAATGATAAATTGAGGACTTAGAGTAGTCTAAGTTATGTAGACGCAAAATATAACGATAGTCCAAAAGTATAAACACTATTTTTCTACAAGCTTCCTAATAGCATTATTAATAGATATTAGTATCATTGTTTTAATGATAATGATAATAGGCATATGATAATATATGTAGCATTATAATAGAACACTTGGAAGACGTGAAAGGATAACACTGAAGAAATTTGCAAGTCATTGCGTAAACTAGAATCAGAACTAAGTATCCATACCTCCAGTAACTTGTTACGCAAGGAAGTACTTAGCATTCTAAATTTACATTGACGATGATTTGAAAGACACATGTACTCTTAACACATGTTGTCATAGAATTTCTTACTTGCGTTCTGCACATGGAAACAAGATTCAAATGCCTTAGCTAAACGTAGCTAAGTAACTCCAGGGTACCTCGTAGGACCCCTTCATCATCATACAAACAAACTATCAACACTTCATCAAGAACATCATAATAGTACAAATAATGTACAGTATGTAATTATATTTAGAACTGAAGCAGATCTTTAAACTGTATTTTTATGAATAATCATAAAAGGATCTTTCGTTAAGAAGTTTAGCATCCGTTTATATCTGAAATAGAAATACAAGTATATCATATTTTATTTGAGAAGTATGATGTGTCATCGTTATTGATTATCCTAGTTAAGAAATTTAATTAATTTATATGTTCCGCATTAACGACTTTGATAATTATTGCTATTATAAAAAAATTTCAATTTTGTTATTTTTACGGGATGTTACATAAACAACAATGTAGAAGCTGTTTAAACTGAGTAGGTGGAAAAACACCCAAAGAAGACTGTTCCTCCCAACCGTCTCTTGAAAGAAACCAAGTTCTACTTGCTTTAGGACCCCCGAGCCTGTTCAATGAACCACCAGGACAAAGATTCTGTGTAGAAGTATGTGACAATCTTTTTAAAACTTAGAAATCATGGATACTTGCACAAAACACTCTCTAAACTTAGCAGTATAGAACAGTCTTACTCTGCAAATCAGTAGTTAGCTTATCCCCTCATCGAATCTCTTGTGTGCTCAACATAGTAGTTTCCAGCAGCACAAGGAAAAAGTTGTATATCTCTCTATCTGTGTGAGCTTCCTGCTCAATTCGATGGCTATATCTCTCTTAAGGGCCAGTTTAACATTTAATGAGCCACCAGCTCAGTTCCACCATCCTTGGGGAACATGACCACATTTTTAGGGAAGTTTCCCCCTACAACAGCTAGTAAGTGAGTACATATGCTTCCACTTGTCCATTTCCTTCTACACCAGTTTCATTCCTCCTAATGCGTTAGTGAAAACTCTTCAACAGTCCTCTTTGGATGAGTGTCTCCTATTTTAATTTATTAAATAATAATAATATTCAATTATAGTCATCCTTGACCATCCTTGGTCAATAACATAAAACTTTACAATAAGTTTTAAAGTAATGTTTTTCCACAAACATAAAATGTTTAAAGTACTAGGTAGGTTACACCAACAATAAAATAAATGTGTCGGATATCCAACAGGTCTATGTCGGATCTCCAACAACTCCTCTTTTAATATTTACGTCGGATATCCGACAAATCTCACTTTAAAGGCGGTCAGATATCCGACAACTCCTCTTTTAATATTTCCGTTACATATCTGACAGGTATATGTTGGATATCTTAGAAGTTGATGTTGGATATTCAATGGTATTTGCATTGTAAGAAGCCATATATCCGACGTTGTTAGCCGTCGGTGGTATGGAAACTTTGTCGAATATCCGACAATAGAGGCATCAGATCTCTGACACGATTGACATCAAACATCGACGCCTTTAGCCGTCGGTGGTATGGCGGTGGCGTTGGATATATCAGAAGTGGATGTCAGATATCTGACGATATTTGCATTGTATGAAGCTAGATATCCGATGTTGTTAGCCATCGGTGGTATGGAAACTTCATCAGATCTCTTCATTTTTTTTTTAAATTCCACATATTCGTCAGATATCCGACTCCCCATTCCAAGATATTAAAAGAGGATTTGTCAGATATCCAACATATACCTGTCGGATCTCCGACAACTCCTCTTTCAATATTTTTGTCGCATATCCGACAAATATCACTTTATATACAGTTGGATATCTGACAGGTATATGTCGGATATCCTACAACTCCTCTTTTAATATTTTTGTTGCATATCCAACAGGTATATGTCGGATATCTCGGAAGTTGACGTCGGATATCCAATGGTATTTGCATTGTATGAAGCTAGATATCTGATGTTATTAGCCATCGGTGGTATGGAAACTTCGTCAGATCTCTTCATTTTTTTTAAAATTCCACATATTCGTCAGATATCCGACTCCCCATTCCAAGATATTAAAAGAGGATTTGTCAGATATCCAACATATACCTGTCGGATCTCCGACAACTCCTCTTTTAATATTTCTATCGCATATCCGACAAATATCACTTTATATGCAGTTGGATATCTGACAGGTATATGTCGGATATCCTACAACTCCTCTTTTAATATTTCCATTGCATATCCGATAGGTATATGTCGGATATCCCAGAAGTTGACGTCGGATATCCAATGGTATTTGCATTGTAAGAAGCCAGATATCCGATGTTGTTAGCCATCGGTGGTATGGCAACTTCATCGGATATCTGACAACAGAGGCATCGGATATCCTACATGATTGACATCAAACACCAATGCCTTTAACCATCGGTGGTATGGCGGTGGCTTCAGATATCTCGGAAGTGGACGTCGGATATCTGACAGTATTTGCATTGTAGGAAGCCTGATATCCGATGTTGCTAGCCGTCGGTGGTATGACAACTTCGTCAAATATCCTGGAGTGGGGATTCGGATATCCGACGAATATGTGGAATTAAAAAAAAAATACAGAGATCTCGATGATCAAATGATCCCAATGATCTTATCTTGAGGGATTTGAATGCATTAAATATTTTATTATCAAATGATCCTGATGATCTTATCTATGAGGGCTTTGAATGCATTAAATATTTTATGATCAAATGATGGGACCTTGCATTTGTCTTGTCCAAAGTGGGTCATGTTGGAAAATGATAAATCACAAAAGGACCAAAATATTCTTCAAATGCAAATACACCTTTTACCATTTGGACATAAATTTAAATATAGGCTCAAAAAATTCTTACAAGTATGTGGATTATGGAAATGGAATTGATTATATTTTTAATTCTCAAAATATAATTGAATATTCAAAATAATGTACAATAATAATAAAATAAATAGCAAATAACTTCAAAAGGATGACTCATGTAGGGCATTTTTCACATTATAATCCTTCTATACATTATTTACATTACAATCTTTTCCCACTTTGCTAACGTCTTTTGAACAAGAGGAGAATTATTTTTAGTTTTTTATAACATTACAAGGTTCAAAGTTAAGAAGAATCAATCTATGCTAGTTTAAGTACATTTAAGAGTGTAAAGAGGCCTCCCATTATTAATCTATCTTTATTTCATTATCTTAAGATCAATTTTATTAGACTTATATTAAAACAAAGACATTTAGTGGTACATCCAAAACAAAGGACAAATGGTTTTGAACATGACTATGGTCGTGATGCATTAATTAGTGAGATTTACAATTTTACAAGCATTTGATTTGCGTGAACAATCTAGAAATCATATTTAAATATTTTGAAACAAAATGTTATAAATCAAATTGATTTTTGACCAAATGTAGATGGGAGACCTCTTTTTTTTTTTTTTAATCCAAATTAATTTTAAGCAGATTAAAGTTAATTTTTTTTAAAACCTTGATACATATATTTTTATCATTAACGGGAACCCTATAACATCTAAGGCCAATTCCATTTTCAAAACTACTTTCCCTATCTCTCGCAAAGATGAGTAATGGTAAATTTCTTACTTAGAAAATGTTATTCAATCCATAGTAAGCATTCTACTCTACAAAATCAAATTGAGTCCTTGGAGGAAATAAATTAATGTTTTTTTGTTTAATGGGTGGAGACAAAATTCTCATCTTCACCTACAACTGCAAAATTGGATAGTATCAATGAAAAGTATTGATGACTTAATCCATATGCTCTTGAATGAAGACAAATTACAACAAGGGGAAGAGAGAACATGAAGATATCAGATATGACACAAGTTATAAACTTGAAAGTCCATTCAAGTGCCAAATTAGTTATTACTTGTAGAAAAATGACACAGTGGAGGTTGAGAAAGCTAAACATGAGGAAAAGCCATAAAAAAATATAGATGGAATATAAAAAAGGTGAGGTAAAGTGGACGGAAATGAAAGAACTTGAAAGGGTTATGGAGAACATAGAAGACAAAACTGATGATTGCTGGAAATAACTGTAGTCAATTATAGATGTGAACACGGTGGCCAAACAAGTTGGAAAGGATGAGTTAAAATGTATGTTGGAGACTACAAAATATTTGTAAGATGCTACTAATTGCACATGACATTGTCTTCTCCTTGACCTAAGGATGGATTATCCATAACTTTTTTTGTGCTTATAACAAGTTCGAGTTGCGAAAGCTCCATGTGGCCTTATAGAATGCACACAAAATACCATCCTATCTCAAATACTTAGTCTTGACCATATCCATTAGAGTAGTATTCAACCCATCCAAAGTGATTGCTTACACAACCTTAATGTATGGGCTTTATATATTATATGTAGGCCCACATTGATACAAGTCTGCATGGCCATTCTACATCTCTCATATGTGAGAATTCAGTACTAATACGTTGCCCTATAGTGGCAGACACACTTTTTCTCAATCTCCTCCTTCATTAGTCTCTCTTATCTGGTGTTTTCTTCATTGGTCAATATATATTGCATAACTAGTGGAGTTGATTTTTGAGTTGGGATCATGGGAGAACTAGGGGAAATAAAATTTGAGTTGTGACCAAATGATAATACTATTAAACATCAATATTTCATCTTAATCCCAAGGTTAAATAACAATTGAAAAAGGAGATTAAGGGAAAGATGGTTATAGGTCCGATATTTCCTACAAAAGAGTCTATTTGGATTAATCACATTGTCATTTAGAGCAAGAAAGATATGGATGGTATCAAGGTCTATTTGGATTTTAGAAGTTAGTTATTCATGTATGTGGGAAATTAAGCGTGCTCTTTTACATATTTATTCTTTGAATACCATCAAGTCAAGATGGAAAAATATGACAAACAAAATACCTCCTTTACCATTGAATGGAGTTTTTTTGCTTACAATGTTAGCTATTCATTGAGCTCCTCTCTATTTTGAGAATAATTTAATATTCTCTAATGAATAGGGCTAACCACGTGAAGGTGGAAGCTCTTATGGCCCCTCCCCCCACTACAATAAAATAGCCCTTTAGGGGTGGTTTTGGCTTGCGGGGGTCTTGGTAAAACCCCCCTAAAAGTTTTTTCAAACCTTTGGAGGCGGTCTTTTAAAACCACCCCTAAAAGTCATAGAAATTGGACTTTTGGGGACGGTTTTTTTAAATCCACCCCCAAAAGTCATGAAATTTGACTTTGGTAGCAGTTTTTGGAAACCCCCCCCTAAAAGCCCAATTCTCATAACTTTTGGGGGCAGTTTGTCAAAAACCCCCTAAAAGTCATGAGAATTGAACTTTTGGTGGCGTTTTTTTTTGGAACCCCCCTTAAAAGTCATGAGAATACTAACTTTTGGAGGTGGTTGTTTCAAACCCCCCCCTAAAAGCCCAATTCTCATAACTTTTGGGGGCGGTTTGTCAAAACCACCCCTAAAAGTCATGAGAATTGAACTTTGGGAGGCGGTTTGTTTGGAACCCCCCTAAAAAGTCATGAGAATTGAACTTTTGAAGGTGGTCATTTGAAACCCCCCCTAAAATCCCAATTCTCATAACTTGTGGGGGTGGTTTGTCAAAACCCCCACTAAAATTCATGAGAATTGAACTTTTGGAGGAGGTTTTTTTGGAACCCCCCTTAAAACTCATGAGAATTGAACTTTTGGAGGCGGTTTTTTGTCACCCCCATTAAAAGTCATGAGAATTGAGCTTTTGGAGGCAGTATTTTGGAGCCCCCCCACCTAAAAGTCATGAGAATTTAACTTTTGGAGGTGGTTATTTGGAACCCCCCTCAAAATTCATGAGCATTGAACTTTTGGAGGTGGGTTTTTGAAACCCCCCTTAAAAGTCATGAGAATTGAACTTTTGGAGGTAGTTTGTTGAACTCCCCCCCTAAAAGTCACGCAAATTAAAAATTTGGAGGTAGTTATTTAAAAACCCCCCTTAAAAGTCATGATAGTTGAACATTTGGAGGCGGTTTTGTGAAACCCCCCTTAAAAGAAATGAGAATTGAACTTTTGGAGGCGGTTTATTAAAAACACCCCTAAAAGTCATCCGAATTGAAATTTTCGAGGAAGTTTATTGAAAACCCCCTAAAAGTTATTTATGTACAGGGGTTAGGTGTGTCACATGGGTTCAACAATGCATCTCATAAAAACATTAGAGATAATAACACACAAGCTATTGTAGTGTTAGGAAGGGTGTGCATCATCATTCAACACCATATCCCATTAGAGATCTACAATTGAGGTAGTCATGCTAGGTTTTTCACATCAAAGAGGGTTCTCACACTCCAACTTTCCATGATCCATGGTCAAAATAACAAGTAGTGTGCCATACCATTATCCTTTATGGATAATGGGCCATCTGTAGGGCCCTAATCACTACATGATTCCTACACAAGGAATATTTAGCTTGCAAGTGGGTATGGTGGCCATTTCAATATTTACAACATCATGGATGGTTCTTGAAGCCTAATCCATGGTGTCCATGGCGTTAGATCAAAATCTATTTTATAATGATTGGTAGTTACCTCAAGGTTTTGTGACATATGGGCGTTTCTCTATACCACCACATAGGCCATATGCAAGGAATATTTAGCAAATTGAGATTGTAGGTTGCACCCAATTGCAAGATCCCCATGCTAGTCTATTACAGAAAGTCCGAAGGTAGAAAGTGAATGGCCTATCGAGTAATCCTTGTCCCTCAATGTTTCTACACTTCCTCCATATGTTACATCTCTACGACTCGTTATGGAACCCCCATTTAAAACCAACTTAAACCTCTTTCCAATCATCAATCTTTCCTCAAGCTTAAGACCACCAGTTATGGCATCACCCAACAATGTCATGGTGAGTCTTGGTATTGTTTTATTGTGCTTAAAATTACTAAACATGGTTTCTGTATGCAGAGTGTATGCAAGTTCGTTACCAAGGGTCTAAATATCCAGTTCCGCTGAATTCATTTTTCCCTCTCCATGTTTCAAAGTCCAAGGCTAAGGAGGTGGGCTCCACCAACCACACATGGTTGATTGAGTGTATTATTAGCTTATGATTTAGGGTGTCGGTGGAAACAAGTTTTTTTGAGTAGTATGTAGATGTCTCAAGGCCTTGGGAATGATGTTGTAGGAAAGATTACCATTCCTTTGACCCTAAAGAAATTGTCATGGCATTCAAAGCCATGAACATTGCCTCAAAGTACCATGAAATATTTTGGAGTGAATTATCTATAGTGATAAGTGTTTGGATATTGTGGCCTTAGGGACTTAATAGAAATGTTTAGTGGAGGAGATAACCCAAACCTTAGGCTCTAAAGGAATCTTCTAGAAATCTAGAACTAAGTAGGTTTCCTCCATAGATCACATATGGCCTATTGAGGGTGTCAAAGGCCTATGATTCAGGATGTTGGCACCATTAAGTGGTTTGAGAAAAATGAAGGTCTCCTAGAGCCTTCAAAATGGAATTTTAAGGATGAAGACCATACCTTTGGCTCTAAAGAAACCATTGAGGTACCTAGAGTTGTCTGCAATGCCTCAAAGAGCCATACATGACTTTGCATGGGTATCCATGGTGCTATGTATCTAGGTCTTGTGGTATTAGGGCGCTATACATGGAAATGGAGTATACCTGCAACTCAATCCCTAAGGGAATATTCTAACCATCCAACAATAAGACTGTGTCCTTGTTGGGCCTGGACCAATGGGGGCATTTTGAGCAAGAAGTATTTTTGGGACTGTGGAGCTGAGTGGAGCTCAGTTGAAGTATTTTTTGTATAATTTTTTGGATGCTGCGAAGTTGCATGCAGCGCAGCGTCGGAAGAGCTATGAAGATAAGTACTGCGAGGAGGCAGTGCTATGATGTATCCATTCTACGTGGATCTGGAAAAGCAGAGTGTTGGATGGAAGACGACACAGATTCCGGTTAGACCAGTGGTGGTCTATTTTTGGTAAAGATGCTCTAGGAGTATCAAGCGGTGGGTAGGAGAAAAGAACAAAGAAAGCAACTAGTCACAAATGTGAAAGAACCACTACTTGAAGCAGTCACACGAGACCGTTAGAGAAAGAATGGCTCGGTGAAAGCGACCTGTTGGCATGTGTGCGACAAGAAGGCCAATAGCGACGTGAGGCATGCGCTGAAGGGAGCCACGATGGAATATTTTCTACCAGAAGCTAGTAGTCCGGTTAAGGGAAAACCTTGATAGTTTTGTAAACCTAATGGTTTTAGCCTTCGAACTGTAAATACATCACCTACAGGCATGATCTATAAATAAGGCATATTTTGTATGGCAAAGGGTTAATATTCATTGTTGATCTGATGGGTTATTGAATACTCTTCATTTTGTGTTGTTCTCATTATTGATTTGATAAATCTCTACGAAGAAAATTTTGTAAAGGCTCTGCAAGCTGTGCGCACAGAGGCCTATTAAGAGAGAAGAGAATCTGTAGTTGAGTGTGCAGACAAAGAACTGTTGTACCCTTCCCAAAGACTAATATAACAACAGTTATTGTGGATGTAGCCTCCATCCTGGGGGTGAACCACATTAAATACTGTGTAGTGTGATTGTGTGTGTGTTTGCATTTACCTATTTGCTTACTTTGGATGCTTGGATTCTCATTTATAAGTTGATGTATCAATGATTTTATATGTATTCTCCATAGGATAAAGATGGGAATGATATGTTAAGTATTACGGGAATGAATGAATGTCGAATGTTCAGTAGTCCAAGTATGTGAAAGTATCATTTCATTGAATAATCACATGTGTATGTAACGTTCAGATCATATAACCCTTCGACGCGCAACACTATATGTTTCGTCTACTTGCAGTCGTTATAAGGATAATTAATCTAAGGCATTAGATGAATTATTAAGTGTTAAGTAAAGTCTTCAGTGGTTAAGTTTGGAAGAGGAAGCATATAACTATGTTGCATTGTCCTATTAATTGTATCATATCCGAGCTATGTAACCCTTGGGTGCGTTGGTTGCACGAGAGGTTATTTCTTGGAAGTGCGAACCACGATGCATTCTATCATCACACAATCCTTAGCTCGTAGCGCAGGTCCAATAGTGCACTACGCAATAGTGTTGTCCAAACAAGTCATCACACCACTATGGAAACCTGATTCCGCAGTGCCCCCATATCTACACCTCGAGTGATACCTCAGCCTGTTTGAAGGTTGTTGCAGAAAGGGCCGGTGAGAAGGTTTTTTGTTGGTTCCTTGAAACCGTGAAGAACTTGGGTCTACATTGGAAACCTCTAGACCAGCACTTAAGCCAACAAATTCAAAATACGACATCCTGTTATCACCCATATCAAAGCATGTCGATGTCGATAAAAATTTGCTGGACAAAATTCCATAATGTAAGTGGGAAGACTATGATCTCCTTCAGATGTAGAAGGATGAGCCCGATGAACCTAAGTTCCCATAGTTCCAACCTGACTAGTACATGTGCTGAAAGAAAGATGCAAAGGGAGAACTTAATTTGGTCGCAGAAATCTGGTTATCTTCAGTAGTCCAGTCGGGACTGCTCAATCTCCTCAGACTCCCTCATTTTGACAGATCACCAGAATTGAATGTGGTGGTGCAAACACTGATGGCACACATTCACCTGGGATATTTGTGGCTTGACCGCAATGTCGACCTGACCATTGACATTGTCCACCGTGTCACTAGGTTGAGTAAAAGGGGTGAAGACCCGAAGTAGTTTTCCAAGGGAAAAGCAAGGACAAGGAAGCCGTGGCGAAGATGAAGAAAATTCAAACTATCATCAAAGGAAAGAGGGGCTTTCAGACAGAAGACATATATGATAAAGCCACGTGATTTGTCACATAGCTGTTAGCCGAAAAGATTTTGAGAAAATGCAGGCCTTTGGAAGTACCTACAAGCATAGTACTACTTGGCGCCGTGGTCGTGGAGGGAGAGCAGTTCAACTGGTGTCAATACCTATTGAACGGGTTCCTGGAGGAACTAAACGACACACAGATCAAAGGCGAATATTTCCACTATACATGGCTAATTGTGTTGATTGCCTTTGTCGGATGGAAGGAGACAAAGGATTATGTTGGCATAATTACGGATACCAATGATTACAAAGGATCCTGCTATGCAAACCTTTGGGAAAATTTGAATTCCCAGAGATAGAACACGACAGCTAAGGTTTTCTATCAATATTATAGCCAGCTACGTGATGCAATCATGAGCATGCTGTAGATAACAAAGCAGGTAACCAGTAAGTACATTCGCATTGTTGATTTTTATGCTGACATGCATAGTATTCATATTTCAGCTAAAGCACAGAAGAGGAGCATGGAATGGTTCCCAGGAAACTACCACATGTATGAAGATGATATTGATAATATCATGAAGGAATGGCCTGCCGAGTTCCGAGTGGAGTTGTAGATGTCGCAAGCGACTCCGCTGAGGATGAACCTATTCCATGTCCTTTTGTTGAAGAAAAGAAGACAGGGAAAAGAAAAGAAGATGAGAGCCTAGGACAAAAAAAGGGAGCACAAAAGAAGCAGAAAGCTCATAAGAGCCAGTCAGACGTAGTACTTCATGATGAGGATTATGAAACAATAGTGGCAAGGGTCACAGATTTGATGGAAGATCTGACAACTGAGAAGGAGAAAAAGGACAAGGCAATTCAGGAAAGTCTGCAGACGAATCTGACCACGCTGCAAGGGATTAAAAAGAAAATTGATGAAGTCCAGAAAAGATTACCCTTGCCATGGGATGCAGAGTCCGAAGGGAATTCAGGAGGAACTTCGTAGTAGAAGGAGCCACAGCTAACCATGACCATGCCTGCGAAAGCCCGTGTTGTTCACCTTGATCCATTAACTGTAAGCCTACCACTACCAGAACAACTCATGTTGGACACAAAGGACATCGAGCGTGTGGAGCTCTATCTAGTGAAGATACCACTGCATTGTTTACATTATTTGCATCTATAGGTGGTTGAAGAAATACATGACAGAACCATTGACGTGCTGAAAGGACAAGCTAAGCTGCAATCAACTAATAGGCAGTTGGAGGAGTCTAGCTCACGGAGAGCTATGCAACTGTAGGATGAGCATGATCGTCGAAAAAGACTAGAATCCACGATCACTTTGGTCATAGATGATATTGAATAATTTGAAGTACAGCTAGACCCCGCGGACATTGTCGTTAAGATTGGCGAGCTGGTTAACAGTATTAAGAAAGAGATGAAAGACATGGAGATCATCCATGAAGCTAAGATTGTTTCCTTGCAGGAACAAATCAACCCAAATACCCCACCAGATCAGCAGCAGTTAAGAGCAAAGGAGGTGAAGGTTGCAGTAGAGAGTATTGCTGGCGAAGTGGCTAAGTGTCAGAGTATGTTGGAAGCAGTGTCGAAGGCATTCACCGCCATTAAAGAGGACCCAGGATTGCTGCAGGTAAAGACTGATGTGAAAGATAAGCAAGCAACACTAGAACAGTTGGATACAGAAGTAAAATCTCTGCTACCATGAGACAGGCTTCAGAAGTACAGGGAAATCAATGCCCTTAAGAAGAAAGTGCAAGCCTTAAGAGAAAAAGAGACTAAAATGGGTGATAAATCGCAACCTTTATTGGAAGATGCTAGCATGATCTCGCAGGAGATCGAGAAGAAGTTAAAGGTGTTGCATTAAAATCAAGAACAGGTGGAAGGCCAGATTGGAAACATGATAACACCTAAGATGCTGGAAACAGTTAAGCAAGTCGAGCAAGATAGGAAGGACAAAGTCAAAAAGATAATTGGAACATACAATGAGTTCACTGCAAAGATAGCTCCGCAGGCGGTGGGATAGCTTGGAGAAGTTGTAGGTTGCTCGAGGGCGAGCCACAGGTAAGTGTCAGGGGCTTGTTGGGCCTGGCCCAAGGGGGGTATTTTGAGCAAGAAGGATTTTTGAGACTGCGGAGCTGAGCGCAGCTCAGTTGAAGTATTTTTTGTATAATTTTTGGGATGCTTCGAAGTTGCATGCAGCACAGCATCGAAAGAGTTGTGAACATCAGTACTGCGAGGAGGTAGTGCTGTGATGTGTCTAGTCTACGTGGATCCAGAAAAGTAGAGTGTTGGACAGAAGATGGAATAGATTGTGGATAGACCAGCGGTGGTCTATTTTTGGTAAAGATGCTCTAGGAGTACCAAGCAATGGGTAGGATCAAAGAGGAAAGAAAGCGACTGGTCGCACATGTGAAAGAACCACTACCTGAACCAGTCGCACGAGACCGTAAGAGAAAGAACAGCTCGATGAAAGCAACCTATTGGCATGTGTGCGATAGGAAGGCTGATAGCGATGTGAGGCATGCGCTAAAGGAAACCACAATGGAATATTCGCTATTAGAAGTCAGTAGTCCGGTTAAGGAAAACCGTTACAGTTTTGTAAACCTAAGGGTTTTAGCCTTCGAACTGTAAAGACATGACCTATGGGCATGATCTATAAATAAGGAATCTTTTGTATGGGAAACGGTTAATCTTCATTGTTGATCTGTTGGGTTATTGAATACTCTTCATTTTGTGTTGTTCTCGTTATTGATTTGATAAATCTCTATGAGGAACATTTTGTAAAGGCTCTGTTAGCTGTGTGCGTAAAGGCCTATTGAGAGAGAAAAGAGTCTACAGCTGAGTGTGCAGACAAAGAACTATTGTACCCTTCCCAAATACTAATATAACAATAGTTCTTGTGTACATAGCCTCCATCCCGGGGGTGAACCATGTTAAATATTGTGTCGTGTGATTGTGTGTGTGTTTGCATTTACCTATTTGCTTACATTAGATGCTTGGATTATCATTTATAAGTTGATGTATCAATGCTTTTATATGTATTCGCCATAGGAGAAAGATGGGAATGATATGTTAAGTATTGCGGCAATGAATGAATGTCAAATGTTCAGCAATCGAAGTCTGTGAAAGTATCAGTTCATTGAATAATCACATGTGTATGTAACGTTCAGATCGTATAACCCTTCAATGCGCAGCATTGTATGTTTCATCTACTTGCAGTCATTATAAGGATAATTAATCTAAGCAATTAGATGAATGATTAAGTGTTAAGTAAAGTATTCAGTGGTTAAGTTTGGAAGAGGAAGCGTATAACTCCATTGCGTTGTCTTATTAATTGTATCATGCCTGAGCGGTGCAACCCTTGGGCACGTTGGTTGCGTGAGCGGTTAGTTGTTGGAAGTGCGAACCGCGACCCAATCTATCGTTGCATAGTCCTTAGATCGCAGTGCAGGTTCGATAGTGCGCTACGCAGTAGCCCTATCCAAACTCACACCTCTTTGGAAACATGATTCCATAGTGCTCCCATAGCTACACCTCGGGTGAGACCTCAGCCTATTCGTAGGCTGTTGCCGAAAGGGCTGGTGAGAAGAGGTTTTGTTGGTTCCTTGAAACTGCGAAGAACTTGGGTCTACATTGGAAACCTCTAGATCAATATTTAAGCCCATAGTCCTCCACCAACAATAGGTGGCCTATTGAGGGTATCATTGGCCTATGATTGATGTCGTTTGTGCCATTAGGTGAGTTTGAGAATAATGTATGTGTCATAGGGAGTTGGGAATGGATTTCTATGGAAGAAGACCATTAGGAATTTCTCTCGGTTGAAATATGAGAACCATTAATATGTTTTGAGAACTACGTATAACTATCAACAACTCTCCATTTGTTTACCACTAGTGTTTACATTCAATATGGTGGGTAGTGTAGAGGTCTTGGTGTGGAGAAGAGAAAGGCTATGCTTGTCGGTGCATGGAAACAATGGATGTTGACATAAAGTGTAGAGGTCATCAATGCTCTGCAAGATGGGTGGATGGACATCGTGCAGGAGCCCAACTAAGATTCGACCTCCAAAAGGCGCATGCAGAGGGTAGTTCTTGGGGTACATTTTTCCTTTACATTCTCATCTTAAAATCCATTTTGAGAATGTGGGTGCTCATCTTGAAACGTTGATATTAAAAACCTCATAGCGTGTACAGGTCATGGTGTGGGGAAGAGAAGGGATATGTTCATAATTGCTTAGAAGAGTAGAGTTGAAGCTATAGGTGGTGTCGAATTGAAGTGCATAGGTCATTGATTCCCTTCTAGATGGGTGGATGGGAATCATGCAACAATCTAGCTTAGGATCAACCTCCATATGTCACATGTAAAGGGTAATTCTTGGGGGGAATTCTACTAGCTCCCCACTCATCCGAAATCCCTCATGCACAATGTGGATGTTGAAATTGATGTTCCTAGGTTTGCAAAATGTGAGCGGTCTTGACAGAACATGTATAGTTTTTCAGAGTAGGGGATATGACAGTGCATAATGGATAGTAAACAACATTATACCACTTCACACTCATCATATAAATTTTGTGCATAATGACTATACCAAAAGTAAATTTCTTCGGGCCGTCAAATGTAAAAGGGCTTGAAAACATATGTGTATATGCTAGGCATAGGTTTTATTTCTGCTGAAGACTTTCTTTAAGTGGACCATCTCTAGCCATGGTGATTTTTTATTTATATATCTGAATCCTTGCTGGTTAATGTGCCCTGTTGATTTCCTTTGTGTTATCCCACTTGACACTAACCCATGAAATTTGTCTCTTTTTGACATCTCTATGTGGAATTCATATTTATTCACTCATTTCCCTTTTTTTATGACCGTCAAACTACCACTTCTCCTACAGCCTTAGGTTCCTATGCCTCTACCTTTACTTATGATCTTGATGTCAGGTGATCAACTTCAATTGATCAAGTCAACTCCATGGTTGCTTCCTTGATACATGCTACATGACTCTGACAATTTGGCTACAGGAACCCCGAAAATGTCACAGCCCCTTCAAAGATGACTCTGACAATTTGGCTACAGGAACCCCAAAAATATCACAGCCCCTTAAAAGATGACTCTAACAATTTGGCTATATGAACCCAAAAAATGTCACAACCCCTTAAACTTTGCTTCAAGTTTGCTCAGAAAGATTATGATGAAGGATTGACTATTGGTTGTGAAATCCATCCTAGGAGTGCCCATAGTTAAATTCTTCATTAGAAGAGTTGCAAAAAGGGGAGAAGCTGCTAATGGAAAAGTGATTGAATTAAGCAGCCATGGGAAAGCAGTTGAACAAACAGCGGAACAACAATAGAAGAGGAGAAGCAAACAACAAAACTGCGGTTAATAAGCCAATTTCAGATGGGAAAGTGTTGGAGCAAACGGTAGAACAACAAAAGAGGGGAAGCAAACAACAAAACTGCTGGACGTGGCAGGAGAAGAGGGAAGCAATCACTCACATGGGACAACCCATAGGATTTGCTTGCTTGCATGTTGTAGCTTGTTGTTGTGAAACATCTAAAGGAAAAGCACCAAAGGTTTGGTATGTGCTATCCAATTGAGAACCCTAGCTTGATATGATGTTTTGACTCTTCCAATGTTCATACCTTGGGAAACACTCCCTCATGCTCCCAAACATCAAATTTGACCTCTAACTCCATCACTGGGTTACAAATTCTATCACATTACTTGAAAATATCCACAATAAACTCTTATTTCTTAACATTTACTTTTTGTTCCCTAAATCTTTTTCAATAGTGTTCTTGCAATGGACACTATTTGGGAGATAAAACAAGGTTGAAACATCCCCAAACTGCTTAGGTGTTAGTCTAGACTTGGAGTTGGTGGACTTGAATGTCATTGGAAAACTAAAATATGCCCAAACATCCATGTCCACTACTATCATAGTGCCCTTATTTGATTGTGATGCTTATAGTATTGTTGGTTGACTGATTTTTAAGCTGTTGTCATGAGGATCAGAATTTTCCCAGCTCATCTACCAATCTAGAATGCTGATATTTGAGTTCAATACTCATTGTTTCTTGTATAGGAATACAAACTGTCCATGAATACAAAACTCATACCAGCTTATAATTTTGTTGTATGTCATATGACAACATGTTGATTGATTTTATGTAACCTATAATATAGTGCATTATTGCTATAAAGATATAGCATCAACTTCTCGTTTCCTTCGTTAATATAATTCAGGTGAACAGTTGCTTCATCGCATTTTCCTTTTATGCTTTGTTGTTGTAGCATGCTCAGACTGCTTGGAATTTTCACCAAGACCTGAATCTTATTTTATTGTATCATTCCTAGAAACAATTTGATGTATTGTAAGTGACTATAGGGTTCCATTACTTGCCTTATATTTGGTATATGACCATCTTGACATCATTACTTTCTCATCATGTCTAGTTTTTCCCAACCATATGCCTTAGTTGACACTTGTACAAAATGAGTGGTAACAAGTAATGATTGATATCAACTAGTTTATATGCTTTCACATATTTGCGCACATGTTGTAAGGATTTTAGATGTGCAATCCCAACTAAAGTAGTTCATCCTCCTTCACATCATCCAAAGTAGTTCATTCTCCCTCACATTAGCCAAAGTAGTTCATCCTCCCTCACAATGACATGCCTACTGATGTCACCTTCTTAGTAGCAATATTGAACAATATGTAAGCCTTAGACAGATCACTATACTTGACAAACATTAACTTCCCGCAGTTTTCTACCACTATACTTGACAAACATTAACTTCTTGCAGTTTTCTACTGGATCAAACTTTCTCTAGTGTAACATCATGCACAACCTTAGCATGACACTTGTTATGAAAGTATAGTGCAGTATCCAGTGTCTTTTCCCAAGACATACCTAGATATGCCCTATCATGTGACATGCTATTGGTTGTTTCAAAAATTGTCTTATTTCTCCTCTCCACAATCCCATTCTGCTAGGGTGTGTATGGAGCAAAAAATTGTCTCTAGATACATTCTTTCAAAAATTAGCAAGTTGATTACTATGAAACCCCTATCCATTGTTCCATGGAAGAATATTTATACTTCTACCTTCTTCCTTTGCTACTACTGCCTTAAACACCTTAAATTCAACAAAAACATCATATTTCTTATTAAAAAGTGATCCCACATCTTCGTAGAGAAATCATCAAGGAAAAGTAAGTACCTTGAACCAGGAATTAAGAATGATGTCATAGGACTTCAATAATGTGTGGGGTAGAGCACAATGAGAATGGAACCCCAATGGATGGATTAATACTCCATTGACCTCACTAGGGAAGCCAGACCTTGTAAGCATCAATCTATTATTTGATGGTGAGATACGTGAGATTATAAATGTTGGTTCTAGAATGTCTTGGTTTTGCAGATGTTTGTTTACCTTCTTAAAAACCTGTTATTTTTGGAAACTAAACTTTAACCTTTAGAATCTCCTAAAATTGAGGGGCCCCATTTTCTATATAAATGATGCAATATAGCCAATATTGGGGTAGCTAAAATTGTATCCTTGAGTACTATCCTAAGAATAGGATCTCTCAGCATTATTGAGTTCTTGACTGCTTCGCTTATTTTTATGTGAAAGTTAGTTTCACATTTGAATGATAATAGGCCACAAGTCTACTATTATAAAACTTATGTAATATAGATACTATTGAGGAAAATTAAATGGTATCCTTGAGTACAATATTGAAAATAGGATCTCCCAGCATCATTAAGTGCCCGACTGTTGTGCTTATGGTTTTGTGAATGTTACTTTTACATTTGAATGATAATTTGGCATGTATGTCATCTGTGCAAGCCGATCTTTAATAAATTGGCTTAGTTATATTTTATACTGCAATGAATTTGCTCAATTTATTTATTTACTTCCATGCTTTTATAAGACCTGTGGCACATGATATGTTCCATAAACAAGCGACAATTATGAGACCTATGACAGTCCATATTGTTAGAAAAACAGGATCGCAGAGCAATAACAATAAACATAAATGAAAATATAATCACACACACATCACAAGAGAGACACAGATATATCGTGGTTCACCCCAACTTGGGCTATATCCACACTGAATTCGCCAGTCCTTATTATTATTACCGTCCAACATAGTGAAGGGATACAACCTGCAGCACAGCCACTACACTTCTTCTTCATTGTCTCACAATCTCTCTCCTGATCTTAGAGATATTTACAATGCATAAAACCTAATACATCAACCCTAGCCGTATTACAATGCCTTTCTTTTATAAGGGAGATACAATGGGAAAATACCACAGGTTACCCAAAACCATGGGCCCGTAAAACAACCCCATGGAACCCCATGGGGGGGCGATGCCCCCCCACACCCCCCCCGCTGGGGTGAGTGTATAGTCCACCTACATATCATATAATATTGGGGTACAAACATGGCTGAATAATAATAATATCTCTGAATCTGGAGACCAGGCTCCACAACCAAGAATCTCCCACTTGGAGACTGATCACAACAACTCCACCGTTGCTGTACTTGATGGACTTCGACTTGGCAACTTTCTCCTCTTCACCTTCATGCTAGAAGGCCAAATGAAACCAAGCAAGAGCTCAATTTCTCTCTGGTCACTACTTTCGTGAACATGTCTGTAGGATTCTGGCTAGTATGTATCTTTTCTAGCTTCAACAGTTCATCTTCCAGAACATAGCGTATGAAATGGTACTTGAGCTGTATATGTTTAGTCCTGGAATGGAATGATAGTTCTTGGCAAGATGAATGGAACTCTGGATATCACTATACAACCTGCTATCCTTCTACTTCTTACCCAATTCCTCCATAAACCTCTGCAACCAAATAATCTCTTTACTAGCCTATGTAACAACAACATACTCTGCTTTCGTTGTTGAAAGTGCAACAACCTTCTGCAGTTTCAAAATCCAACTTACTGCTGTTCCACCTACAGTAAACACCTACCCTGTGGTGATCCTCCTGCTATCCTTATCACCTACCATATCTGCATCAACATATCCTTGAGAATAGTGTCTGAACCTCCAAAACATAATGCTTGAGTAGTGGTACCTCTCAAATACCTAAGAATCCACTGTACTTCCTTCCAATGTTCTTTTCCTGGATTGTTCACATATCTGCTCACAACTCCCAGTGCTTGTGCAATATCTAGTCTTGTGAACACCACGGCATACATCAAGCTACCAGCTGCTGATTGATAGGGAATCTTGGACATGTAATCTGTCTCTTCATGTGTCTTGGGGCACATTTCCTTACTTAGACTGAAAAGGCTGGCCAAAGGTGTACTAACTAGTTTTGCATTCTGCATTCTAAACCTCTCCAACATGTTTTGTATGTACTCACTCTGAGACAATGTCAATTTGCAATTTTTCCCGTCTCTCGTTATTCTCATACCAAGGATTTGATTTGCAGCACCCAAATCCTTCATCGCAAATTAATTAGCTAGCTTCCTTTTGAGTACATTTATATCCTGCATGTTAGACCCTGCAACAAGCATGTCATCCACATACAATAACAAGATAATATATCTTTAATTGTCTAGCTTTTTGAAATAAACACAGTGGTTAGAATGAAATCTACTATAACCTTGTTCTGTCATAAACCTGTCAAATTTTAAATACCACTGCCTTGGAGCTTGCTTCAAGCCATACAAACTCTTTTCCAACCTGCATACCAAGTTCTCCTTACCTTTGACCTCATACCCTTGTGGCTACTACATATATATCTCTTCCTCCAAATACCCATGGAGAAAGGCCATTTTTACATCTAACTGTTCAAGATGAAAATCTTCTACCACCACTAGACTTAAGATAGTCCTAATTGATGTCATCTTAACAACAAGAGAAAATATTTCATCAAAATCAATACCTTTCTTCTGTGCAAACCCTTTTACAACAAGTCTAGCCTTGTACTGCTTCTTACCTCCTTCTTCTTCTTTCAACCTGTAAATCCATTTGTTCTGCAATGCTCTTTTACCAGCCGACAAGTGAACCAGATCCCAAGTCTGGTTTCCTACCAATGAGTCCATCTCCTCATTCATGCCTTGATCCCACTTCTTTGTAGTTTCCACCTGCATTGCTTCTTCATAACATTCTGCTTCACTAGCATCAGTCATCAACAAATAATACATTGAAGGAGAGCATCGTTCAGGGAGTCTACTTAACCTGGTAGATCTTGTTACAGTTGCAGGAGTTTCAGGTACTTGCTATTGTTCTTGATTTTCTAGCACCTTTGGAACTTCATTTTCTTGAATTTCATCAAGTACTGTGTACTCTATGGTTTCCTTTTCCTGTTTCTTTTCCTACAACTGATCTTTATACATGACCTTTTCATTGAATATCACATCTCTACTCCTGATTATTTTGTTATTTTCATAATCCCATAAGCGATAACCAAATTCATCAACCCCATATCCAATAAAGGTACATTTCTTGGATTTAGCTTCAAGCTTTGTTCTATTTTCTTTATCAACATGGAAAAATGCTTCACAACCAAACGTTCTCAGAAATGAGTAGTTTACCTATTTATCTGTCCATGCCTCCTATGGAATACCACCATCCAAAGCACTTGAAGGTCCTTTGTTTATTAAATAAACAACAGTATTTACAGCATCCACCCAAAACTGTAAGGGCAACTCTGCATGCAGTCTCATACACCTTGCACGCTCCATGATCGTTCTGTTCATCCTTTTTGACACACCATTTTCTTGTGGTGTTCCTGGGACTGTCTTCTCTCTACGAATCCCATGGTATGAACAGTAAGTATCAAACTCCTTGCCGTAGTACTCACCTCCATTATCATATCTAAGACACTTCAACCTTTTCCCTATCTCATTCTCAACCAAATCTTTCCACTTATTAAAAGTAGCAAACACATCAGATTTCTGTCTAATGCAATAAACCCAAGTTTTCCTAGTTGCATCATCAATGAATGTAACATAATAATGAGAGACACCAAGAAATTGTACCTAAGCTGGTCCCCATACATCTGTATGCACTAGCTCTAACTTTTCATTCTTCTTTTATTTCCCAACCCTGAAAAATCTGACTCTCTTTTGTTTTCCATAAACACAGTTCTCACAGAATTCCAAACTTACCTACTTCAAATCTGGCAGCAACTTCCTTGAGTGGAGAATCTGCATCCCCTTCTCACTCATGTGGCCAAGCCTATGATGCCACAATCTGCATCCCATTCTTCGTCCTTCATGGCCGCCGACTACTTTTCTCTTCCTCCCAACAGTAGGAATAGATCCTTCTGGTACAGATAGTACTCCATTTGCATCTTCCATAACTGGAAGTTTTGGCCATTAAACTTGTCGACCTTAAACTTTCCTTCTTCCGCCATTGCTCCCACTCGAACCAAAAACCCTAGTTTCCTGCGGGTTTACCTGCCAAATAGATCTTCGGCTATGATACCAATTGTTAGAAAAACAAGATCGCAAAGCAATAACAATAAATAGAAATGCAAATATAATCACACACACATTACAAGAGAGACATAGATATATCGTGGTTCACCCCAACTTGGGCGACGTCCACATTGAACTTGCCAGTCCTTATTATTATCACCTTCCAGCAAGGTGAAGGGATACGACCTGTAGCACAGCCGCTGCACTTCCTCTTCACTGTCTCACAGTCTCTCTCCTGATCTTAGAGATCTTTACAATGCATAAAACCTAATACATCAACCTTAGCCATATTACAATGTCTTTCTTTTATACGGGAGATACAATGGGAAAATACCACGGGTTACCAAAAATCATGGGCCCGTAAAACAACCCCCTGGAACCCCATGGGGGAGCGATGCCCCCCCACATCCCCTCGCTAGGGTGAGTGTGCAGTCCACCTACATATAATATAATACTGGGGTACAAACACGACTGAATAATAATAATATCTCTGAATCTGGAGATCAATCTCCACAACCAACACATATGTCGGGGATGTGTTTCTGGTGACAATTCATTTTCCAACCAATTATCCATTCAATACACATAAGGTATATTCATCATGTTTAGTGAGTGCATACTATGAACTCCCTCATGGATCCTCTAATTGTATTCTCTATGTTGAGTTTTTCCAATTGATGCAACCATAATGCCTGCATAAAAAATCTAGATAACTTACTCTTGAAAAGCGTTGTAGATTATTATAGCCATGTGACTTGTTTATCTATATCCATTTTTATGATGTCTAATACATAATGAAATAGTTGTCTGATGAGTATCTGAATGGATTAAGGATATATAATATTGTTTTGTTCTATTCAAGAGAAGAGGTGTTCTCACTTTACACAAAACTAAATCTAGCATGGATTAGAAATGCTACCTCCTTTGTGTTTCCCAACTAAACCAATAATTTTGCAAGAACCACATCTGGAACATGTAGTTGCATGTGTAATGGTTTCCATTCCACAAATTTGCAGTAAAAAATTGTCTTATTTTATACATTGCATTACGGATTGAACTCGCATGTGTGATTTAAGCCCCAAGAACAAGGCCAGCTTAGTTGTAACCTAGAGGTGTTACCCATTGTCACCTAACTATTTCCCTACACTTTAGGTTTTATCTCTCCAACTAAGGGGGGCTTACCTAAAATAGGATTTCTAACTATTTTGAGAATGAAGGACAAGGTGTTCCCCAGCAAAACGAGTAATTTTGTGGTATATGATAAACAGGCGATGAGATGACCATGAAGATTAGTTTCAATCCCTAGGGAAAATGGAGTCAAAAAGAATTTAGAGGAATAAAGGGGAAGGTTCATGAAGAGTTGGGGAAATTAGGGTTTTTTTCACAACCCGCCCTCCCCAACTCCAATATGCCGAAAAATTAAAAGTAGAAATCACTAGGGGACCCCATTTGGTGCTACCTCAAAATATTGCAAGTAGTGTGTGAATTATGCAATGAAGTATTAGAAAGCAACACTATTAAATATGAAAAAATTCTATAGCACTACACTCATTCATAAATCAACAAAAAAATGAGACACATTGATTCTATTACATGAAATAGATGACACCCAAGAGATGAAAACAACTTTAAAATTGTGAATAAAGGTCTGAATGATGACCCCATTTCTCCAACGCCATTAGAAATTTTCCTGAGCATTCTGCACCATTGGAAAGGTCTCAGAAAGAGATTTCGATCCATATATTGTAATCCCCCAACAAAGTTAGGGTGAAAGAGAATGACCCTCCTAAAGACAAGCCCAAGCTGCTGCAAACTGCTCAAAAACCATAATATGATGTCCAGAAAGATGTCCCCATTGCTCCAACGCCTTTAGGAATTTGGCTTAGCATTCTGCATCATTGGAAAGGGCTTGGAAAAATATTTCCAACCATTTATCATATGCCTCCATCTGAGCTAGGGCATTGGATAACCAAGGGTTTGAAAACAAGTTCCTATTATGCACAATTCACCCTAGAGGCAACATAACAACCAGGTAAAAAACATGAATCAGTGTTGAGAGGTCTATACCACCATGAAGATCATCAATATACTATTCCATACCTCATCAACCAACAAGAACACAAGGCATCAAATATTAGGAACATCCACACGCTAGCATTCAAAGCATTATCAACATGTCATCCCCACTAAAATTGTGATGAAAAATCACAAATGGACACCCATGCAAAATGGGGGGTAACACATTGATTCTATTGCTGAAAATATGCAATGTTCTTATGATTGGTAAAATGATAGTGACCTCATGATTTAGTAGCATTATATCAAATTTGAAATTATATCCAATAATGTATAAAAACTTCTATTACATGGGTATATTGATGTTGCTAGGGTTCATGGGAATAACATGTTTGAGATGTGGGTTGGAGATTCCATGTGACTTCAAAGTAGTATAGTTTATAGTTTATGGGAATAACATGTTTGTGATCTGATTAGTGATTTCCCCCCAAAAAACTATATATTTCAAGTAGAAATGCAAAACATACATAGGTATGTTCTTTGGAACACTCAGGTATTGCTCGTCATGTGCATAAAAAAGTAGAAAAAATTACATTTTTTCTCCTATCAGTCTTATTTTTACATTCATCCATATAGAGGTGCCATTAGGGCTTTGAATTATATAAATTGACATAATCATTGGATATAATCAGATTTATCAGACATTCTGAAGTTACTCTAATAAGATTGGAGAGCCTAAAGTTGCTAGACTTCCTTTGGAGCTACCCCACTTGAATGGGACCTATGGAGTTGGTTTAAAAAGAGAATGGAAAGTTGCAGTGAAGTATTGTATTGTATTTATTGAACATTTTTTCTTATCCAATAGGATTTCCCTTTATATGCTACTTTACATCTCCTTTGCATCTTTTACTTACAATAGGAGTATTTTTTCCCTTTTATTTTGTGTCTCTTTTATTGAGGAGGTTTGATTTTTGGCTGTTAGAAGGATGTGCTTTCCTCATTATTCTAAGGTAGAGTGTCTGCATTAGTGTCATCATCTCTGCTATTAGGATGTTAGATTTGTGGGATGCATTTTATATTGTATGTGTTCCACATTTATTTTATAGGAAACTATTTTAAAATTATTTTCCTGATATCGGCTATGGATTTTAGAGAATTAGCAAGTTGAAAGTTTGAAACACATTTGATATTTTCTGGAGGAGTTACAACTTGTATAGAATAAAAGGTCCTGTATGTGAATGCTAAAATCCAGGCCGAATGGTTGCTTGATAGCTTTTCTTTCTAGAATGAAGGGTGATGGGATTCAAGGAACCAAAGATTAGAATTGGGTGCTTATGGTCATATGGTGGGATGTGGATCCTTGAGCTACCTCAATTGGATCGATGTATTGAAGAAGACATGGTGTTGGTCCAAGTAGTTAGGGTAGGAGGTTAGGGAGCTATCTATCTACATGACTCTCTCTATTGGAAGATGTTTATCTTTGCAATTGACAATGCATTGACCTGATAGCCATAACCCCCTTGATATATTGTAATTATATTGCACACTAACATAAGTCTATTGTTGTACTATCCATGCTATATAGGTAAAACAAAAGCTAGTTTCAAAGTTTAATTTATGATTTTCTCCCTTTGAGTGGAAGTCAAGGAAAAATAGAGAAAATAAAGGAACTATTGGTCAAACTTGGGCAATATTTGGAGGTGCTTAAACAACAATGAAGGGATCCAACTCCTCCAATTCATTTCTACCAAGGTAGGAAGCTCCACATAAGAAAGGGATGTGTCTCAAGAAAATAAATCTTATGGAATTTGATGACAAATTTATAGATACTAACATTATGGGTTGGCAGGGAGCCATTTATAATTATTTTCTACTATGTAAATGGATGGTAAAAAAGTTGAAATGCTATTGTTGGATAGGGAACGGTGGAATGGGATCAAATATCATGATATAGAACCAATTGTTGCATGGGACATGCTGAGACAACTGGTATGGCCCCGAAGATGATGCATATTGCCTCAACCTTGAGGGAGCCTACCTATTTTCATGAGAAGGATGATAAATGATGTTGTTGCTCATATATTGGTAGATCCAGGATTTCTCAAAATTTCGTGGAAAATTTTGGGAAAAAATCACAAAGGCACATATGCAAACTGAGGTCCCATATGATCTATAATGTGCAGTCAGTAAATCACTGCAAGAGACAGTATTGTTGCACAATTTTTCTTAATCATAACATAATGACAAATGGTAAAAGAATCGATTTGTAAATGATTTTGATGTGAGATCGTCATTCTAAATTTTAGTGAGGATGTCAGCTGGAAGAAAGGATTCCATTCTTCGGTCAGAGCATTCAGATGCTTGCTCATAAATCTACTCAACACTGATTTTTAGGTCTGAAAAATGACCCACTGCTTGAACACGAAGTGCAGGGGCTGTTACTATACCAGATTCAATGAGTAGGGTCATTTTCTCATGTTCATTATCTTCTTAGGACTACAATATGCCCAAAATTGTTGATGGGAGATGACACATTACTTTCATGGGCCTGATCATGCCCTGAAATCCCTAGAATTTCCCCATAAAAAGCAAATAAAGCAAACCCACACAAATATGGGGGTAACATAAGGTTCTATAGTGATGGATGGTAGGATAGATGCTTGAAATGTGTCCACTTTTGAACATTTTGTGTCTTCTTGATCCAATACCTATTTTTAATGGAAATTGATTGCTTAGATCATTAGAAGTGCACAATCTTCTTCAAGTACCATTTATATGAGGTCATTGAGGAGGTGGGTGGGCAATCCAATGTGCAAATCATCGCATATGCAACACTTGTTTGCAAATCTGCACGGTTGATGGTTCAAAAGTAGTTTATTCATATTGTTTAGATGCCATGTAACTCCAAACTACTCAATAAGACCATTTGGTTCCATCTCCTCATCATCACATACAGTATCATTTATGTATTGGTTCCATCTCTTGGAAGGAATCCTCCTTGTACACTTAGTTTCTTTTAGCAATATCATTTGTGTATTGGTTCCACCTCTTTGTAGGATCCCTCCTTGTACCTTACTAGTTTTTATTAAGGAAGTATGCTATGAATGTAGGTCAAGCTCTCTATGCTCTTAGATTTTGATTAGTTTGACTTCATTGTATGAATAAAATACTATGTGCTCCAATTCCTCTCATAGGACAAGGTACTATCTACTTTTGAAAGAAAACATATATAAAATCTTGAGTAGCCCTATTTTGACCTCAAGGAAGCAGTCAATAGTAGTCATTGTGAATTCTAGGCAAGTTCTGGGCAAGTGTTAGCCATCAAACAATAGTAAAACCTTATCACTTTAAATTCTGGGCACTATCTAGGCAATATGTGGATAGGAGCAGCAATAAAAGGGCATCTCTGAGTAACCTATGCACTATTCTTGATACTAAACAATAGTAAAAGGTAGTTCTAGGCGGATTCCTGAGTGGCATGGGTAGTTTTGGGGTCATAGCAGTGGTAAATATCATGTTTGGGATGATCCTAAGCCAATTCTGGACAATTATGTGCATTTTTCATACCTGTAGCAGCAATTCTGGGCATCCCTGGCCATGATTCAACCCTATGTTTACCCTTAAACAGTAGTAAAGAGGCCTAAAATCCAAAGCTATGCATGTTCTGAGCAAGTTTTAGGATGTTTCCTATAATGGCAGTCACAAATGGCCTTAAAACTTCATCATTTTCAGTCTTGGGAAAAACAATATCTGCACTTGAAGACAGTGTTCCACATTTTGGAAGGCTTCAGGTCTATTTGAGAGGATTCGTCCCATAATATGAGCCTTTGGAGGCTGGTTCTTCTTCCTATTCGAGGATCCTTGTTTACTGTAGTTTAGAAATATCCCTTAATAATAAGAAGACATGGTGTGGATCCATTTCCTATTTGCTTCCCTTTCAATGGGATCTTGACATGCTTGAGGATGTTTTCTGTGAGCTCATAATGTGACTGTGTGAAGTGGTTGAAGAAATATTTCCCCACTTCTGGAAGCATATCCCTTACCGGCCAACCTATCTTAATTGTTTCTTTAGTTAATATTGTATGATGTTATCTAAGTTGGAATAGAAATTATATAAGATTGACTTTGTATCTGTGTAATTTGTGGAGGTGAATTGAAAAAATATTATGTTATGCATATTTATTAGACTGAAATTGAAATTTACTAGATAAATCGTGGAGGAAAAATATTATTGCTTGTATGATATTCACTGAAACCAATATTTTGGTGCATGGACTGTTGCAAATACATTATTCTTTTAAAGTCCACTATCTTCTTGTGTATTGACAAACCAATTAGATTACATATTCAGGTATGAAACAGAATCAAATGCTTAGAAGTATAGGGAAAAGATTTATATTGTGCGGAATAAACACTTTGCAAGTTTAATTTCTGTACCAACATTGGTAAAATAATTGTATAATATATAATTATCATGCTAAATCAAATTTCAATCATTGATCTCTTTTGATATTTTGTATCAATCTTATTGGTCGCTGGTCTATTGTTACGGTGGTAAATTGTAGATACATGATGAGGCTAGAAAGTTTGCTTACCAAATTGGCATCAAGGTAGTGCTTGCTTATGGAGGGGTGCCTATTACTACACAGGTTTGTGAATTTTGTTGCATTTCTCTATTCAATGCTTTCATTTCTATATAATGCATTCGATTTTTCTGTATAGTGATAATACTTTGTTGATGTATATGTAACTTTGGAATGTATTTCACATATATGTATATTGTATTCCTATAGAGATGTTATTATTCCTCTATACGAAAGTGTTTGTATTCCTATAGAGATGTTATTATTCCTCTATATGGAGGTGTCATCATTTATATTGTAAATGTCGTAACTTATACTTGATGGGTTATTAGACCACCTTGTTGGGGTCGGCCCTGTATAAGTAATGTGGGTCAAAGGGTTATTAGACCACCCTATTGGGGGTTGGCCATGTGGTTCAAAGGGTTATTAGACCACCCTATTGGGTGTCAGCCTAGTCAGCATTATGTTAAGTGGTTAAGTTGAGGCCGACCTAGTTGAGTAAAGGTCAAGTCAAGTTAGTGTATAAATAGAGAGTGTGTCTCTCTCATTTTACACATTCTATTCTCTCTCACACTCTCGAAAGAGTGGTGCACTTGTGGAAGAGGAGAAGCTACTGCTAGGAGATGTCTATCTCTTATACTTGGGCTGTATCATTGCTCTATCTATCTCTGAGGAAGTTATTGGGGTTTTTCAACTTTATGGTTTTCCCCAAGTAAACTCTGTGTCTCTTGTGTGCTTCCATTATTGTGTCCATGACTGATATGCTGTAGATTTGCTGTACATGTTGTTCTCTCGGTTAAGATCCTAGATTAGATTGAAGTAAATTCTGAAAATTTAACATGGTATCAGAGCTAGCCTGAAAGAAGGCATGATATGGCATGTATGACACCTGTTGCACTTACAATGTTAGGGCTTGATATAGCAAAAACCAGTTATTGTAGCACTTTTGCTATAAATCCATTTTGGAAAAAATTTCAGTTCTAAAACGTTTACAGGTTGAATATTAGATCCCCATGTACCTTGTGTCTAAAGTACAATCTCTAATTCGTTGTACTTTGTGATTTAATATCTGTGCAATATAGGGTTTCCGCCTCTTCCAGATCTGAGTCAAAATCAGGTGACCTTGAAAAAAAGGTCATAACTTGGGCTAGGAAGCTCCAAATGAAATTTCATAAAAAATGACAGGTAGTACACAAACTGTACTATCTCTGGAAAATGTTTCAAAGGCCGAAGTTGAACCAGTGACATGTGGCACTCCGTACAAGTTCTCTCTCCTGTATTATCCCATAAACAGGTCATGTTGCGACACTTGGCATAACTCTCTCTCAGAAAATCCAATTGAGGTCAGACCTATCGAGATGGAAAAATGATAGGTCAGGATACCACAGAAAAAGGTTTTAGACCCTGTGGATCGAAAAGTGCGGAGTTACACCAGAAACCATCAGGTACATATTTCTATCAAAACATAATTATTTTTTAGCACCTTCATTCATGGATTCTGTTGTTTAGAGTTTCAGAGAAAGTTAGAATTCTTGTAATCAGAGACCACGGCTGAATGCTACTCATCAAAATCAAAATTTAGAGACCAAGATCAGAATTTTTGGTTGGACAGAAGGTCGGGCTTGATCAAACCCTAGTTTGGGACTTTGATTGGAAAAGTTGAAAATTAGGGCTTCTGCAAAAATGGAAATTTTTGAAATGTGTGACCACAGCTGGAAGCTCCTCAAAAAAATAGAAGCCTAGAGCTTTGGATCAAACCTTTTGAATGGGAAGAAGAGTGGGCTTCATCAAACCCTAGTTTGGGGTCACGTCTAGTGAATCCGGAAGTTTCAAAGGCAAAATTGAGGAGTGAAACTTTGCAGTTTTCAAATTCTTAACATACCAGCTTGATCAGCTCATCAAGGAACATATTTCTATCCTTTCGGAAGTTTGAAATTCAAAGTTTGAATTTTTGGGGTTTCTCTGACAAACCCTAATCCATCTCCAAATCCAGTTCTTGCAAATCAAGTGGATTAGGTTAATCCTATGAGAAGGTGGATTAGTCACCTGCATAAGTGAAGAAGTTCCTGTTTCAGAGGGAGATGAGGCTAAGGCCTTACATAAGAAGATTACAAGCAATCTCGATAGGTATGACTTATCCAGGTATGTTTCGAGATTTTTTCATGATTAAGTTTATGGTATATTTGTCTTCATATTATTACGGTTAGTACAATCTTGATTAAATCTAGACTCGTCGTATCACCTTAATAAAATTATGAATGCACGATAGAAGATATTCATTGATTAGGGTGTTGACACTTATGATTGTACTAATGCATTATGGTGTTGTATGGGGTTTATGTTGTCTTCTAACATGAAAGGTACACGAAGAAAGACAAATCATGTTCTGGTTCAAGAACATATGATCATGATGACATGAGGACAAAGATCCATACATTGTAATGGATCACTTAGAAGATCTACTTACGAGGTATGTATAACTTGGTCCTACAATGGATAACTTATGAGACATGCAGGTTACTAGCACAAGTCATTGAAGAGAACCAAAAGACATTATGCGGGTATGTTAGACATAACTAGCTAGCATGATAATCTAGGTATGTTTTTCCTATATCAAGCTAGAATCCTACCTTGTGTTAGGATCTTATACTATTGTGTTGTTGATAATGATTATTCATGAAGTCATAGGTTTGAATAGTCATGGTTGTATGCATATTATGTTTCTTACCATAATTGATGATATGACTAACCAGAAGAATCATGAAGGTATAGGTTTAAGTAATCACAGGTTTTATGCACATTATATCTCTTATCTTGATTGATGATTTAACTAACCAGAAGAGTCCTATGATCAAATAAGAATATCCATGAGTAAAAGAAGACTTCCCTAAAGCCTTGAATACTAATGCTTATTATTTATGTTTGAAATGATCATGACTATACATGCTTAAGATTATTGTGTTTTGATAGTATTGAGATTAGAAGGATAACACAATCATGATACTAATAAGTATGCATAGGGACCTAGGATGAATATAGGTTCAAGGACAAGTAATCCAGGAAGCAAAGATCAAGAGGGAGATCACTTCAGTAGTTTCTGCAAGGATGCATATATTTAGAGGGAGTTGACCACTTCTCACAATCCACATCAGAATGGAGTTGCAGAAAAGAAGCGAAGACTGAGAGGGAGTCAACCCAACAAACAAACAAATATAAGTATTTGAATTGTCATTACTTGCATATTTTATTGTTTAAATAATACTGTTCAATAATGTATATACTGATGTTCCTAGAATTAGGTTGTGTATTATGCATATTAGAATAGTTGCATTGATGAATAGTATACTACTAATATACATGGGTAAGTGGCCTATGGCATTGTAAAACATTCCATTGCTACTTATCTAGAATGAAACATCTTTGCTGACATGTTGGGAGTTGTACACACTCTTAACAATGTTTTGGTAGAGATTGGAAGGCATCTAGAAAGTTACGGGATATGGATAAATGTTGTATTGAATCATTGGCTAAGATAATTGCATGACTGTATGACATATTTCTTTATGTGTAAGAATTTGTTCTGAAAACTACGAGATGTTTTCTAATCATGCAATTTAACTTGTTGTGTAGGAAATATCATATACCATCACCTACAAAAGGACTACAACATTTTTTCAGCAACAAAGTTATGTATTGAAAATATTGAAGATATTGAAGTTCCCAGGATCTGGGAAGAATGCCATGATCGAGGAGTACCAGTCGATCATGAAGATGCTTGGGATGCAGTCCCAAGACTTGAAGGGGAGTCTATAGTGACTTCCAAGAGGATCTACAATATCAAACATGCTGCAGGTGGTAGCATAGAGACTTTTTCTCCTATAACCAGATACACTTCCATCAAATCCATACTTGCTCTGGCTGCAGTGATGAAAGGGAAGATACACCAGATGGATTTCAAGATAGATTTCTTGAATGGTGTAGTTGAAGAAGAAGTGTATGTGGAGCAGCCACTTGGTTCTGAGACACATGATAGGGAGTCATATATGTGCAGAACTTGGTATGATAGGGTAGACAACTTTCTATCCAGTTTGGGCTTTATCAAGAGTAAAACGGATTTCAACCTTTACTACAAGGTTGAGGAAGGCAATCTAGGGATACTACTTTTGTATATGGATGACCTGTTTATTACAGGTGAAGATAGATTGATTGTCGACACGCAGTGGAAGCTTGTTGCTGAGTTCGAGATGAATAACTTGTAGATGATACACTATTTGTTTTTGGCATGGAGGTGTGGCAGAGTACAGATGGAATCTTCCTTGGACAAGGGAAGTATGCAGTAGAGATCCTGAAGAGGTTCACGATGATGGACTGCAAGGCCATGGCCACACCTATGGCATCAAACCTGAAGCTTCTATGTGATGCTTCATCTGAGCCGGTTGATGTCACTGTGTTTCGTCAGATGATTGGGTCCTTTATGTACCTGACGAGCACGAGACCAGATATTTGCTTTGCGGTGAACACATTGAGCCAGTTCCTAATGGATCCAGAGAGTGTTCACTTGGTTGCTGTAAAGCATATTCTGAGGTACCTAAAGGGTACAGTTGATTATGGGCTCAAGTATGAAGCAAATCAAAAGTTTAACTTGCAAGGTTATGTTGATTCAGATTGGGCAGGCAGTGCTATAGATAGGAAGAGCACATCTAGGTGCTGCTTCAATATGGGATCAGGTGTGATCTCTTGGTTTAGCAAGAAGTAGTCCTACGTAGCACTGAGTACAGCCGAGGTAGAGTATTTTGCAGCTTGTTCGGCTAGTTGTGAGGCATTATGGCTTCGGAAGCTACTGTCTCAGTTATTTGATCTCCCATTGGATGCTACTGGTATCTTCTGTGATAACCAGAGTTGTGTGAAGCTGTCTGAGAACCCAGTGTTTCACGACAGGTTGAAACACATAGAGATCAAAATATCACTATATCAGGTATATGGTGCAGAGAGAAGCAGTGAATCTTTTGTATGTTACGACGGATGAGCAGATTGTAGATGTGTTGATGAAACCACTAGCCAGAGTGAAGTTTGAGTACTTCAGAGAGAGGCTTGGTGTTCTTTAGACTGATGACACTTTGAGGAAGAAGTGATGGACACATTTGCAGAAGCCATTCGAAGCATGTTGGAAGGAGGATCTTTCACATGGTTGTGGATGTAAGCGCTGGATGATGAGCATTAGGACGATGCTCCAGTTACTGCTCTATATATGCATCAGAAGGATGCTGGATATGATCAGTTGGATCATTTATATGTATATGTATGTACGCATCATGTTGGATGCTGGATATGATCAGTTGGATCATTTGTATGTATTTTGTATATGCATCATGTTGGATGCTTGGACCATGTATCTATATATGTATCAAGTGGATACATTGTATGATCAGGTAGATCATGTATGTTGATATGTATCATGTATGATCAGGTGGATCATGTATTTGTATTTGTATCAGGTGGATACATTGTATGATCAGGTGGATCATGTATGATGATATGTATCATGTAGATACTTGGTATGCATTAGGTAGATGCATGATATGATCAGGATGATCGTGGATGACGAGCTTCAAGATGTTGTTCCAGATGACTTGCAGCAGGATGTTGCAGTGGTGATGATCAGGATGATCATGTATACATCAGGATGATGTATGGTGAGTATCAAGATGATACTCTATGGCCGTGGATCAAGTTGTGTAGATGAGCATATAATTTTGCCCTGGGATATCTAGCAAATGCTCTTTCGAGGTTTTGCTCTGGGAGGACATATAATTTGGCCCTGGGAGATCTACAGATAGTCTTTCGAGGTTTTTCCTATGGCATATAATTTGGCCCTAGGATATCTGGCAGATGCTCTTTCGAGGTTTTGTCCTATGGCATAAAAATTGTCCCTGGGAGATCCTATAGGTAGAGTTGTGTGCTCGTAACAGCCTAGGATGCTCTTGCAAGGTTTTTCCATGTCCTTGGGAGATCCTATAGGTAGATCTATGTGCTCGTAACAGCCTGGGATGCTCTTGCGAGGTTTTATGGTGACCACATGTAATCTGTCCCTGGGAGATCCTATAGGTAGAGCTGTGTGCTCGTAATAGACTGCGATGGTCTTGCGAGGTTTTGTGGTGAGGTCACATATAATATGGCCCTGGGAGATCCTACAGGTCGGAGTTGTGTACCCATAACATCCTGGGATGCTCTTTCAAGGTTTTGTGACGCACGTAATAAGTCCTGAGGATTCCATAGTATGGCCAATGATGATGAACACCTATAGGTGGTGGGCCTACATCCAGTATGAAAAAGGACTGGCTCTATAGAAATTCCTATGACGAGTAGATTCATAGATTGATTTAGATAGCAGCAGTAGTGACGATGATGATGATTCGAGGATGATGATTCGCTAATGATGATCTAGAGAAGAAGACTTGTGCTAGAAGACCTGTGTCGAGAAATACCTTCCTAGTTAAGAGGGAGTGTTGATGTATATGTAACTTCGGAATGTATTTCACATATATGTATATTGTATTCCTATAGAGATGTTATTATTCCTCTATACGTAAGTGTTTGTATTCCTATAGAGATGTTATTATTCATCTATATTGAAGTGTCGTCATTTATATTGTAAGTGTCGTAACTTATACTTGATGGGTTATTAGACCACCCTGTTGGGGTTGGCCATGTATAAGTCATGTGGGTCGAAGGGTTATTAGACCACCGTATTAGGGGTCGACCATGTGGGTCAAAGGGTTATTAGACCACCCTATTGGGTGTCAGACCAGTCATCATTATGTTAAGTGGTTAAGTTGAGGCCGACCTAGTTGAGTAAAGGTCAAGTCAAGTTAGTGTATAAATAGAGAGTGTGTCTCTCTCATTTTACACATTCTATTCTCTCTCACACTCTCAGGAGAGTGGCACACTTGTGGAGGAGGAGAAGCTGTTACTAGGAGATGTCTATCTCTTATGCTTGGGTTGTATCATTGCTCTATCTATCTCTGAGGAAGTTATTGGGTTTTTTCACCTTTATGGTTTTCCCCAAGTAAACTCTGTGTCTCTTGTGTGCTTGCATTATTGTGTCCATGATTGATATGATGTAGATTTTTTGTACATGTTGTTCTCTCAGTTAAGATCCTAGATCAGATTGAAGTAAAATTTGAAAATTTAACATACTTGACATTATTTGCCTGTGTTCTTATCGCTTTGACAAAATATGCGGAAGGTGGAAATTGTTAGTCCACAAAGAGTAGTGTGGTTGTCATATGAAATGTTGGTAAAGGTCAATATTTGGAGACTTGTTTATTTTGAAATGATACACATTTTTTTTACATGTTAAACTGATACAGAGTGTCTCTTTAAGGAAGGATATCATGATTTGACTATAGTATTCATCTACCAAATATGTTCATTCAAAAAATGCATATATTTAAAATTTTGATAAAAATATTCATGTACATCCATGTGGATCCAAATCATTAGACATAAATATGCAAAGTTTGCTCATGTATATAGCAAGGGTTCATATAACCAAAATAATAAAGAGTGCATACCATTTTTGGACAAGAAGACGTAAACAAAGAGGAAAACCATATCTGAAATAGGTTTATGGTTTAGGTTTTATAATTTCTTTTAGTTTAAGTTATTTTGTCGACTAAGTGTGCCTCTGTATGCTCATGTATGGAACCGATCGTTTTAGATTGAAAATGATGGTTCTATAAAGAAATAGCCTTTTTAGTATGAACTGGCTATAAACCCCCTGGAACCAATCCAGCTGGCTGTAAACTGATACAAAGTGTCTATGCAATGGAGGATATCACAATTTGAATGTAATATTCCAGTTCATTATTAATCTGTAGAGTAATAACTATGTAGGATTAGAAATCCAGTGTTATTGGGGTTAATGAATGTTATCTCATGTTTGTTTTAGTTAGTGTTATCTGAACTGGATGGGTTTCTGAACCGGTTGACCCAAGAAAGTGGAACTGGATTGCAAGCAGTAAACAATTGGAAACTAAAATTGGCCCACCAAAAAATACATAAAATATTTAAATTTTGATAAAGCAAATTGTACACCCGTGTGAATCGAAACCATTAGACTCTAATATGTGAAGCCTTGTCATGCAAATAGAAGTGTGCATATGACCAAAATAGTAAAGAGTGAAAACCATGTATGAATTTATGAACCCATCTATGAACTAGTTTTATCAGAACAAGATTGGGTTTGCAAAAATTGGCCTGTTCAATTGGTTTACATGCCTAACCAACCCAAATTGTGGCCTTGAAGTCAAAATGGTTGGTTCAGTATTGAACCAGCCAATTCTGTACTCGAACTGGCTATAAATTCTTGGACTGGTTGGTTTGGTACAGAATTGTCTAGTTTTGTATGGGTCTATACACTGTGGGAACACGATTTTGACCCTGGAAATAATTGAAAAAAAAAATTAGTAAAACAAAAACCATAAAACTAACCCTAGAACCTAGTAATTACTGGTAATATTAAATTACTGAAGTAAAAGTTGACATTATCCTCATCTTTTATTTATCTATCCTTTTACTTAAAAGTTTTAAAATGACCATTAATTATATGAGGTAAGCCATCTGTATTTTTATTGACTAGTTTATGAGCCATTTGTTCTTGCTGAGCCAACCGATGAGTAGGGGTCATGACATACACCCAAAAATTGATTGCTTATTCACTATCTTGTTCAAATTAAATATTAGTGAACCCAGACAAAAAATAATATATTCATTCACACAAACATTAGCATGTCTTTATTAGCAATTAATCAACTCCAGATTCCCATTAAGTTTATGAAAATGTATGACAATGTATGGACAACTTGAAGTTGAGAAAAATATTCAAGAAATCAACTATTCAAGTATTCACAATCTCATGATATGGAATTTATCATCTAGTTAAGGGATACAAATGTTTCATCTTCTAGTTTATTCATATTGTCTATATTGAACAAAGTACATAAATTCTCATAGTGGAATAGAAAAACAAGGAAAATGATTCGTCTAGAATATTAGCCTTCCATGAACAAGCTATTGAGCTCCTCAACTGCATCAATATGTCATGTCTACAATAAGAATCACTGCACTATGTTATGAAATGCATATTACATGATTGAAATTTGTGTATGCAAATTGTATGCAAAAATTTTCATTATTTTTGTTGTTTTAGTAAATAATCGAAAAGTTTGGAATTATAGTTCTTATGCCTTGTGAGGATTGCAAAGAGCAGGTTGATCTTACATGATAATCTGTAAATATTTGGTTAAATGTGGATATCCTGTTACAATCATCTCCTGAACATTCTTATTGTCTTTTCTTAGACTTAAAAATAATGCAATATGGGTGTTAATATTGCTCATCTCCCTAATTCTTAAGGGTGCTAGCTCAATGGTAGAGCACCCGCCTTACAAGGAGGAAGTTGGTGGTTCGATTCGTCTGTACCCTATTGATATTTCAATATTGGTATTTTTAATAAAATTATTTTATTATGATTTATTATGGCTATAGAGGCGGTTTCAAACCGTCTTTGTATGTTTGTATGAGGGGGGTTGTAAGCCACCTTAATATGTCACTATGAGGGGGGTTCAAAATTTCCCTTGTATGTTACAACGAGGGGGGTTTAGAACCACCATTGTAGGTATCTACAAGGGGGTTTTGTAACTGACCCCAAAGGCCTCTACGAGGGGGGTTTCAAATTGACTCAATAGGCCTCTATGAGGGGGCTTCAAAACCGCCCCTATAAGCCTCTACGAGGGGGCTTCTAAACTGCCCCTATAGGCCTCTACAAGAGGGGGTTCCAAAACAAACCTATAGGAATATATGAGGGTGGTTTGAAATCACCCCTATAGTCCTCTATGGGGTGGGTTTCAAACCACCCATGTAGGTTTGTATGAGGGGGCTTATAATGTGGGTTCACAACCGCCCTCGTAGGTCTCTATGAAGGTGGTTCAAAACCGCCCCCGTAGGCCTCTATGAAGAGGTCTACGATGGGGATTTAAAACTCCCTTCGTATACCTCTATGAGGGGGTTCACAAACCGCCCCCAAAAGTCATTTTTGGGGGTAGTTCCAATCTCATCAAAAACCGCCCTTAAAGGGAAACAATTTTTACATCGGTGCCTTTAGGGGCAATTTTTCAAAAACCGCCACCAAAACAAACCCCCCCCCCCCCTTAGGTCACTTTTGGGGGCCTAATACAACCCCCCCTAAAGGCCAAAAATGTAGTAGTTCCCCCCTCACATCACTCTCAATTCCCCATACCCAATGCATATACTTGAAAAACAAATTACGTGCAAATTCATGCAGATTTCATCATAAACAAACATTTATCATTCATTCAATAAAAAGCTAACATTCATTAAACCATTCATTCATTTAGTCATCAAATCCATTCAATAGAAGCTAGCATTCATTAAACCATTCATTCATTCATTAGGCCAAAAATCATGCAGGACATAATATTATAAAAAAGAATAACACAATGTTTTTTCAGTCACTTCTTTCTAATTTTTCTTCTCTTTACAAAATCAACAAGAAGCTCACCTTCTGGAACTTGTCTTTCAGTTCTTCGTGCTTCATCATCTTGCCGTGATGTCTTCCTCGTAGAGTGCTCGCGACGTGGATTTTGCGGAAAGGGGTTGGGATTTGCTGCAATAATGTGAAAATGTTACATCGATATATTTTGTTATTATAATGACAAGTATTTCATTTAAAAAAAACATTACAAAGGTGGTTTTTTACCTATTGTGGCCACATCATGTTCTTCATATTCCTGTTTAGGCTCAACCTGTACGGTGTGACCCTCTACATGCTCTACAATTGAAATATGGAGAAGTACAATTAATGTTCACCATCTGCAATGCTATATATAAAATTGTAGCATATGAATAAATTCATTACCAGGATTTGAAGCATGCTCTTCGATTTATTGTTGTCCCTCCTCAACATTAAGGGGATCATTGCTTTCCTGCTCAAAACAGAGTCAATAATTTATGTCAATTATTTATAACGAATAGATTGCACAAGTAATAAATATTCATTAAACTATATAGATTTTATATACCTCTGCACCAGATGGATTAGTAGCAGAAGACTTTGTTAGCCCAGATAATCTTTTTCGGCATTCAACAACCACTCCAAAGCCATGTTGGAAGCCAAGCTTCAAGTCTTCCTCAGTGGGCACTTGTTTGAATCGGTTGGCCTGCATATTTGCATAAAATCATTAATTTACATTTTGTGGTGCAATAAAATGAAAAATAATTTGCAATTTATTATTTGGATGCATTATTGGTTTTTAGAAACTTACAATTTATGCCACCAAATTCGAATAACCACCAGGCCCAAGATTGTGATGACCGATTTTTTCCAGTCTTTCCTTTGTGGCCTTTGATGTGTCTGACATCCTATGCAAGTGTTGAAACACATTAAATATTCCAAGTTCGATATAAAAATCAATAATAATAAGGTTTAGAATTACATTGTGGAAAGTATTACATACCTCCCTGTTCTTGGCGTTAGCTTTCCTTATTTTCTCAGAGCCCTCTCCTTTCCATCTTCCACTAGATATTTCCATTATCTTGCTGGAATCAACAGAGGGCGCTCATACCTAGGGTTCCTTTCGAGGTGAACCCTATATTGGTCTTAGATAGTCTTCATATGTTTTCCATCCTTTTTCAGGATCGCAGCTCGATCGAAGGTCTTGTTCCCAAACAGGCCAACAAACTGATTAGTGAGCTCATCTTTTAAATTTTTTCGTTTGTCTATCACACCTAGTGTGGATGGTGGGCCCGAATATCTCCAAGGACAAATCATTTAAATGTTTATAAAAAAAATCATTTCCTGCAAAACGATCATGCCATGATCATAATTAGTTGAAAAAAATGTTTGATCAGTATATTACAATCAAATTATAAACACTAACTTGATCAACGTATAATTACCTGGGATCTTCTCTATCTTTATTGGAACGAGATCATGGTCTACCAAAAATTATGTATCGATTGTACCCGTGCTAGTGACACGAGAAGATCCAGGAAATGTTGCTTCAGCAATATCAATACTAGGAGGCTCGGTGTCGACCCATTCTTCTACATGATCTTGTGTGCGTCAGCCACTAGCAGCAGTGGCATCAAGGGTGTTGCGGAACATGTTTCTGACTATTTAGTCGAAAACAATGGCGAATGAGTCGATGCACATGTGTGATATCCCTCCCTTATGCCCTATTATTCTGAGAATGTAATTGGTCATGGTACCATTTTCTATCGAAAGGAGATAGAGTATTGATTAGATAGCTTTTATTAACAACCGAAATATTTAAAAGATTATCTAATATATATATATATGAACACATATAAATACACTCCTAGATATATATATATATGTGTATATATATAACTCATGAAAAGGAGGTGAAATCCTTTAATAAAATATCATTTATTAAAGTTTAAATATTTACAAGAT
This sequence comes from Larix kaempferi, assembly GCA_027924585.1. Taxonomy (NCBI): domain Eukaryota; kingdom Viridiplantae; phylum Streptophyta; class Pinopsida; order Pinales; family Pinaceae; genus Larix; species Larix kaempferi. The sequence continues at coordinate 17,674,694 of BSBM01000088.1, read as the reverse complement.
ATTGGAAAAACCATCCACGATATATATTTATATATATGTGGAATAAATTACCCCTGGGATCTCTCAAGCTTAAAGTTTATCAAGAGTGAGATTTTGGTCAAAGTATAAGAGCAACGACTTCTTAGATAAAAGGATTTTCAGGATCTTTTAGGTGTGGAGAAGGGCATAAGCCTAAGTTGTAGATTTTGTTGGCGTTTCCTTCTTTAATGTCGGAGTGGAGCTATACACTACCTCAGGGTTAATTTTTCCAGCATGAGAAATTATTGGAGGCTGTCTCGTAAGTAGAGAGCCTTTCGCCAGGATGTCGCCATTTGTGAACATGGTGGAACTCCATTTTGTTTCTAGACTTACAAATTATAAATCGATTATTTAGTGGAGAATCAAACCAGCTAGAATTTAGGAAATTGGTTTCCTTAGTGGAACCCCGAAACTCCAATTTGAGACTATTTGGTTTTGTGGAGAAGCCATCTGTCACGATGGATGACACATGTTGATTTATTTTGGTTTAGGGATGGTGGACTCGCCCAATGTGCATAAAACGGAAGTCCATAACCTCCTCCAGGGGGAGAGGAGGGGATATATTTTAGGATTTGCAGTGCTTAATGGGGGGGGGTTTCTTCTCCTTTTTCTCTGCTACTTTCTGTTCTCTGCGGCTGAAGCGTCGGGATGGCTGCTGAAGAGTATCTCTTCTTACGCTGGTGTTGGTTGACTGGAGCGAACCCTGTCAAATTTACATTGCTGGTATTATGCTAAGCTGGGGCGATTACTCCAGTTAGATCTGCACATAGGAGAACGAGTGATCTCTTCCCGACCAATTGGTATCTCTCCGATGAGGTAGATAAACTTCTACTCCTGAACATTTTCATATCTCGACCTTGAGGGTTATAACTAGTTGTGATTAAGAATTGGTTTGCTGAGAATTTATTCCATTTGTTATATCATAGTCACGAGTTATATCGCTGTAGAATTCCTTTGGAACAACATAGAACTCGGATCAGATAGACCCTGCGATCTACACGCTAAGTTATTGAGTTAATAAATCTCTGCGTGTAGATCCTTGACAGAGTTATCCTTGTGTTGTAGATCCTTGACAGAGTTATCCTTGTGTTGTAGATCCTTGACAGAGTTATCCTTGTGTTTAGATCCTTGACAGAGTTATCTGTGAGTTTTTAGGTGTTGACAGATTGTTATTTTGCATCTAAGGAGGAAGCCGTAGGCTAATTCATGCGGGTATCATCGGGTTATACAAAGTTACATCTGGTAATACCTCTTCATAATAGACCCCGAAGGAAAGAGGTCGTAGGTCTCACTGTTATGTGTTATGCATTTGAATTAATAGATCTATGGATCTGTATATGGAGACTCAGACATAAGTTTTATTGTGATGTTAAAATTGGTATCTTTTCTTCTTGCTACACCTGATCTGCATTCATGGAAGTCGTAGATCTCGGTTGTATTTTTTTTTAAATGAAGTCGAGCTCTTTGGTTGCTTGTTAGGTTGAATGGTAGATCTGTTCTCTAGATCATTATTGTTGGTTTAAAATCATCTTTCATTATTCTGCTCATACCATGTTGGAAATTTGATTCTAGCTACAATCAATCAATCCACCAACAGGGTTGCTTTCTGTTTTCCAGATCGAAGTATCAGTCAAATGTTGTTAATTTTCATGTGCGTGTGATTCACTGTATTTCAAACGCTTTGGATGCTCGAACCCTGCAATGTCTATTCAACGTCTTTTATTCAACGCCTTTGTTATATTGACCTCTACGATCGTAGTATTATTGCTTTATATTGTTATTTGTTGATTGACCGATATTTGCATTGTATATTCATTTTTTCGAGAGCGTCGATAGAGATTTTTCTTTGCAATCAACACGATCTCTATGCATGATGCAGATAGATTGTGTTGATTCTTCTTATTTCGACCTTGAGGGCATTATTTGATCATATCTTGTACCCATGCGATCTTTGCATCGATGTGTTCTCCATATCACGGTTGGTTATTATATAACAACTTTTCTGTTGATAAATCCATGCGATCTTTCCATCGATGTGTTCTCCATATTCCGGTTGGTTATTATATTAACAACTTTTCTGTTGATAAATCCATGCGATCTTTGCATCGATGTGTTCTCCATATCACGGTTGGTTATTATATTAACAACTTTTCTGTTGATAAATCCATGCGATCTTTGCATCGATGTGTTCTCCATATTCCGGTTGGTTATTATATTAACAACTTTTCTGTTGATAAATCCATGCGATCTTTGCATCGATGTGTTCTCCATATCACAGTTGGTTATTATATTAACAACTTTTCTGTTGATAAATCCATGCGATCTTTGCATCGATGTGTTCTCCATATCACGGTTGGTTATTATATTACAGCTTTTCTGTTGATAAATCCATGCGATTTTGTATCATTGTTGTATATTATAATAATGATACCGAAGTGATAAATCTAGGCAATATCGCTAACAATGCCTTATATTTTATTTAATGTATGTAATGACTTAGTAAATTACTTTGATCCAGTTAGGATCCCTTTTAGTGAAGTATTTAGGAGAATAAACTTAAGAATTTTGATTATAAGCAATATAATTATGTATTTTGTTAACAAGAGTTCATGGGCAATACTATTTATGTTGTTGAAAAGAGTCCATGTGGCATGATGTATATTTTGTGGTAAGAAAGAGTCCATGGGATAGTTTTGATAATCATTATGTTGTTCGGTATTATAGATCGAGTCATAATAGATCTCTGAAATCCTTTTGAAGTTAGGAATGAAGTCTTGTAATACTCCCTTGGAAAGGGTATTGAGAAATGAAGAATCTGCAACCATAGAGTTGCAGGATGTAATCCACTGATGTAATCCTTGATTTTGGGCAAATAATTTATATTGCGAATTTTGTGGACGTAGCCCAAGATGCGGGTGAACCACCTGAATATGGTCTCTTTCATGTGGTGTTATAATGGATGATTGTTTCATGATTTTTGCTTAATGATATTTATGTCATACACTGATCCAATGGATGATTGCTTTATGAAGATGCTTAATATTGTATGAGTCTCATTCTTATAGTTTACATTATTGAAATTTGAATAATGTATCATAAAAGGAGTTATTAAGAGATGAATTATAGTTATGAAGTCCAGTAATTGAAACAATGGACTAACCCTTACATTAGCTAAGTAAGATGGGAAATGGATTTTTTAAAGTTCTGTGTAGTCACATAACATTTTAAGGGCAATGTATATTGAATTTTTATTTGAAATAATTCTTGTTAAAATCTTAATTAATTCTGTTTGAGGATTTACCAAACTTTTCTAAACTCATAAAAATTGGGTATGTCACATATGGTATCAGAGCTGAGGTTTCAACACTCGGGCCTATAGGGGCTCAACATAAGGTAAATAAATATGAGGGTTTCGAAACTAACAAACAAATTGTGTTTTGGATGCATGGAACGAATGGACGAGAATATACTATCCAATTTAATCGTCGAGTTCTCCAAGAAGAAACTAAGAGAAATATGGAAATATCGTGACGAAGCAATTTATTGTGGAATTCCAACCAAGACTCGTCTGATTAAACTGTAAGTACATGAGTTCCACTTTCATCTCTAGTCTAGTATGTTGTGCTTTATTTACATACTGAAAATTGAAAGTTATTGGATTGAATTATATTGATCATCCACTATCATGCATAAGGATCATCCGCATTATGAAAGACAAAATGTATCATTAAAGGTTAAAGGGATTAACTTTAATGGTTTACTTAGAATTCCTAACGATGGATGTGTTCGATGCCTAGAAAATTCCCTACTTACTACATAGATAGACGTCGATGATCCGACATCCAAGAAGAATATTATACAAAACGGAAATTATTAGAATACTGACCACATAGTTATGGAAGGGTGAATACGCCTAAAGGAGTTGGTAAGTTTCCCTCAATTTTGAGTAGAAAAGTTAAGTAGTATATATAATTTATGACAATAACTACAGTACATATTCCTTTGGAAGGGATGATGCTCCTCTTAGATAAAACCAAAGGATAAGAAGTTTAGATAAATAATTTCTTAACTAGTATATGGGAATGTGTGGTTCTCTTATGAAATAAACTGTATCACCCTGATAGGAATTGATGTAAAAAGTTATATCCTGTCTTGTGCGAAATATAATTATTGGAATTTGTTGTTTACAAATCTTAGAAGTTTAAACGTGTTCAGTTGATTGAGTGACAAATGGAATAAGAATGTAGTCTAAACATTTACTACCTTGAGAAGGAAGTTAGCATGTTCTTCACCTGAGTGTGCTTCCACAGTTGAATAGTCTTTGTTACTATATTTTTCACTTTAGCAGATGAAGGTATGGTATAAGTGATTACGATACTGAATGTGAGACATTAGAGCATTCTTATACCTTGCTTGTTAGTTCAACAAAAGGACAAAAGGGTTATAAACACTTAAAAGGTATGCATATGTATAGGGTGCATATGATGAAAATGCATGTTTCCTTTTTTTTTTACAACTTCTTACTCCAGTAATCCTTAAGCTAGATGTTGGGAACAATGAGTGATGGTTATAGAAGTTATACTTTTATTTGATACAATATTTATGACGATTTGCTATCCATGTACAACTATATGCTATTTTGTTAAGGGATAGATTATTGGAAACCTAGAACCACATGAAATAAATACAGGTTAGTAGGATACTGTAATATTCTGACTTCCTTATGTTGCCACAAGGAATGACTTTTTTTATTTATGATGTGTTAAGGAAAACATTGATGACATGGAATTTGCAGGGTAGATCGGAAGTGATCTTTGAAACAGTAATCGAGGTATAAGCTTTTATGAAACAAATAAAATGATGTTTGAACATATGTTATATGTATGATTGTTCTTATGATTTAATTACCTTTATACGACTAACACTTTCAATGTTGAGGTCGAGCAAATGTTATTTTTCCCACACATCACTGCCTGACACCCATCAATGGGTAAATGTGGGATATATATATCGATTCATGTATAATACTAATGTGTGATGATACAAGTAAACTGGAACCTCGGCAGATGAAGGTGAGCTATGCGGTCGCCTTTGCAAAGGTACATGGTTATCTGTATAAAGTATGTAAATTTGTTTTAGACAATTGGTTATCTCTATATGATGTTAGGGTATACAAAAGGGTTGTATAACTAAAATAGGAATTGTGTTGAAGTGGTGAAATCTTACATTCGAGGTTAAATGAGCATAATGTCCATGGAACATCATAGGAAGAATGTTATATCGTTTTCAAAGCATTATGAAGTCTTATAAGCTAGTTATGTGACACCTTAAATGATCACATATGGATATTTTATTAAGAAAGATGATTTTATGTTTAAAGGAAGGGATCTTCTTACAATATTTGATTTTGTATATAAGGTGATACTAACAAGTGAAATTTGGCAGATGGTGAAATTCCTGTGAAGCTTGTGAAAATGCAAGAGCATAAATATTATGCATGGTAAAATAAGGGGATGAGGATTTAAGATCCCCATCATAACTGTTATTTATTCTTTAATTTTGATAATTATTGATTGAATAAAGATCTAACTCAAATGGGTCAGAGTAATCGTAGGGTTACAAAATATAATATGACGAAATAAATTGATTAAATGGAAAGAGATTTTTGTAGACTCAGGCAAGGCGGCTTGGGAAAAATAAATTTCGGGACTCAAGCGAGAAGGCTTGAGGGGAATGGTGTAAAGAGTGTTGTAATGGCATTGAAATACTCCCTAAAATGAGGGATTGAAAAGCCACTAGGATTCTTGGAGAATCGGCTGGCTATAAGACCTAGGCAAGCTATAAGAAAATGTATATGTAGGAGGCAGGACGCTGCTTAGTATACATGAAAGAAATGATTGCTGCGTAAGCACTAAAGTGTTAGGCAAGACATGAATGAAATGTTTGCTGCGTGAGCACTAAGGTGTTAGGCAAAACATGAGAGAAATGCTTGCTGCGTGAGCACTAAAGTGTTAGGCAAGACATGAGAGAAAAGATTGCTGCGTGAGCACTAAGGTGTTAGGAAAGAATTTCCTGGATTAAGTGAATGTTGTTTGTTGATTTCGTCAACAATATACAATCAGGGAGCACTAGATTTATTCCATATATTGCAAGTGATATGTGCAATAAAGAACTCAGGATTTAGGTTTCTGAGTTTGATTATGAAGTTGATGACAACTCGTTACTAAACGTTGTTTCTTTTGAATTCCAATTTTGTGATACAAATGATTACTCCAAGAGTGAACACCGAGGACGGTGTTATTTTTAAAGGGGAGGAGGATGTGATATCCCTCCATTATGCCCTATTATTCTGAGAATGTAATTGGTCATGGTACCATTTTCTATCGAAAGGAGATAGAGTATTGATTAGATAGCTTTTATTAACAACCGAAATATTTAAAAGATTATCTAATATATATATATATGAACACATATAAATACACTCCTAGATATATATATATGTGTATATATATAACTCATGAAAAGGAGGTGAAATCCTTTAATAAAATATCGATTATTAAAGTTTAAATATTTACAAGATATTGGAAAAACCATCCACGATATATATTTATATATATGTGGAATAAATTACCCCTGGGATCTCTCAAGCTTAAAGTTTATCAAGAGTGAGATTTTGGTCAAAGTATAAGAGCAACGAATTCTTAGATAAAAGGATTTTCAGGATCTTGTAGGTGTGGAGAAGGGCATAAGCCTAAGTTATAGATTTTGTTGGCATTTCCTTCTTTAATGTTGGAGTGGAGCTATACACTACCTCATGGTTAATTTTTCCAGCATGAGAAATTATTGGAGGCTGTCTCATAAGTAGAGAGCCTTTCGCTGGATGTCGCCACTTGTGAACATGGTGGAACTCCATTTTGTTTCCAGACTTACAAATTATAAATCGATTATTTAGTGGAGAATCAAACCAGCTAGAATTTAGGAAATTGGTTTCCTTAGTGGAACCTCGAAACTCCAATTTGAGACTATTTGGTTTTGTGGAGAAGCCATCTGTCACGATGGATGACACATGTTGATTTATTTTGGTTTAGGGATGGTGGACTCGCCCAATGTGCATAAAACCGAAGTCCATAACCTCCTCGAGGGGGAGAGGAGGGGAGATATTTTAAGAGTTGCAGTGCTTAATGGGGGGGGGGGTTCTTCTCTTTTTTCTCTGCTACTTTCTGTTCTCTGCGGCTGAAGCGTCGGGATGGCTGCTGAAGAGTATCTCTTCTTACGTTGGTGTTGGTTGACTGGAGCGAACCCTGTCAAATTTACATTGCTGGTATTATGCTAAGCTGGGGCGATTACTCCAGTTAGATCTGCACATAGGAGAACGAGTGATCTCTTCCCGACTAATTGGTATCTCTGCGATGAGGTAGATAAACTTCTAATCCTTAACATTTTCATATCTCGACCTTGAGGGTTATAACTAGTTGTGATTAAGAATTGGTTTGATGAGAATTTATTCCATTTGTTATATCATAGTCGCGAGTTATATCGCTGTAGAATTCCTTTGGAACAACATAGAACTCGGATCAGACAGACCCTGCGATCTACATGCTAAGTTATTGAGTTAATAAATCTCTACGTGTAGATCCTTGACAGAGTTATCCTTGTGTTGTAGATCCTTGACAGAGTTATCCTTGTGTTGTAGATCCTTGACAGAGTTATCCTTGTGTTTAGATCCTTGACAGAGTTATCTCTGAGTTTTTAGGTGTTGACAGATTGTTATTTTGCATCTAAGGAGGAAGCCGTAGGCTAATTCATGCGGGTATCATCGGGTTATACAAAGTTACATCTGGTAATACCTCTTCATAATAGACCCCGAAGGAAAGAGGTCGTAGGTCTCATTGTTATCTGTTATGCATTTGAATTAATAGATCTATGGATCTGTATATGGAGACTCAGACATAAGTTTTATTGTGATGTTGAAATTGGTATCTTTTCTTCTTGCTACACCTGATCTGCATTCATGGAAGTCGTAGATCTCGGTTGTATTTGTTTTTTAAATGAAGTCGAGCTCTTTGGTTGATCGTTAGGTTGAATGGTAGATCTGTTCTCTAGATCATTATTGTTGGTTTAAAATTGTCTTTCATTATTCTGCTCATACCATGTCGGAAATTTGATTCTAGCTACAATCAATCAATCCACCAACAGGGTTGCTTTCTGTTTTCCAGATCGAAGTATCAGTCAAATGTTGTTAATTTTCATGTGCGTGTGATTCACTGTATTTCAAATGCTTTGGATGCTCGAACCCTGCAATGTCTATTCAACGTCTTTTATTCAACGCCTTTGTTATATTGACCTCTACGATCGTAGTATTATTGCTTTAGATTGTTATTTGTTGATTGACCGATATTTGCATTGTATATTGATTTTTTCGAGAGCGTCGATAGAGATTTTTCTTTGCAATCAACACGATCTCTATGCATGATGCAGATAGATTGTGTTGATTCTTCTTATTTCGACCTTGAGGGCATTATTTGATCATATCTTGTACCCATGCGATCTTTGCATCGATGTGTTCTCCATATCACGGTTGGTTATTATATAACAACTTTTCTGTTGATAAATCCATGCGATCTTTGCATCGATGTGTTCTCCATATTCCGGTTGGTTATTATATTAACAACTTTTCTGTTGATAAATCCATGCGATCTTTGCATCGATGTGTTCTCCATATCACGGTTGGTTATTATATTAACAACTTTTCTGTTGATAAATCCATGCGATCTTTGCATCGATGTGTTCTCCATATTCCGGTTGGTTATTATATTAACAACTTTTCTGTTGATAAATCCATGCGATCTTTGCATCGATGTGTTCTCCATATCATGGTTGGTTATTATATTAACAACTTTTCTGTTGATAAATCCATGCGATCTTTGCATCGATGTGTTCTCCATATCACGGTTGGTTATTATATTACAACTTTTCTGTTGATAAATCCATGCGATTTTGTATCATTGTTGTATATTATAATAATGATACCGAAGTGATAAATCTAGGCAATATCGCTAACAATGCCTTATATTTTATTTAATGTATGTAATGACTTAGTAAATTACTTTGATCCAGTTAGGATCCCTTTTAGTGAAGTATTTAGGAGAATAAACTTAAGAATTTTGATTATAAGCAATATAATTATGTATTTTGTTAACAAGAGTTCATGGGCAATACTATTTATGTTGTTGAAAAGAGTCCATGTGGCATGATGTATATTTTGTGGTAAGAAAGAGTCCATGGGATAGTTTCGATAATAATTATGTTGTTCGGTATTATAGATCGAGTCATAATAGATCTCCGAAATCCTTTTGAAGTTAGGAATGAAGTCTTGTAATACTCCCTTGGAAAAGGGTATTGAGAAATGAAGAATCTGCAACCATAGAGTTGCAGGATGTAATCCACTAATGTAATCCTTGATTTTGGGCAAATAATTTATATTGCGACTTTTGTGGACATAGCCCAAGATGCGGGTGAACCACCTGAATATGGTCTCTTTCATGTGGTGTTATAATGGATGATTATTTCATGATTTTTGCTTAATGATATTTATGTCATACACTGATCCAATGGATGATTGCTTTATGAAGATGCTTAATATTGTATGAGTCTCATTCTTATAGTTTACATTATTGAAATTTGAATAATGTATCATAAAAGGAGTTATTAAGAGATGAATTATAGTTATGAAGTCCAGTAATTGAAACAATGGACTAACCCTTACATTAGCTAAGTAAGATGGGAAATGGATTTTTTAAAGTTCTGTGTAGTCACATAACATTTTAAGGGCAATGTATATTGAATTTTTATTTGAAATAATTCTTGTTAAAATCTTAATTAATTATGTTTGAGGATTTACCAAACTTTTTTAAACTCATAAAAATTGGGTATGTCACAACATGGAGTCGTTTTCTCATGATGTGACATCTCTCCATGAGCATCACTTGATCTAATACCGCCTTGACCACTAGTGTGTGGTCCCATAAAATCCTGTAAATACAAACCACATTTTATAAGTTCACTATCATATAAAATTAAAAATTATAAAGTTATAAATGAATTTATATTATGATTCAAGATTATGCAACTTACTTGCAAGGCATGAGATCTCTTTACCAACACTTCAACCTTGGCTTTAATCTTGACTGTCTGTGGAATAGTGAATAGCAGACAAAGGATATCCGCACTAATTTTTTTCAAGGTCTTCTCTATCACCTTAACCATATCTAGAGAAGAACCAATGTCAGCATCGCCCAACAACTCATCGATATCAAAAGCTATTGATTGATGTAATGTTGTTTGATACACAGAATCATTGGTCTGCAACAAAAATATATAAAACATTACTGACGTGAAATAAATAGACTAAGGATAAAATTATATTAGCAAAACATATCTATGATGATAGATTCCTAAATTACAACTAGGTTTACCTGATTCCTATATGATGGTATTGTCATATCCACAGTTGGGGACTTGCCTTGATTACCCCCCTGCAAAAAGGAAGTAGAAAACATTATCATAATGAAACTAGTATACACACTAAAAATACATATAAAAAAACATTATGCTACATATTATATTGGTACAATTCCAATGAATTATACCTACTTCCTGGTCGAGGATTGTGATCTACTCATCAGATCGATGGTTATAGGTGACCTGCCCCGATCTACTAATAGGGAGGTTCCCCTTATAGAACCCTGAATCAAAAACATAGAAAATATTATTTAACGAAACCAAAATACTCACTGAAACAATATAATAACAAAACATTTTGATGTATTTAAATTGTAAAATTACAATCAGGTTTACCTGTTTCCCTGAGCCTACTTTCGTCTGATCAACAACCCGGTGGCTTCCCCGATCAACGTTCTGCATCAAATATAGATAACATTGTATAAACCAAATGAATATACTAGTGAAAAAACACATAATTTTTTTTTTCTTATTATATTTTTACTATTACAAAGATGTATACCTGCTGCCTCGAGGAACTTGTACTCCTATGACCATCTGTTGGCGGGGATTTTCCCTGATCACTACCCTGCAAAGTAAATATAGAAAATTTAAATGAAATAAACTAACGAAAATTACTTAAGATGTTAAATTCATTAATAAAAGGTTGGGTACATTGTTAGATGTACCACTCCCACAGTAACCGTGCTTATATCTACTCTATTCAAATTGTAATTAGTAAGCAACTCTTCCCTTGCAGCTATTGATTTAATGGCGCATAAAAAAACACGGTTTCCTTCACATCCCTCAAATTCGCAGTTGGGTTGCTTAATTGTAGACCCTGGTTGTGTACTGTTTATAAACCCCGCAATATTCCCTGTGGCCTTTGGCCTTCTGTCAATGTACAACATTTGTCCTTTATTTTTATCTTTGTCTTTCAATTGTAAATAGTTTGATGACAATCCATATCTACACATACTTCCTGTATATTGGACCTGCTGCATCCAATCTTTATAGTTGTAACAGGGTCCAACATACTCCATGAACTATGTACATCTGCCGTAATTGACCTTTATGCCCTCCATGCAAAACAACCCCAAACCATGTAATGACGACAATGTAATTTGATATATCCTCTCGTTCACACAAAAATATGTGCTTAGTTGAGGAAGATCCTTGGGCACCCATTGTTTCACTATTTAATGTATGTACCTCAAGGGCACCTTGATGTCGCCTATTGTCTCATCATCATAAGAACATGACCCCCCTTCAGCGAGAAAAAAATCCATGCGTTTATGGAATTTTCTTTTGATCTTTTGACATCTAGTTGATAAAAATCTTGTAGACCTATTGAATGTCTCACTTTACTCTATCCTTCCTAAAGTCCCCTTGCGCGAGGAAGACAGATTTCACAAATACCTATTTGGTTCTACCTGCACCATGGGAAAAAAGTTCAGATAGGACCTCAAGGCAAAGAGCCTTTTATAAGGTGATGTGTAGAGCCTAGGTGTAGGTAAACTCCTTTCTTTTATTACATATAATAAACAAGTACCACTAAAACTAAATAAAACAACAATAACACAACATAATTTTCATCTCTTTCGACTTTTCCACATTAACACTACCAATTGGCTCATTATGTTAAAGCAATCTTTAGTAACATGTAATTTCTAACAATAGTTAGAAATTAACCATAGTGGGGAATAGAAGGTCAAATAATATCAAATATATGCAATAGCTCGTTGTAACTACCTCTTATATGCAATAGCTCCTTGTAACTACCTCTTGTAACTCAAATAGGACCTCTAAAACGTATGATAACAGGCAATCTTCCTAACTAAGGTCTGGAGGGTGGTACAGACAACTCAAGATGGGAGAAATGACCCTATCAACCACACGCCAAGCACAAGGTACCACAAGACCAATAAACAACAGGGTGTAAGGACCAAAAGTAAATCAACCATTGTGGGGAAGGTACAAATAAGGTCAAATATATATTGCAATAGCTCCTTGTAACTACCTCTTGTATGCAATAGCTCCTTGTAACTACCTGTTATTTGACATGCAAAAGAGATAGAAGGTCAAATAATGTCAAATATTTTCAATAGCTCCTTGTAACTACCTCGTATATGCAATAGCTCCTTGTAACTACCTCTTATATGCAATAGCTCCTTGTAACTACATCTTGCAACTCAAATAGGACCTCTAAAAGGTATGATAGCAAGCAATCTTCCTAACTAAGGTCTGGAGGGTGGTACGAACAACTCAAGATGGGATAAATGACCCTATCAACCACATGCCAAGGACAAGGTACCACAAGACCAATAAACAATAGGGTTTAAGGACCAAAAGTAAATCAACCATTGTGGGGAAGGTACAAATACGGTCAAATATATATTTCAATAGGTCCTTGTAACTACCTCTTGTATGCAATAGCTCCATGTAACTACATGTTATTTGACATGCCAAAGAGATAGAAGGTCAAATAATGTGAAATATATGCAATAGCTCCTTGTAACTACCTCTTATATGAAATAGATCCTTGTAACTACCTCTTGTAGCTCAAATAGGACCTCTAAAAGGTATAATAGAAAGAAATCTTCCTAACTAAGGTCTGGAGGGTGGTACAAACAACTCAAGATGGGAGAAATGACCCTATGAACCACATGCCAAGGACAATGTACCACAAGACTAATAGACAACAGGGTGTAACGACCAAAAGTAAATCAACCATTGTGGGGAAGGTACAAATAAGGTCAAATATATATTGCAATATATCCTTGTAACTACCTCTTGTATGCAATGGCTCCTTGTAACTACCTATTATTTGACATGCCAAAGAGATATAAGGTCAAATAATGTCAAATATATGCAATAGCTCCTTGTAACTACCTCTTATATGCCATAGCTCCTTGTAACTACCTCTTGTAACTCAAATAGGAGCTCTAAAAGGTATGCTAGAAATCAATCTTCCTAACTAAGGTATGGAGAGTGGTACGAACAACTCAAGATGGGATAAATGACCCTATCAACCACATGCCAAGGACAAGGTACCACAAGACCAATAAAAAACAAGGTGTAAGGACCAAAAGTAAATCAACCATTGTGGGGAAGGTATAAATAAGGTCAAATATATATTGCAATATCTCCTTATAACTACCTGTTATTTTACATGCCAAAGAGATAGAAGGTCAAATAATGTCAAATATATGCAATAGCTCATTGTAACTACCTCTTATATGCAATAGTTCCTTGTAACTACCTCTTGTAACTATAATATATGAGTGCTTTCCAATATAAAGTAGTATAATTAAACTATTGTATGATAGTGTGTGGGGACTATGCCTTTCACAATATGAAATAGAGCATTAGGTATCTTAGAAAAGGAAGTTATGATGCAAGTTTTAAGTCACTATTTGACACTAGAGAAGACTTGATTTTGAAAACCAATTTTTTACAACTATTGGCACAAATGGTAAATTATTTCATTTTAACATGATGCAATAGGACTTGCACAATATACAAAGTAAAGCACAAAGAATGATTACAATAAAAGTGTTAATGTAAGTGAAAGCTTAACAGAAAAACACATATCTGATCACCAACAATTTTGTCTCACTGGACAAGTCTTAACCACTTAGTACAAAAAATAAAAAATAAAAATAAAATTCAACTTCACACCTTTAACACAACCAGATGGTCATTGTGTTAAAGTAATCTTTAGTAACATGTAATAATAAACTTGTTTAATTTACAAGAAAATAAATACGTGAAGATACTTACCTAGGTCTAGACGTTTCCTGTAATATACTCATAAGAGTTACTTTCAGAAATGATTGTTCCTCTTAGAGGCCAGTCAACTCTAGGAACCAAGTGACCCTATTATAGGGTTAGTACAAACCTGAGAGAGAGAGAGATGATTGTGCCATGGTACAATCAATCAAAGAAATTCAATGACAGTAAAAAGGCTCAGTACATTCACAATAAATATCATCCCTTAATAAGCCTCAGCATCGCAAATAAAACTCAACAAATATATAAACCACAGATCAAGAACTACACACAAAATTTGAGCATATAAAACAAAGGTTAGTAAAAAAAACAAAATAACTTAAAAAATCAGTCCAATCTGCAGATACAAGATTTTGTCCCTCATAGATGAGATGACAACCAGCAAACTGAGGCCAAAGAGACTCATGGCATCCACATATGAGTACATAGAAGGGTAAAGCAAACCCTTAAGACCTCACGACCCTTACTAAAACAACTAGTAGAGAAAAACTAGGGCTCATGGATGAGTCTGAGTATCACAACCTCCCCAACAGGCAGCAAGAGAGCAGATCGAAAAACATAGTAGGAAGAAATGTTACCACTCAAATCTCAATAACCTTCAAACCTCAAAAACATATCTAAAAAATAAAAGATTAAAAAAGAAGTAAAGTAGAATGTGTTAGGTGGGTATTAGGGTTACACAATTAAATAGGTGAGGGTAGAAAGGCCAACTAGTAAGGTACAAGTCAAAAAGACAAGAGTAAAGACCCATAAAACTTAGGACTAAGGGGGTGTACCCAAAATGTGGAAAAACTACCATAGTTATACCCATAAGACCAAAAACATAAAAGGTAGTACAAATCAAAAGATAACTAAATATGAGTAAAAGACCCAAAAGGTAAAGGGAAAGGTACCACAAAACAATTATCAACAAAATGAAAGGACCAAAATTCAATCAACCAAGGTGATGTACAACCAATCATCTCTCTCTCATATGTACCAGTGTTCCATATAACCTAAAAGTTCATCATCATTATAAAAGGAAAAGCTCACATGGATGATGCGATCTTGTGGTCCTCTAGATTTCTCCTAAGGTTAAGCGTTAGTGACTCCATCAAGGGGTTCCCAGTCCTTTAAGAAGACCAATATCTAACTCAACCATGTCAAAGACCTGGGATAAGAGGACATCACACATCATCATATTGGTAATTGACTGTGTAAGAACTCAAAAACCCTAAAGCATCCGAGTGTGCAGAAGGGGAGCTAGGAAAAGAAAAGGATCATAGGACCAAAATGAAATCTCAAAAACTATACTGAGACTGATGTCACAGTAAGTGAGCTACAACAAAATGGCCAGAATTCCAACAAGCAGCACTAAAAAAATAAAAAAGACCCTCTAGAAGGTGAAATAGCAAGCAAACATCCTATTTAGGATCTAGAGACCTCAACAGATCGTATCCTTCGCAAGGTGATGAAATCCAAGTCGAGCAATACGAAGTGAGAGACCAAAAGTGGAAGGATATCCCTCTACTAAAATGGATATTGGGTAAAATAAACCTAGAAGAAAATCCACTAAGCTACCTCATTCATGACACGTTCAAGAAGGTTAACCAAAGCTTCTTCCTTTGAGCCCTTGTATCACCTATACAGAAAATACAAGAAAGACAATGGAGAGGTGTCCTTAGGCGCTAAGTGGAGTGCGACATTCCATAAAGTCTATCCGGAACCAGTCCTCGTTATTTGCTCCTGTGGAACAGGGGGGCCTCTCAACAAGCTAGTCAATGGTTGTGTCAACAAATACAAGAGGATTTTACTACCTTAAAGGACAACAACTATGTCTCAGATGAAAAGTGACAAGGGGGAATTATTTGGATTCCTATCCCCGATGTCCTACCTAACTAACAACTTATTTTGTATCCTCAAGTGAGGTTAAAATGTGTTGAGTTAGGGAGATAAATTTTAATGGTTTGTTGTCTTACTCAATCGGGTAGTGGAAGTGAAACTCAATGGTGTTATGACTCGACTAAAACCATGCATAAGTGAATGAATCAATGCACTTTTCTTTTCTATGAAAAACTAGCTCTAAGAAGGAGAGAGTTCTTCGATCCAAAAAACAAAATAAACATAAGCACAAACTTTTCAAATAGAAAAACTAAACATTTTTGTATTTTTTCCTTTTATGCCAAACTAGAACTACTCTTTCAAAGTAAATGAATCCAACAATAACTTTCTTCTACTTCTAATCAGTAAAATGCATGACAAGTAAATGGAGATATGGCTTCTATTTGCAATGAAACTGGTGATTTTTAAACAAAGGAGAGGATAGGGTTCGAAAAAAAATTCTAAGCCAATTGCATTCAAAATTTCCCTTAGGGTCAAAGATGACCCCCCACCCCTTCCCGAATAAAAAAATAAAAAATTGCATTCAAGAAATCCACTTAATACTTTGTCCAACATATCAAACAAGTATTGGTGATTGTACAAAGCTATTGGTATAAATACCTACAACAAATTCTTATAAAATATGCTACAATATACTTGAAGACCTACCACCATACTACAAGATTACTAACATTCTACTCCATATTTGGGGACCTGCATGCCTACTACAAATTCATTGTCAATCTCCTACAAACTTCTATACCTAGGAGCATGTCACACAAAAATTTTATTACATACTTATACATGTCATTATATACCTATAGATATGGCATGCCACAGTTTTCTAACATGCTGCTACAAAATTTAACACCTATAGGATGCTACAGACTTTTGCATTTCTAGTTGCAAGGATTTGTTACATGGAAGGGGTTCACTACAAGACTTTAATGCAAGGCATTTCAATCTAATACATAATTTATTGTCAAAAGAACCTGAAATAAATGGGCATAATTATGAAACCTTATCAAATTTGTAGCAAGGAGGAAGACTAACAAAGAACTCAAGTTTTTTCTATTTGTTAACAAAAAGAATTTATTCTAAAGGAAGACAATGTTAATTATGGTTGTCATTGATATCAAGCCATTAATGACAAAGGATTCATTAAGGTTGATGACATGACAAAAAGAACATGGTAGGTTGGGCATTTGAACCAATTCACAGTTGGTGTGTGCCTTGGAGCACTAGGAGAAACAAATGACCCATTCTGTGGTCATTTGTTGAAGACATTATGACTAGATGATGATGCTATGAAACCCACACATATGTGGTCTCTAGAATGATTAACTTTTGATAATGGAACCCGCATTGAAGCCCAAGATGCCCATGACTTGTTAATGGGGTATTTTCCATGAAGAAGCTTTTGAAGTCCGTAGTAAGTTCCTTAATTACATGATGCATTGAAGAAGTTCTTAGAGCCATTGCTTTCACTTGATGGTCCTTGAGTTCGTGTGGTGACCCTAATCCAAGTTTGGTATGGCTCATGTTCCCTTGCATATGAAAACTTGCAACCCACTCTTGAACCTTCGGAATAAGTCCCTTTGCAAATATTCAAAAGAAAATTTTAATTTTAAAAATGTTATGGTAACACTAATGTTGAAGTCGACCAGCCCCCATACATTCCAATAAAAATATATAAATAGAAAAAACATATGCTAGGTCGACTTAGTAAAAAATCCAAGTTGATATATATAAATAGCCCTTTACTTCATTCATTTAACACACACAACTTTGAAGTATTCCTCTCTGATTTTCGGATTGCTATGATGTTGAATTTTGGACTAGATGACTGAGTGTGCTTTGATAGTTTAAATTTACATCATCTATGAAATTCGGGTTTAACAGTCACAAGAGATAGGTGTAGGGACCCACACCCATAGAAATGCCCGCAAGGACCCACAAAAATTCCCGCAAGGACCCACAGAAATGCCTGTAGGGCCCCATCCCCACATAAATGCCCGTAGGGACCCACAGAAACGCCCATAGGGACCCACACACACAGAAATTCCCGCAGGGACCCACACCCACATAAATTCTCGTAGGGACCCACATAAATGCACGTAGGGACCCACACCCACATAAATGCTTGCAGGGACCCCCAGAAATGCCCGTAGGGACCCACATAAATGCTCGTAGGGACCCACACCCACATAAATTCCCACAGGGACCCACAGAAATTCCTGCAAGGACCCACATAAAATGCCTGCAGGGACCCACATAAATTCTCGTAGGGACCCACAGAAATGCTCGTAAGCACCCACACCCACAGAAATGCTCACATGGACCCATAGAAATGCTCGTAAGGACCCACACCCACAGAAATGCTCGCAGGGACCCAGATAAATTCCTGCATGGACCGACATAAATTACCGCAGGGACCCACAAAAATGCCTGCAGAGACCCACATGAATGCCCGCAGGGACCCACAGAAATGCCCACAGGGACCCACACCCACATAAATGCATGCATGGACCCACAGAAATGCCTGAAGGGACCCACGGAAATGCCCGTAGGGACCCTCACCCACAGAAATGCCCGCAGGGACCCATAGCCACAGAAATTCCCATAGGGACCCACATAAATGCCCGTAGGGACCCAACGAAATCCCCAGAAGGACCCACAGAAATGCCCATAGGGACCCACACCCACAGAAATGCCCGCGTGGACCCATAGAAATGCCCACAAGGACACACATAAATGCATGCATGGACCCATAGAAATGCCTGCAAGGACCCACAAAAATGCCCGTAGGGACCCACACCCACATAAATTCCTGCAGGGACTGACAGAAATTCCCATAGGGACCCACAATGACAGAAATTCCCACAGGGACCCACAGAAATGCTCGCAGGGACCCAGATTTGACATAAAAACAACTACTCTACTCTGTATAAGTATAGATAAATTCATGATAGAAATTCTAAACACATAAAATGAAATGAAAGGAGGATTCCTATGACCTCCCATTTGAGTTGGTCCTACCGAAGGGGGCCCTTGGAACCCTTAAAAACCTTTATAGACAAAAATTCATATTTGAGAATGATGCATCAAAAGGTGCAAGGAATTCTGCTGCAATTATCAACCCTCCAAACCCTATTTGCTTCTTGTTGGAAGTAAGGTATCTACTTCTTGTTTTTCTCCTTAATGTGATCCCTTTGCTATTAGAATATAGGCTGAATATGACGGTGAAAAACAGAAATTTTACCCATGTATTAAATTGAAGCCCTCGAAACTCATACTTGCCACATGAATTTTGACATGCGGTTGAAAAACGAAATGTAGATAATTATGTTGGATTTCCAATGATATTTGTTTCGAAATATACCAATGCCATATATCGTGTCGAATTTTCATTTAATGAAACGTGTGTACTTAAAAATTTGAAGAGCAATTAACAAGTAGTTTGTGTGTGTGCACAATAAATTAATGTTAAAGTAATAATTTAAAAAAATGAAATATGTGAAAATGATCTAGACAGAGTGCACTGGAGCTTACATATTTTTCTTTTAATTTTTCTCGAAAAATTATATTTATTATTATTTTTCGAAACTTACCAATGAATATTTAAGTCGCGTTTTGCACACATGTGTGTGCGTGTGCGAAATCTTTTGATTTTTTACATAATTTGCAAAACTAAAAATATCCTTTTAAAGAGGACGCATTTATCTGGGGCTTGTGTATTTTTTCAAAATTTTTGGATGTATATTTTGAATGTTGTGGATTTATCTTTGAGCTCAATCGAAGTTGTCGGCATGGTTTTTTAGGGCAAGTTTTAGTAGAAATTAAAAAAAAACAGACATATGAAGATAAAAATTCGTAAATTTTATATATCTGGATAGAGGATTCGTTGACGAATCCAATGGTATCAAGTCCGCTCATTAATGAGCATTTAATGACATGGTTTAACTCTGTGGAAGGTAGACAAAACTTTCATTCTATAGTGAAAAGGGCTCTCAGCCTGTTTTTTAAGCCCTCGATCGAGGGTTTAACAACACCTCGATCGAGGGTTTAACAATAACCTCGATCGAGGTATTTTAAAACCCTCGATCGAGGGCCTAAAATTAGGCTTTTTATGTTTTTCAAAAGCTAGATCGAGCTTTTGCGTGCTTTTCAAAAGCTCGATCGAGATTTTGCGAGCTTTTCAAAATCTCAATCAAGGTTTTGCAAGCTTTTCAAAAGCTCGATAAAGGGTTTTAAAACCCTCGATCGAGGTATTTTAAAACCCTCAAACGAGCTTTTAAAACCCTTGATCGAGCTTTTAAAACCTCGATCGAGGGCTTGAAAATACCTCGATCGAGGGTTCAAAAAACAATTTTTTTAGCTTCCATCCGCTAAAAATGGTGAACCACCTTCGTGGAATCACCCAAATATATTTATAAACACCACAGAGATAGTGACATACAATGGATGAGGTGTCAAATTTTACTCATGACTGTATATTTTAGTCCACAAATAGGTTCAACAACATCAATTAAAAAGTCTCCAGAATATATATCCATCAATTAAAAAGTCTCTAGAAGGATCCCTTTGTCTCTTTTCCTTTGTGCAATGATTTTCACTTGGTCTTCATCATTAATGATATCACATTCATGTTCGCTTGTTCTTCATCATTAATGATATCAAAAATCCTTGTCATAACTTTTCATAAGTATGCTCACACTTCCATTATTTATTTTTGCACTCTGATCATGTCAAGCGATGTTGATAATCCTAGCAGTCCTTTGTGGAAATATTTTAAGAGACTAAATATTTCCAAGGATTTAGTCGGGACAACAAAAGTTGTTTGTAAATTGTGTGTCCTACATTGAAATGATAATTAGTAATTACACAAAGGTTCATGGTCATTTTATGCAAGACTTGGGTAGAGGAGTGGGACCTGGAACTATTCGGAAAAGAATAGGATAAAAGAAAAGAGAGAGAAATACAAGGGTTGAAGGAATATTATCTCCCACCATTCATCTATCATGTGAATTGACAATTGGAGACTCTAGCTCTAGTCAAGTAGAGGATTTGAATTCCTCAATCATGACATCAAAACATAGCATCTAAAAGAAAACTAGCAAGATATAAAGATAGGTGAACCCACTCTATTCATCCTTGTCAATTAGAGATATTCCCTTAAAATAAATTTTGCCTGGGTTGACCTTCTATGCCTGAACTGGTGAGTTTTCCAAAACTTCATGTATTGAATTAACCTGAAATCAATGAGTTTACTCTATGCATGCATAATGGTTAATCTTTCTTCCACCCTTGCATGCTTCCTAATAAAGGTGAGATTTCCTACAAGGTTATAATCCCCTACAATCAAGGGGAAGGTAGGAAAATATATAAGTGTAAAGGTGTATGCAATATTATACTAGAATTTATGTAGTTTCATAATTTGTTTGACAATGATCTATACAAATAGTAATGGAACTGGTTGTGGTTATTCCAAAATTTGTTACACCAACTATGGCCTACATTCCGTCCCTATAATTTCAAGTTTAACAAGAAATTTAAATGAAGAATATTTGATAATGCAATTCCTACAGAAATTTCAATTACTTGAGAACAATATATTTCCAGCTCGAAGCAATTATAGTATCCATGAATGATTGATCTATAATGTAATACCCTAAATTTTTTTTTTCTTTATGTACTAACTATACCAGTTCACCGAGAACACACTCACTAATCCACAAACTCTATGTATCACTTATTTACATCACTTTTAACCACTATCAAACAAATGGAGAGATTCATTTAATCACGGAGGGGGCAACATTAGAGATTTCTCTTCTCTTAACTTATTAGAAAAAGAAATTGAGGATTCAAAACCCTATTAATAGAGTATTTCATCACATACCGAAGGCATTTCTCCTTCCAATCGAAACCCTTTCTCTGTGCACAACCCCAAATCAATTGGGAAACAATAAAATGGAGCAGTGGCCAGCACAACCCCAAAGCAACTGATGGATGCGCTCAGTGAAACGAAGCCAAGGATAACAGGTTTTGCGAAAATGGTGCACAAACCCGAAGCAATTGGGAAACAATAAGATGGTGCAGTGGCCAGCACAACCCCAAAGCAACTAATGAATGCACTCAGTGAAAGGAATCTAGTCCAGATAACAAGTTTCACGCCAGCCCTGAGCAGTGGGTAATGAATATGGTATATCAGAGGGTTTTTATATCGACTACCTTATATTATAAGGTTCTTGCAAACCATATAAAATGGGGCAGTGGCCAGCAAAACCCTGAAGCAACTAATGGATTCACTTAATGAAACGAATAAAGGGATAATAGGTTTTACGAAAATGGTGGACAACCCCGAATCAACTGATGGATGCACTCAGTGAAACAAAGCCAGGATGGATAACAGGTTTCGCGCCAGCCTTGAGCAGTGGGTAATGAAGCTAGTATAGTGGAGGGTTTTTATATCGACCACCTTATACTATAAGGTGCTTGCAACCCATAAGGTATAGCGGAGGGTTTTTAATCATTGGATATCCAAATGTTGCAATCAAATTGATTTCCAAATTTTGCAATCATTGAATATCCATGAATTCTTCCACCTTTTTTTTTCCCAACCCTACCACTATAGAATATTCTTGGAAAAATCTACTGCATAGGGATCTTGATCCTTATTCTTTGTTTTCATATGTTAAGTGAACTCATCCTTCTAATGTTTCCAACACAATATCCAATTTAGAACATCGTATTGTGCCTACACAATGTCTTTTTCATTGTTCCTCAAACCCTGATGCACTACATTTAACTCACATAGAATACAACAACCTCTTCTACAATGAAATTGACCCACCATAGAGATGCTCCAATTGATATTCCTACAATCTCTCAAATATTCTCTAAAACAATCTCCACCACCCAAAAATGATTGTATGCTTATATCTCACTGATGAATAAAGAAGTGAGAATGTCAACCTCATGCCCAAATCCACCTTTCAATAGATGACTGAAACCATAGTCCAAATCACATCCTTTCTTGAAATCATGAACACTAAGATAGATGTTAAACTCCCTAGGAATGCACATCAACATGCCTATGGCATAAAGGGTATATTCAATTGACAACTATCCCCAAAAAATATGCACTAGTGTCCTACATTTACCCCTAATCACTACCATAGTACTAACTATTATGATCCCTTTCCAAACCACATGCATATATGACAGATAAGTGTCCCAGCACATTAATTTGCAACTCAGCCTTGTGTGGATGTATTTCCATGTCCTCAACATTGGGAAACTCTCCAAAGTTGATATCATGATTACGGAGGTAGTGTTAAATTTTGAGTATTAAATCACAATACTATAGGATCTTTCCTGAGAGAATAACATCTACAGTATATCAATGCATGACAATCATAATATCACAAGCATCACAAGAATCAAAAGCATAGAGACAAGAGACACAGAGTTTCCGTGGGGAAAACCCTAAGGTGAAAAACCCCACAACTTCCTCAGAGATAGAGAGACCAATGGCTCAACCAAAATACAACCAAATAATACAGAGATAGTCTTCTAGCAGATGATCCTCCTCCTCCTCACTAGTGCGCCACTTTTCAGAGAGAGAGATAGATGCTTTTCCGAATGAGTAAAATAGAGATCTCCTATCTCTATTTATACTCACCTTTTTTCCCAGTGACCTACTGGGGCCGACTTGTCTACTTGAGTACATCCACGTTATATTATATATTAATTAGGGCCGACCCCATAAGGTGGTCTAATAACCCATCGGCAAGTACACACACTTGCGACACTTGTCAATCCACATGACGACACTTCCTTATAGAGGAATAACACATCTCTTATAAGGGTACAATAAATATAAATATAATATACAGATGAAATACATTCCGAAGTTACATATACATCAACACTCCCTCTTAACTAGGAAGGTATTTCTCGACACAGATCTGCTAGACAAGTCTTCTTCTCTGGATCATCGTCATCGATGCATCGTCATCGTCATCGTCACTACTGCTGCTATCTCGTCCAATCTCTGTCTCTACTCGTCATAGGAAGTTCTACAGAGCCAGTCCTTTTTCATACTGGATGTAGGCCCGCCATCTGCAGGTCTTCATCATCACTGGCCATACTGTGGAATCCTCAGGACTTATTACATGCGTCACAAAACCTGGCTGCAGCATCCCAGGCTATTACGAGCACATAGATCTACCTGTAGGATCTCCCAGGAGCACATTACATGTGACCCATCACAAAACCTGGCTGAAGCATCCCAGGCTGTTACGAGCACTCGGCTCTACCTGTCGGATCTCCCAGGAGCACATTACATGTGATCTCACCACAAAACCCGGCTGAAGCATCTGAGGCCTTTTTCATCCTGTCCAGATCTCCCAGGAGCAAATTACATGTGGTCCACCACAAAACCTGGCTGAAGCATCTGAGGCCTTTTTCATCCTGTCCAGATCTCCCAGGAGCAAATTACATGTGGTCATGGCAAAACCTGGCTGAAGCATCTGAGGCCTTTTTCATCCTGTCCAGATCTCCCAGGAGCAAATTACATGCCATAGGACAAAATCTCGCAAGAGCATCTCAGGATGTTACGGGTACACAACTCCGACCTGAAATCTCCCAGGGCACAAATTACATGTCCTCTCAAGCAAAACCTCGCAAGAGCATTTGTCAGATGTCCCAGGGCACCGAATTACATGCCATAGGCAAAACCTCGAAAGACCATCTGCAAATCTCCCAGGGCACAAATTACATGCTTTCCTGCACAACCTGATCCACGGCCATAAAGTATCATCTGATACTCATCAAACATCATCCTGATGTACACATGATCATCCTGATCATCATCACTGCAACGTCCTGCTGCATGTCATCTGGAGAAGCTTGTCATCCACGATCATCCAAGTATCCACCTGATACATACATAGATACATGATCCACACAATGTATCTATCAGCATACATGATCTACCTGATCATACCAAGATACATGATCCACACAATGTATCCATCAGTATACATGATCTACCTGATCATACAAAGATACATGATCCACACAATGTATCCATCAGCATCCAACATGATGCGTTCATACAAAAATACATACACATGATCCATCCGATCATATCCAGCATCCAACATGATGCATATACAAAATACAGACACATGATCCAACCGATCATATCCAGCATCCAACATGATGCATACATACATACATATAATGATCCAACTGATCATATCCAGCATCCAACATGATGCATATACAAAATACATATAATGATCCAACTAATCATATCCAAGCAGAAACCAGAACATCCTCCTGATGTTCATCATTCAGCGCTTACATCCACAGCCATGTGAAGGATCCCCCTTCCAACATGCTTGGAATGGCTTCAGCAAATGTGTTCATCACTTCTTCCTCGAAGTGTCCTCGATATGAAGCACGCCAAGCCTCTCTCTGAAGTACTCGAACTTCACCCTGGCTAGTGGCTTCGTCAGAACATCTACAATCTGCTCGTCCGTCGCAACATACAGGAGCTTCACAGCTCCTCTCTGCACCATATCCCTGATATAGTGATATTTGATCTCTATGTGTTTCGACCTGTCATGAAACACTGGGTTCTCGGATAGCTTCACACAACTCTGGTTATCACAGAAGATACCAGTAGCATCCAGCGGGAGATCAAATAACTCAGACAGTAGCTTCCGTAGCCATACTGCCTCACAACTAGCTGAACAGGCTGCAACATACTCAGCCTCTGCTGTACTCAATGCTATGCAGGACTGCTTCCTGCTAAACCAAGAGATCACACCTGATCCCATACTGAAGCAGCATCCAGATGTGCTCTTCCTATCTGCAGCACTGCCAGCCCAATCTGAATCAACATAACCCTGTAGGTTAAACTTTTGATTTGCTTCATATTTGAGCCCATAATCCACTGTACCCTTCAGGTACCTCAGAACATGCTTTACAGCAACCAGGTGAACACTCCTCGGATCCGTCAGAAACTGGCTTAATGTGTTCACAGCAAAGCAAATATCCGGTCTCGTGTTCGTCAGGTACATCAAGGACCCAATCATCTGACGATACATAGTGATATCAACTGGCTCAGATGAAGCATCACATAGAAGCTTCAGATTCGATGCCATAGGTGTGGCCATGGCCTTGCAATCCATCATCCCAAATCTCTTCAGGATATCTACTGTGTACTTCCCTTGACCAAGGAAGATCCCACCTGCACTCTGCCACACCTCCATACCTAGGAAATAGTGCATCATTCCCAAGTCTTTCATATCGAATTCAGCTGCAAGCTTCCTCTTGGTATCCGCAATCAGTCTGTCATCTCCTGTCACAAATAGGTCATCCACATACAGTAGTAGAATCACAGGATTCCCTTCCTCAACCTTGTAGTAAAGGTTGGAATCAGCTTTACTCTTGGTAAAGCCCAAACTGGATAGGAAACTTTCCATCCTACCATACCAGGTTCTGGGAGCTTGCTTCAAGCCATACAAGGCTTTCTTCAATCTGCACACATATGACTTCCTATCAGGTCTTGGGACTGCATCCCAAACATCTTCTTCATGATCTACGGATCATGGCATTCCATTTCTTCATCCCAGATCCTGGGAACTTCAATATCTTCAATAGATATCTTTGTTGCTGGAACAAATGTTGTAGTCCTTTTGTAGGTGAAGATATATGGTCTTTCCTACAAAACAAGTTAAATTGCATGATTAGAAACATCTCATAATTTTTAGAACAAATTCTTTACACATAAAGAAATATGTCATGCAGTCATGCAGTTATCTTAGCCAATGCTTCAATACAACATTTATCCATGTTCCACAAATTTCTAGATGCCTTCCAGTCTCTACCAGAACATTGTTAAGAGTTTGCACTACTCCCAACATGTCAGCAAAGAGGTTTTATTCTAGATAAGTAGCATTGGAATGTTGTACAGTGCCATAAGCCACTTACCCATCACATGCATATTAGTAGTATACTGTTCATTAATGCAATCATTCAAATATGCACAATACATCTCCTAAGTCTATAAACATAAGCATAATATTATTAAACAAACAAAATAGGCAAGAAATGATAATTGAAATACTTATCTTTGTTTGTTTGTTTGGGTGGACTCCCTCTGAGTCTTTGCTTCCTGGTAGGAGCTGCTGAAGTAGCTTCTTCTACACCTTTCTGTTGTGGAATGTAGGAAGATGGTCAACTCCCTCTGAAGATCTGCATCCTTGCAGGAGCTGCTAGAGTGTGCTCCCTTTTGATCTTTGCTTCCTGGATTACCTGTCCTTATATTCATCTTTGCTGACATCAATATTCTTGAACCCAGAAAAGTATATTCTGTAAGCCTTCGAGCTTTCACTGTATCCCACAAAAATACCCTTCTTTCCTGAAGGATCTAGTTTAGTCCCCTTTTCCTTTGGAACATGAATGTACACTGGACAACCAATTATTCTGAGATGACTGACTTCAGGTTTCTTACCAGAAAAGACCTCTTCTGGTGTCTTGTTGTCCAATATCTTGTGGGGAGTTCTGTTCTGCACATATACAGCTGTTCTAGCTGCTTCTTCCCATAGATGCATAGGAAGATCCTGGTCATGCAACATTGCTCTTGCTGCTTCCATGATAGTTCTGTTCTTCCTTTCTGCAACTCCATTCTGTTGAGGATTATAAGGAGCAGTCAACTCCCTCTTAATCCCTGAATCACTGCAAAGCTTCTTGAAATCATTTGAGGTGAATTCTCCACCATTGTCAGATCTGAATGTTTTGATTTTCTTGTTAGTTTGATTCTCCATCAAGGTTTTGAATTCCTTGAATTTAGCAAACACCTCATCTTTGCCTTTCAAGAAGTATACCCAAGTCTTCCTGGAGAATTCATCAATAAATGATACATAGTAAATATACCCACTTAGGGAACTGGATGACATGGGGCCACATACATCTGAGTAGATAATTTCCAGGATGTCTTTTGCCTTGCTTTCACTGCTTGGGAAAGCTTTCTTAGTGTTCTTACGTTTTGCACATCCTTTGCAAACCCCTTCATGTTTGGTCTTGATTTCAGGAAGACCTTCTACCGCCTTGCTTGCAATTGGAAGTGCTCTATAGTGCATGTGAGCAAGTCTCCTATGCCAAAGTTCACTTGGCTCCATGGATTCATGTACCATGGCATGTTCAGGTTGACCCTTTAATTTATACAAGCCTCCCTCTTGCTCTCCAATCACTACCGCATCATCCATGGTCTTTCCCTTTGGCCACATTAGTACTTGGCCATCAACAAATGCAACCCTCATACCTTTTGCATCTAAAGCAGAGATGGAGAGTAAGTTCTTCTTGAGTCCAGGTACATAGAGGACTTCCTTCATCTTCAGAGATTTTCCAGAATCTAGGTTGTAAGAAGCTTCACCACTTCCTTTGATTGGATATTGATAATCATCCCCAAGTTTCACCTTATGGGGTGACTCATGTTCAGATAGGTTCACAAAGGATTCTTTAAACCCAGTCATGTGTTTGGAAGCCCCACTATCAATCAACCAATCATTACAACCATGGGAGATGGTACCTGTGAGAGCAGAGATCAGAACATACTCTTCTTCACTTGATGAGTCATCATTACTATCACTTTCTGCCCTAGCCTTCTTCTTTTCAGGTTCATCATCTTCTGCAGCATGAGCATGAAACCTTCTTTTGCCACCCTTCTTCTTCTTGTTGGAGATGTTGTTGTCCTTCTTGTTCTTGGGACAATTTATGGCAATGTGTCCTTTCTCATTACAGGTGAAGCATACTCTTCTTTCTTTGAAGTGATGTGAAGATCTCTTGGGGTGAGATGGTTCTTTCTTGGACTTCCCTTTCCTTGTGTGGGCTGCAAGAGCTTGATCTTCTCCTCCCATCTTTTCCTCACGAGCTATAAGTCTAGCTTCTTCTTGAGAACATTCTTCGCGAAGTCTACTGAAGGAGATCAACTTCTTCCTTGCACAAATTCCTTGAATAAAGGAATCCCATGACCTGGGTAGGCCATTTAGAGTGGTCATTACCACTTCACCATTCTCCACCATTTCATCTACTGCTTCTAATTGTTCCTTGATCTGAGAGACCCTTGAAAAGTAGGATTGAATGGTTTCTCCATTCTGAAACTTCATTGCTTTCAATTGGTTCCGAAGGGTCATCTTCCGATTTATGTTCTTTCCTTCAAATAGCTTGGTCAAAGATTCAAACATCTCTTTGGGTGTCTTGAGAGAAGACACATGGGGTATGAGATGGTCTTTGATAGAATCAGCAATGATTCTCTTTGCCTTGACCAAGTTCTTCTTGTGCAATACCTTGGCCTATTCATCCTCTGGGATAGGGATGTCTTCTTTCACATATGAGTCTAACTCATTTTCTTCCAGGATTAGCCCAATCCTATACTTCCAGGCTCGGAAGTTATCAGCCCCTTCAAGCTTATCCTCAAGCTTGGTGTGAAGAGACATCTTTAAGAGTACTTCAAATGGAAATAGAAAAGATTTAGAACTTACCACTTGAAGTGCTAAAAACTGGATCTGGTCCCGGATTAGGGTTTGTCAGAGAAACCCTAAAAAATCAAAATGTGAATTTCAAAATTCCGAAAGGATAGAAAGATGCGCCTTGGAGAGCTGATCAGCCTAGTATATTCAGAAATTGAGATCAGCAAAGTCTTGCCCTTCAAAATTGCCTTTTTGTCCTCCCGGGTTCACTGGGGAGAGCCCTGAAATAGGGTTTGAGTTTCCCGGAGATCTACCCAGCCAAAAATCTCGATCCAAAGCTCAAACCTTCGATTTGTGCAAGGAGCTTCCAGCTGTACCTTTAGTTTCCAGAAATTCCTATTTTTGTGGAAACCCTAATTTTTAGGGCCAAAACTGAAAATGCTCGGAACTGAAATCTGATTGGACAGAAAGATGTGCCTTGATGAGTAGATCCAATCTACTATACTGAATTTCAAAAATCTGTGGAGAGAAACCCAATAAACAAGCAATACAAGCTTCTGTCACTGCAAAATGTCTTCTTCTCAGTTAGGCTCTGATACCATGTTAAATTTTGAGTATTAAATCACAATACTATAGGATCTTTGCTGAGAGAATAACATCTACAGTATATCAATGCATGACAATCATAATATGACAAGCATCACAAGCATCACAAGAATCAAAAGCATAGAGACAAGAGACACAGAGTTTCCGTGGGGAAAACCCTAAGGTGAAAAACCCCACAACTTCCTCAGAGATAGAGAGAGCAATGGCTCAACCAAAATACAACCAAATAATACAGAGATAGTCTTCTAGCAGATGATCCTCCTCCTCCTCACTAGTGCGCCACTTTTCAGAGAGAGAGATAGATGCTTTTCCGAATGAGTAAAATAGAGATCTCCTATCTCTATTTATACTCACCTTTTTGCCCAGTGACCTACTGGGGCCGACTTGTCTACTTGAGTACATCCACGTTATATTATATATTAATTAGGGCCGACCCCATAAGGTGGTCTAATAACCCATCGGCAAGTACACACACTTGCGACACTTGTCAATCCACATGACGACACTTCCTTATAGAGGAATAACACATCTCTTATAAGGGTACAATAAATATAAATATAATATACAGATGAAATACATTCCGAAGTTACATATACATCAACAGGTAGCAATGGGATGAGCTCCCCATTCACCTTACAATTCCCTTCTGCAAGAAAGGACCCTCTATTTGCTAGTGCATTGACTTGTTTATTCTGGCCTCTAAGTATATGGAGAAACTTAGTATGCTCCATCCCATGCTTTCCTTCCACACCTTATATTATAAGGTGCTTGCAATCCATCACAAGGGTTATTATGTCCAAATGTCATAGAAACCCAATCCATCACATAGATTGAAAAGATAAACATTCCAACAAATGCAACCATGAATAAACCAACAAAAAAGTTTCAATTTCTCAATAGTGTCATGCCGAAAGACCTCCCTTTTATAGTGTTAAAAGGGAAATCATGTAACTGATGGATAATGTAAAATGTGTTTTATTAAGTTGACAAGGGCCATAAGTTTTGTAAGGGTCATTTTTTAGTCTAGAAACCCTCCCACATCATCAATGCATGTGTCTAGTCTAACCATGCCAAATTTCAGTCCAAGCTAGCACATATTTAAAACAATTCAACATTGGCCCCATGTAGCACATTCATTCATTTATAGGTATGGTTTTTGATGCTCGAATTGTTAGTGTCAGTCATGTTTGAGTCTGGAAACCCTCCCACACCATCAATGCATGGGTCTAGTCTAACCACGCCAAATTTTAGTCCAAGCCAACACATATTTAAAAAAATTCAACGTTGGCCCCATGTAGCACATTAATTAATCTATAGGTATGGTATATCATGCTCCAATGGTTAGTGTTAGTCATGTTTGAGTTTGGAAACCCTCCCACACCATAAATGCATGCATCTAGTCTAACCATGCCAAATCTCAGTCCAAGCCAACACATATTTAAAAAAATTCAACGTTGACCCCATGTAGCACATTAATTAATCTATAGGTATGGTTTTTGATGCTCGAATTGTTAGTGTCAGTCATGTTTGAGTCTAGAAACCCTCCCACACCGTCAATGCATGCGTCTAGTCTAACCATGCAAAATTTCAATCCAAGCCAACACATATTTAAAACATTTCAATGTTTCCTCCATGTAGCACATTAATTAATCTATAGGTATGGTATCTGATGCTCGAATTGTTAGTGTCAGTCATATTTGAGTCTAAAAACCCTCCCACACCATCAATCCATGCGTCTAGTCTAACCATGCCAAATTTTAGTCCAAGCCAACACATATTTAAAAAAATTCAATGTTGGCCCCATGTAGCACATTAATTAATCTATAGGTATGGATTTTTATGCTTGAATTGTTAGTGTCAGTCATGTTTGAGTCTACAAATCCTCACACGCCACCAATGCATGCTTCTAGTCTTACCATGTCAAATTTCAGTCCAAGCTAGCATATATTTAAAGAGTTTCAACGTTGGCCCCATGTAGCACATTAATTAATCTATAGGTATTGTATTTGATTATCTAGTGGTTAGTGTCATTCATGTTTGAGTCTGGAAACCCTCCCACACCATCAATGCATCCGTCTAGTCTAACCATGCCAAATTTTAGTCCAAGCCAACACATATTTAAAAAAATTCAACGTTGGCCCCATGTAGCACATTAATTAATATATAGGTATTGTTTTTGATGCTCAAATTGTTAGTTTCAGTCCTGCTTGAGTCTAGAAACCCTCCCACACTGTTAATGCATGCGTTTAGTCTAACCATGCTAATTTCAGTCCAAGCTAACACATATTTAAAAAATTTCCACGTTGGCCCCATGTAGCACATTAATTAATATATAGGTATGGTATTTGATGCTTCAATGGTTAGTGTTAGTCATGTTTGAGTCTGGAACCCTCCCACATCGTCAATGCATGTGTCTAGTCTAACCATGCCAAATTTCAGTCCAAGCCAGCACAAATTTAAAAAATTTCAACGTGGAACCCATGCAGTACATGATCAAGCATGCCATTTGGGTTAGCATCATAATTGTGCATTTCCTTACTAAGATTCTCTTTGTTTCGAGAATAATTTAATATTCTCTACTAAACAGGGCCAACCATGTGAAGGTGGATTCTCCTATGGCCTCCCCTCCCCCCCTCACATCACTCTCAATTCCCCATAACCCGACAAAATCTATGTAAAAAAAAATTAAATGTGTTTTTTGTCATACTTTATAAGAAGCAATGTTTCTAATTATAACACATGCCAACATAGAGGAAAATGGAAGAAACACTAAGAAAAAAATAATTTATACATACCAATAAAATTCAATATTTCTATCGCAATATTAAATCAAAATATATAGAGTAGATATATTAAGGCATACCTCATACACTTCAATGGACTTGATCATCATCTTATTCATCCAAGTCATCATCTATATCATTCGATCCAGAGTCAACATTGTAAGGATTGGCCATATCATCATCATCATTGATGTCAGTTACGATCATCATGTCATCGTCGATATCATCCTGATGGACATTGTCTGCTACATCATCTGATTCAACTAATTCTTCGATGTCTTCTTCTGGAACATGATCATCTAACTCATGTTGATCATCTTCAACATCGTCTTCTTCTTCGAGACCATCTTCAGTACCTTCCTCTACGTTATACTTTATCATCCTTCCGCTTGGATTGTGTCTCACAATAAATGACCAACCCGCTCTACCTAGAACCTCAGAGTAAAATACCTATTCACATTGGCTTGGAAGAACATAGGGATTTGTTTTTGGCTCAAACAACCTTGTATTTACCATGGTAAATCCATTATCATGTTCAATAATAGTTTTATCGGGATCATGCTGATTCAATCATAACCTGTACCATTTGACAACGATTAAAAATACCTTGAAGGAATTAAAGTCACACTGAAGAATATCTTCCAGATACCCGTAGTATCGATTTTCAGAGAGTTTTGGATGTCTATCACTTCTAAAGGAAACATTGGTCACCTCAAAGATTGTAGATATCCCACAATCTGATGTTTTCTTCGTTTCATCCAGCTTTTTGATGCAATATCCACAACCATTGCACCACATAGCCTTATGGTGTTTTACCTACAACAAGCCATACAAGAAAATATTACATAATGATCCAATATTTATGATTAAGTGCATGTTTATAATGCCATACAAGGAAAAAAATGAGCGTGTACATCGACAATATGTTTGAAAAAATAAAAAATAGTGTGGTTGATTAATATGCTTTCCTGCTTATCTTTTAAACCATATGCTAAATCGATTTTCCTCTGTGTAAGATTGTATCTCCATTGTGATGTGCTACTTTAACCAATGAAGCCACAGCTTCCCATGATATTCCATGACCAAATTGTTCACATCGTTCAATCCATACCTTCCATTAGAGCAAAATTGAGGTCTAAAATGGGCCTCCTAAGGAAAATAATAAAATAATAGTTAAAATAATGAAATAACAGTTAAAATAATAAAATAATAAAATAATATTGATTAATTTTGGAGAAAGAAAGAAAAAAACTATTTTTTTTGTTCGTATTTTCAACATATCTCACTGTGTTTTTACTCAAATTTCGAGTGGGAGCATGCATTGGATGTGGAATTTAATTCCCCATCCAATGAGTACCCACAACGCATACTTTTGACGGACCCTGCTTCCGTAAAACCAAGAAATACCTGAAAAACATCATGATGACATCATCATGACATTTTTTCAGGTATTTCTTGGTTTTGGGGAAGCGAGGTCTGTCAAAAGTATGCAGTGTGGGTACTCATGTCATCATGACTTTTTTTAGGTATTTCTTGGTTTTAGGGAATTGGGGTCCATCAAAAGTATGCGGTGTGGGTACTCGTTAGATGAGGAATTGAATTCCACATCCAACACATGCTCCCGCTTGAAATTTGAGTAAAAACATAGAGAGATATGTTTAGAATATGAACAAAAAAATAGTTTTTTTATGACAAATACCTCAAGTCAACCATTATCGTTGACTCACTTTATTGAAATTCTATTTGTTCTTGAATTCTAACTCATCAAGAAATTATAGTTGGATCATTTTCTTATATGATGGCTCGTTTTCTTATTAGGCCCATTTTAGACCTCAAATTTCCTCTAATGATCCAGCCAAGATTGTTTGTGATTTATAAATGAAGTGCATCCCACTCTCGACCAACTGTTTGATGACAATAAAATTAAAATTCAATACAAATGTATATTCACTTAACAATGTATACACCATTAATTGATTGCATATATTGAATATAAAAATAGAATATGTATGATATATATACATAAAAATCAATAGTCAAATGTGTTATATTACCTTTCACCTTCCTCGATCTACTTTTCCCCTTTGGGTACTCCTCTTCGAAATTGTTATTGGAGTCTAGATCACAAATGCAACATAAATTGAGATTTGATGCTAATTTAGGGATATATTCACTAATATACAACATGCTTTGGTATACCATATATCCCTCCATAATAGAACCCTTAGCATGTGCTTGTTGTCTAACCAAACCCTTCATAAATTTCAAGTGCCTCTCAACCATCCACATGGACCTTGAGTGCACAAGTCCACACAATTCAATCTTCTCAACTTGGTGCATGAGGTAGTATTCCTGTGCATTGAAAAATGTTGAAGGTAGATGCTTCTGCATTTCACACATGAGATGAGGAATTTCTCTCCTCCAATACTTTATATCTTCTTTATATGGATTTCTTTAGATGAAAACCATCTACAAGTGATGCAACCCAATCACGAGATTTAACAAAAGAAAGCATTATATTACATAACATGAATTAGTGCACAAAAATCAAATATAAGTTCTACAATGAATTAAACAAACACTAAGCGCATGCAAAAAATCGCTACTTACCTCATGTATTTCCTGAGATTATATATTACTAGTTTGACATTGTTGTTAAAGCTTTCTAGGAGAGAGAGAGAGAAGCAGAACATACTGTAACAATATACAAATCATTTCATTTTTTAAACAAAGAGTAGACAAACAAAATAACAACAATATTCACCGGAATAGAAAAAAAAATTATATGCATACCATAATAATTACCTTCATGAAGACATGCCAATCATGTGTTTTCACCCCCACAAAATCACCTTTATTTGTTATGATATTCTTCATGTTCGCACAAAATCCGGTTGGAAATTTATTTTTTTGCATGACTTCTTTTACAACATTACTTTCTTGCTTCGTTAACATCCATGGAAGTGAGTTTATATTAATTTGGTCTTCGTTGCTATGAAATTGAATGGCGTCTTTCATTGCATGGTTGCGTTTTTTAATGTCTTCGCAAATTTTGACAATTTTTTCTTTCTCACTCCTTCCATCCAATATTCGCCATAATGTTTTAGTCACATTCTTCCCAATATGCATTGTATCAAACATATGAGAAATTTGTAGGTGCTCATACTAGGGAAACCTACTGAATTGTCTAGGATAGATTTTCATTCCTCGTGGAAGCCCATTAATCCCTTCATGATCACGACGACCATAATGAATCATAGTTTATAAATAAATTACATAAATCAATGTCAATTACAGTAAACAACACACAATAAAAAAATACATGACATTTTATATACGATGATTCATACATACCTTGACGATTTCTATTATATTGTAACTTCCATAGGTGAGGTGACATTCTCTGCAATTTTAATGCAGTCTCTTGCTTTTCATTGAAAATATGTTTTTCAGTAGTTTGATACTTGTGATTCTTAGAGAGGAATTTCCTATACTCATCAAACACCTCCTTTCCTAAGCTTTTTGAACGACGAGATTTGATCTTAGGACCACAAATTGGACATGCAAATTTTTCTATTGTCTGAAGACCTACATAAAGAGATGGAATATCTATGTCAATTATAATTATATACAAAATGAATGGATTATTTAGAAAAACATGCGTATATAGTATATTAACTAGTTCATAAAATTAAATGCAAATAAAGTTGAACTTATAATTACAAACCGCAAAAATGGGTTAACCCTGGGGCATCATGTATTATCCATACAAGCATTGCATGGAATTGAAATTGCCTTTGTCGTATTGGTCTATATACGTCATACATAGTGATTCCATCCCATAACTTTAGTAGCTTGTCAATGAGAGGTTCTATATATACATTAATATCTTTAACTTGGTACTTACCTGATTGATTTGAACATATAAAATATATAATTATGAGTACCATTTATATATATAAACCGTATTGCACAAGAGAAAAATAAAAAATATATATATGACATTATGCAACAAAATACCACAAATGAGATGCCACTACATTAAAAAAAAATATGTAGACACAATATACTTGGAACAATCATCGACAACATTATGTGATCCCTCTTTATTGACAACCATGGCAGAATGTTATTGTTCATAAGAAAAATATGCCACACCAAGTAAATGAATCTCTTCTATGAAAATGGATTGACACCATCTATTGCCAAAGAAATCCTAAGATTACGAGGTTCTTCTTTAAAGTGAGGCCATTTTCCCTCCATATCTCTAAATGTAGACCCATCTGCAGGCATTCGAATAATTTCATCTTGACTTTTGTTCCATGCATGGTAATCCATAAATTGCGCCATGTTTTTGCACATGAATAGTCGTTGCAAACGTGGAGTAATGGGAATATAACAAAGAACCTTGTGAGGCACCTTTTTTGTTACTTGATCTGTTCAATATCTACTGATATGAAATTCCGGACATTCTGTTGCAAATTCATGATGATTATAATATATAACATGGTCATCGGGGAATGCATGAATTACTTCATACTGCATTTCAATTTCTTTCTTGATGGCAGTTAAATCTCGATATGTGCGAGGTAAAATATTTGAATGTGGTAAAAAAATTCATCTATCAAGCTACAACAAATAAAAATAAAAATCTAGTTAATATAATATATAAATAATATTAATGAAACACATTTCATCCGTATTAATTTGACTTGTGAATTAACAATAAAATTATTAGACGAACGGTGATAACCTTTAGCACGATCATATATATTATGTGATGGAATATATTACATATCTTAACATCCATGTGGCTGATATGTTTGAAATACCAATCATAACCTTCAAGTTCATTATCAACAATATAGCAGAGAGAAGATTTTTGTTGGAGCCCTCATAAAGGGGTTCGTATGCCTTCTCAAGAAGAGATAAATCATGAATATCATCAAAAGGATCATCATCTACATCATCCATTCTAACGTTAAATGAATCATGGATCAAAGTATTTGTACCATCACCTTCAACTATGGTATGAGTATTATCATCTTCTTCAATATGATCATTAACATAATCTCCATTATTCATAGCTCCATGTTCCTCTGGTACTTGTTTTAAAATCACTTCCTCCAGATGATATGTCGTAGGATGTATTTCCTTTATAATTACATGAAATCATCAATAGATAAAATTTATTATAAGAAATATTAAAACAATACATAAATTTACAAAACCAATCAATATAAAAACATATTTAATGCAAAAATTTCAAATGGACGATATTCATGCCCCCCCCCCCCCCTCAACATGTCCATGTTCCCTACAATGTTTTCTATCTATTGTGATCTTTATTATTCTTCTCTTAAATCCCTTGCATTGACTACATGGACAATAGCATTTCCCATCACCCTTTCTTTTCAGTCCATCACACAATCTAGTAAGCAATTGTCGATTTTGTTCGTCTGGATCAGGAATATTTCTATTTGACATTTTCTCATAAAGTGCTTGAATGAAGATTATCGATATTAGAAAATCAAGCTCCACAATTCGCTATTTTTAATCACAAAAATAATAGAAATAATGATGTATTCTTTTACGGAAAACAGTCTACCGAAGAATAAAATAATTTCCGCAAACCGTCGCTTGTATAGCAAACATGTTGGAATATTTCAAAATTTATAGATTTTAAAATATAAATGTTCGTCGGATATCTGACCACTTCAACATAGTTACCATAATGAAATCCTTGTCGGATATCTGACCACTTCAACATAGTTACCGTTATAAAATATATGTTAGATATCCGACAAATGGAGCATCGTCGGAGTTGTCAAATTTGCAACAGCTGTTTTCGAGTATACGACAATGGTGGTCAAATATCCGACTCTCGTCGGATATCCGACCAACACTTCTATCAATTAAAAAAAATTAATGAAATTTCGTGATTTTGAAGGTGAATCCGAGGACATAGTCCTTTTTTTCGGATGTCGTCAGATTTTCTCATCAGATTTTGGGTCATAATTCCATAATGTTTCTGAGCATATCCTTTTGCTACACGTCTTGCTTTATGATTATCGAGTGATCCATTAGCTTTAGAAATTTTCTTATATATCCACTTGTAGCCAATAGGTTTGGTTCTAATTGGAGTGTCCACCAACCTCCAAGTTCCATTTCTTATGAGAGCATCATACTCTCTTTGCATTGTACTTCTCCATGCATCACTAGTTGTTTCTTCTTGAAAGGAATCAAGTTCATCAACATCAGAAAATTTTAATTCACAATCATAAGAACTATGGAAATTGTTTTCTGAGATTGAAGTAAAATCCCCTGTATTTTCTTCATTTTGTCTGACAGAACTTATTTTCACATTTTTTCCAAGTTCAAAATCATCATACCTTCTTGGAAGTGTCGTGGTCCAAGTTGATCTACGTACTGGTTGTTGCGGTGTTTTCTATGATTCAAGGATGTTTGAAACATGTATTCATTATATCTAAGAATTAACTTATCCATTCCATCAACAATATCATCAATTTTCTGACCCTCTATTTCTGCAGAAACATGTGCATTAGAAGAAGTTGTTGTTATGGAAATAAATTCCAAATATTGACCTAGAACACGAGTCCCCCTTTCAAGATTTCGAAGTTCATTATCCATTTCTTGATAGAATTTCTTAGAGTGAAATCTATCAATACGAGCAAGTTGTTTTTCAATAGTGAGTGCATCTTTGTCAAATTCAAGAAATATAACATCTATTGAAATAATAAACTTTTTGTTGGCTTCATCATATAGTCTGTGAGCTTTGGAAGTATTAGAATATCCCCAAAATATGCAATTTCTACTTCTTGATTCCAATTTGTTTCTTTGCTACTCAAGAATCAAAGCATAACATGTGGAACCAAAAATTCTAAATGATTGACAGCTAGAAGATAGCCATGCCACATTTCATAAGGAGTTTTATTTTGTAGGAATTCTATTCTTAATGTAGAAAACATAGATAATTGCCATCTGTCACCCTTGGGTTGGATCACATGGTGCCTGCATATACTATTTCCTCCCTCACGGATGCAGACTTTGGAGAATGTGTGCATTTACTCTATGGATTTTGGTGGGTCCCAATAATGTCGATATTTCATCCCTAGTGGAGGATCACGTGGAATTCATCCTTGGGTGATATCAATGGTAATTTATTGGATAACAATAGTATTGAAAACACCTTTGTTGGATTCTTTACCAACAAGAATGTGTCATGTATCCTAGTATCTAACTAATGACCAATGAGTCAGTTAATCAGTGTTAAAATGTGTGCACCTTTCCGATGCATTATGAAACTTGACTGTCGATATAGGTGCTTGGTTGGATATCAACTCACCATCAAGGTTGGCACCTTTCTACATGGTCCTTGGTATTATCCCCTGGTCCATTCAAGTATCATTTTCTTGAGCATTAGAGTGTTATTCCCTTGGAATTTGGTTCTTGTCCCACAGTCATTTGAAGCTTGGGATCCGGGTGCTAGGGCGTTTTTCCTTATCATGTCTTTCC
The DNA here is from genome assembly GCA_027924585.1 of Larix kaempferi. Taxonomy (NCBI): domain Eukaryota; kingdom Viridiplantae; phylum Streptophyta; class Pinopsida; order Pinales; family Pinaceae; genus Larix; species Larix kaempferi. The sequence continues at coordinate 17,634,109 of BSBM01000088.1, read as the reverse complement.
ATGCAACTTAGTGCTTGAGCGCTCATCCTTAAGGCTATTTAGAAAATCTAGCTCCTCTAGTGTTTTCTGGATTTATCCCTCTTTCCATGGTGATCACTATACACTTGAGGATAACATTTTTTAAAGTACTAATAGTAGTGATGATCACTACAAAATTCCACAACACATTAGTGGCATGGAATATTTAGTTACATTGCACCATGAACGATACACCTTTTATATTGAAGAACCACCATCAATGGTGCATTCTATTTTTTTAGTCAAACCAATTATTTTAGATAGGTTTTTTTAATTAATTTCAATTTTAATGAATAAAAATTAATGTTTAATATAAATTGTGCGCGTGTGTGTGTGTGTCTACTGAATTTTGTATATGAATTATAAACACCAACAATGAAAGTGGAGGAAACAATAGCAAATACAAATTTGTATGGGAGATGTACTGGGAAGCTAAAAAAAGGGAGAGGGATTTGTAGTCATGCCCTGTTACAATAGAGACTGGTTCCCTCTCGAGGAATGTTATCCTCCTCAATTTTTATGAGGATACATCCTTTATGGAGAACTCTCACTTGTTGGTATAGTTAATTTGTTGTTGCAATAATCATAGGTAGCCTTTTAACGTCGGTCTTGATCTATGGTACCAACCCACAGAGGAGGATGTATATTTTATTACCGGTTTATATAGGAGAGGGGATGATTTTCCTCATTTCCCTTATGTACCACCTACCATTGTTGGTGAGAGCTAGTTTTCATATGTTTAATGGTATCTTGGTGAGGATGTGATTTCCCCAAGCGAATTCCAAGTTGCTAGTGGCCATTTGCATATTTATTTATTCGGTGTAGAGGAGGTCAGGTGCCTCTCTCTTATGGTCACAATAGTGGCCCTACTACACCTAATATGACAAGCACATTAGTTTCACTCTACTGTACTATATAGATTCATTAGTTCAAAGACCCAAATTGGTTAGTTGGTTTACCCATTTTTTTTTATAGTTTTGTTTATCTCTAGATCACTATAGTTATGTGTTTGTTTGAAGGATGGGCTTCCATTTTGGATTAGAGTTTTTTTTTAGAGAAAGCTTTCCTATGATTATACCCTCATTTAACCGCCACTCCCTAGGTTAAGGATGAAGGAAAATATACATATGTTAGGAAGATGATGTCGAAGAGGGACTATCACTACAAGGAAAAGACCCTATAGCAGAGGTTTTTAATATTACAATATTTGAAAAAATTTCCAAAAAAAACTTTGTTACGACCTCCACCAACAGTAGCGGGTTTTTCTATGGAGGTCATAGATTCAATCATCTATTGTAATATTTAATCATCCATACATTTAATTATCAATGTACCATTTGACATGTAACATTTGACAATAACATTGAAGAATGAAATAGGATAAAAAAGTTTATTTTATTATATATCAATAAGAGTGCCTTTGTCATACAAAATATAACAACATAGAGACAACAATAATCAAAATGTCAACATGCATGCAATTATTGTTACACTTATTGGTAACTCGTTGTTTTCCAATTTGGACACTATGTCCAATACATTATTATACAACCTATCTGATTTTCATAAACAATTATTTCAAAATATACAAGCAACTACAGCACCTTGTATTAACATCAAAATTAAAGACAAAGCATCATTCTTCACTGGAACTATTATCGGTTCTCGAGCCACTTGCATCAATTGGGTTATTTGGCCAAAAAAAAATTATTGACTCGGTTGTTTTCCTCTTCTTCAACTTCCATATATAAACATAAAAATAAAGTTTGTTGAGTTTATCTACATTGATGGTGGGAATAATGAAAAATAAATAGATAGTATACATGAATGTAAATTGAAAAGAGACATACCATAAAAATAATTGACTAATGAATGATACACATTTTCTCAAAACCAAATATCATTCCTTCTATCAACAAGTCTTCTATTGACTCCACTACATGCTTTGTTTCCTGCAAGTTTTATGCCCCGTCGCAAATCATAGATTTAATATAAAGCATTTTTCTTGTTTTATTAATTATAAAATGAGAGAAGTAAACAACATATATAATTACAAAATCCACAATTAATTTTTGATACGCCAACATATACTCACAACCCTTACTTAACCCAATGTCAATCAATTCTTCTAATGGATCCTCTTTGTATGTTAACACTTATTTGAAGAAATCCAAGGATTTCCAGTGAAAAAAAAATATAAATATACAAATCACAACCACTACGAAATCTTAATTTCTTACAAGGAAATCACAAATACTCACAAACTTTGCTATCAACCCCTTTTTTCCTTGCCATCCTGTCTTATGTATTGATTCGGTTCCATTTTTGTTTCTACTACAAAACAATTGAAAATTAATATTTAATGTTGAATTAATTAATGGGATGTATAACATAAACCTAAAAACCTTTGATTTCATACATTTCAAGCATGTTGCTATTGAGATGGCTCTTCTTACAATTCAATTATGTCCATTTCCTTGACCATCTCCTTGTACACTTTTTTGGGCATCCATACTAGCACATTTTTCATATTACCTCGTTCATTCTTAGGGATTCTCACAATCTTCTTGAAAATATGAAATGACATTAAACTATTTTTTTGTTGATATGATAAATAAATATAGCAGAATTAAAATTATTGAATGAATGGCGATATGTAATATTTATAGATACATATTCTACATAAACATGTTTAGGAATATTACTTTTTGAACGATTATTTTTTATTGTTGTATGTTTTTGCTATTGCAAGCCTTACAGGTCTCATTAACCATTGCTCTGGGAAAAAATATTATAGTTTACATATGACCCGATTCTTCAAATAATTTGATTGGTTTTTGTATTGTAAATGAAAAGTATGTTTGTATGTTCTTTGCACTAAATCCCTCATAGTATTATAAAATTATTTTCCCCTTCTATTAACTTCCAACACCACTCCAGATGAGATAAGGACCAATTGATCATCATTTGCATCTTCCATAAAAAAAATTCTTATGATGTCATTGACTTCTATTGCTATGAATCCCTGCATAAAATTTAACATATTAGTGAATATTCTTAAGTAGATTATTACTCAAATTTGAAGAAATAATTCATATTGACTTTTTTTTTATTCACCTCATTCATCCCTCTTTAACTTTTCCATCAATGTTTTACACTCTTCTGGACTTAGTTTGGAAAAAAATTTATCAAGTTTCCTCATTTTTTGGCTCTGCATGTCACACATTAACCAATACATATTAGTTAACTTTACAAATAAATCAAACAAATTAATTTAAATACACAAATTAATTAAAAGCACTTGCATTCTTCGTAATTATGGATGTTCTCCCATCATGTTGACTAAAGTTGTTGTTCATTGAACTCTTATCATGCATTTTCTATCAATAAACAATATGTACCATTAAATACAGAAGCTATCAATATATTATACAAATAAATTACAGACCTTCAAAATATGACAAAAATAAATAAAAATAAATAAATAAATATGATATCGGTGTGCTTAAATATGTGAAACTCTGTGGTGTGTTCGAAACAACAACGCAACAGTGCCTTAACACAAATCGGATGCACTGCGAATAGATAACCAAGAAAAAAAAATGGAATTTGTGTCTTTATAAAATAAAAAAATGATGTCACGTGGGTCATATCCTGTGCGTTATGTTCATGACCACACCAGTTTGTTCCCATAATACAAATGTGTTGATATTGACGCATGTGTTTTTTTATTGAAAATTTTAAAAAAACACTTAACAGGGTTGACATTGTTACAGATTCGACCAAGAAAGTGGCCCCATATCACCCGATGATTTCTATATATAATCACAAGCTTAGTAAATCCAAAATCCCTAAAAGGTGAAATCATAATTCTGTATAAAAATAGAGGGATTTAAACCCTAATGTAAAATTTTGCAGCCACATAAAGCAAAAAGAAACAACGAGAAAATAAGGGTTGCAACATTGAAGGTAAGTATGAAGTTTTTTTTTTTTCTAAATCTAGTTAAACTCTAAATAAGATAATAAGACCAACAGTAATATTTACATACTTGAAATTTCTATTATGTAGGGTTTTGTTTGATTCACCATACCTAACAAATTTTGACCCTTGTAATTCCTTCCAATTGCTCCAAACTCCTTCCACATAAGTCTCTCTTCCAAACCTCTCCCATAAAATTTTCAGCAAAATAATGAATTAAAGTTTAGGTTTTTTGCTTTTAAACACTATTTAGAATTACTTTTTGAATTTAAAATTGTTGCCATTTTTTAATTTAGGGCAAAAAGAGTTTGTGGGAGTATTTTTTTAATTTTCATTTTTGGCATTTTGGTGCACATGTTGAAAAGGTGCATCGATGCATACATAAATAAAATGCATCGACCAAATAGCAATTTAAAAACTCCTACCATAGTGCATGTATATTTCGAACTCCGCAGTGCACTTTTATGTAGAAAATGCACCGATATGAATTATCTTGTAAAAACACATGTAGAAATATCCGCTACCAAATGTAGCGGATATTTTCCACTTCGGGGGATTTTGCGGATGTTCTTTTACGGTTTGTTTGTATATGTGAGTGCACCAGTGCGTGTATATATGAATACATGCACTGGTTTAATTTGAAAATCCTTTTTTTTTATTTTTTTTTTGTGTCCACCTAAAATTATATATTCATCCCGAATGTTCTTTTAGTATTTATGTTGATGTATGTGTAACTTCAGAATGTATTTCACATATATGTATATTGTATTCCTATAGAGATGGTATTATTCCTCTATAAGGAAGTGTCGTCATTTATATTGTAAGTGTTATAACTTATACTTGATGGGTTATTAGACCACCTTATTTGGGGTCGGCCCTGTATAAGTCATGTGGGTCAAAGGGTTATTAGACCACCCTATTGGGGGTCGGCCATGTGGGTCAAAGGGTTATTAGACCACCCTATTGGGGGTCGGCCCACTCAGCATTATGTTATGTGGTAAAGTTCGAGCCTACATGAGTTAGGTAAAAAGGCAAGTCAAGTCAAGTATAAATAGAGTGCGGGAGGCACTCTATTTACTCACTCACTTCTCACACATGCTCTCAAGGAGGAGAGGCACACTTATGGAGGAGGAGGATCTGCTGCTAGGTTATGTCTATCTCTTGGTTGGTTGTATCATTGCTCTATCTATCTCTGAGGAAGTTATTGGGGTTTTTCACCTTTATGGTTTTCCCCAAGTAAATCTTTGTGTCTCTTGTGTGCTTGCATTATTGTCTCCATGATTGATATGCTGTAGATATGCTGTACATGTTGTTCTCTCAGTTAAGATCCTAGATAATATTGAAGTAAATTCAGAAAATTTAACATGGTATCAGAGCTAGCCTGAAAGAAGGCATGATATGGCATGTATGACACTTGTTGCACTAACGATGCTAGGGCTTGATATAGCAAAAACCAGTCATCGTAGAACTTTCGCTATAAATCCGTTTTGGCGAAGTTTTCGGATCTGAAATTGTTACAGGCCGAAGCTAAGCTCTCCAGGTATCTTGTGTCCAAAGGACAACCTCTAATTCGTTGTACTTTGTGATTTATGATATGTACAATATATGGTTTCTGCCTCTTCCAGATCTGAGTCAAAATCAGGTGACCTTGGGAAAAAGGTCATAACTTGGGCTAGGAAGCTCCAAATGAAATTTCGTGAAAAGGGACAGGTAGTACACAGGCAGAGCTATCTCAGAAAACTTTTTCAGAGGCCGAAGGTCAAACAGTGACACGTGGCACTCCGTACAAGTTCGCTCTCCTATATTATCCCATAAACAGGTCACGTTGCGACACTTGGAATATCTCTCTCTCAGAGAATCCAATTGAGGTCAGACCTGTCAGGATGGAAAGATAGAAGGCCGAGCTATCTCAGAAAACTTTTTCAGAGGCCGAAGGTCAAACAGTGACACGTGGCACGCCGTACAAGTTCGCTCTCCTGTATTTTCCCAAAACAGGTCACGTTGCGACATTTGGCATAACTCTCTCTCAGAGAATCCAATTGAGGTCAGACCTGTCAGGATGGAAAGATAACAGGTCAGGCTATCTCAGGAAACTTTTTCAGACCCTTTGGATCAAAATTTTTGGAGTTACACCAGAAACAATCAGGTACATATTTCTGTCAAAACAGAATTATTTTTTGGTACCTTCATTCATGGCTTCCGGAATTTAGGGCTTTGGAGAAAGTTGGAATTTTTGTAATCGGAGACCAAAGCTGGATGCTACTCATCAAAATAGAAATTTAGAGACCAAGATCAGAATTTTTGGTTGGGCAGAAGGCCGGGCTTGATTAGACCCTAGTTCAGGACTTTGATCAGAAAAGTGGAAAATTAGGGCTTCTGTAAAAATGAGAATTTTTGAAATCTGTGACCACGGCTGGAAGCTCCTCAGAAAAATAGAAGCTTAGAGCTTTGGATCAAACATTTTGATGGGGCAAAAGAGTGGGCTTCATCAAACCCCAATTCAGGGTCATGTACAGTGATTCCGGAAGTTTCAAAGGCAAAATTGAGGAGTGAAACTTTGCAGTTTTCAAATTCTGAATATACCAGTTTGATCAGCTCATCAAGGCGCATATTCCTATCCTTTCGGAAGTTTGAAATTCAAAGTTTGAATTTTTGGGGTTTCTCTGACAAACCCATATCCAGCTCCAGGTCCAGTTCTTGCAAATCAAGTGGATTGGGTTAATCCTAGAAGAAGATGGATTGATCATCTGCATGAGTGAAGAAGTTCCTGTTTCAGAGGGAGATGAGGCTAAGGTCTTACATAAGAAGATTACAAGCAATCTCGACAGGTATGTCTCATCAAGGTATGTTTCGATATTTGTCCATGATTAAGTTTTTGGTATGTTTGTCTTCATGTTATTACGGTTAGTACAATTTTGATTTTAGATTTGTCGTATCACCTTAACAAAATTATGAATGCATGATAGAAGATATTCATTGGTTAGGGTGTTGACACTTATGATTGAACTAATGCATTATGGTGTTGTATGAGGTTTATGTTGTCTACTAACATGAAAGGTACACCAAGAAAGACAAATCATGTTCTGTTCCAAGAACATATGATCATGATAACATGAGGACAAAGATTCATCCATTCTCATGGATCTCATAGAAGATCCATTTACGAGGTATGTATAACTTGGTTTTGTAATAGTTAACTTATGAGATATACAGGTTACTAGCACAAGTCATTGAAGAAGAACAAGAAGACATCATGTGAGTATGTTAGACATAAATAGCTAGCATGCTAATCCAGGTATGTTTTTCCTATATCAAGATAGAATCGTACCTTGTGTTAAGATCTTATACTATTGTTGATAATGATTATTCATGAAGTCATAGGTTTGAATAATCATGATTGTATGCATCTTATGTTTCTTACCATAATTGATGATATGACTAACCAGAAGAATCATGATGGTATAGGTTTGAGTAATCAAAGGTTTTATGGATTTTATATCTCTTATCTTGATTGATGATTCAACTAACCTGAATAGTCATAGGTTTGAGTAATTACAGGTTTAGACATGTTATGTTATGTTTCTTATGATTTGACTAACCATAAGACTCCTACATAAACCTTGAATGCTAATGCTTATTATTTCTGTTTATACATGCTTGAGATTATTGTGTTTTAATAGTATACTAATGAATGTATGATTTTATATGAGATCACAAGGATAACACATTCATGATACTAATAAGCATGCATAGGGACCAAGGATGAATATGAGATTCAAGAACAGGTAATCCAGGAAGCAAAGATCAAGAGGGAGCACACTCCAGTTGTTCCTGCAAAGAAAGCAAAGGAGCACACTTCAGTAGCTTCTGCAAGGATGCAGATATTTAGAGGGAGTTGAACATCTTCCTACATTCCACAATAGAAAGGTGTAGAAGAAGCTACTTCAGATTATGACTCCAGTATCTCCCGCAAAGAAGCAAAGACTCAGAGGGAGTCCACCCAATGAACAAACAAAGATAAGTATTTTAATTATCATTTCTTACATATGTGTTTGTTTAAATAAAATTGTTCAAATGATGTATATGCTCATGTTCCTAGACTTAGGATATGTATTATGCATATTAGAATAGTTGCATTGATGAACAGTATACTACTAATATACATGGGTAAGTGGCCTATGGCACTGTACAACATTCCATTGCTACTTATCTAGAATGAAACCTCTTTGCTGACATGTTGGGAGTTGTGCACACTCTTAACAATGTTCTGGTAGAGATTGGAAGGCATCTAGAAAGTTACGGAATATGGATAAATGTTGTATTGAAGCATTGGCTAAGATAATTGCATGACTGTATGACATATTTCGTTATGTGTAAGAATTTGTTCTGAAAATTATGAGATGTTTCTAATCATGCAATTTAACCTGTTTTGTAGGAAAGATCGTATGCCATCTCCTACAAAAGAAGAACTACAACATTTATTCAGCAACAAATTTATTTATTGAAGATATTGAAGTTCCCAGGATCTGGGATGAAGAAATGGAATTCCATGATCCGTAGATCATGAAGAAGATGTTTGGGATGCAGTCCCAAGACCTGACAGGGAGTCATATGTATGCAGATTGAAGAAAGCCTTGTATGGCTTGAAGCAAGCTCCCAGAACTTGGTATGGTGAAGATAGATTGATTGCCGACACGCAGCGGAAGCTTACTACCGAGTTCGAGATGAAGAACTTGGGGATGATGCACTATTTGTTTTTGGCATGGAGGTGTGGCAAAGTGCAGATAGAATCTTCCTTGGACAAGGGAAGTATGCAGTAGAGATCCCAAAGAGGTTCGGGATGATGGATTGCAAGGCCATGGCCACACCTATGGCATCGAATCTGAAGCTTCTATGTGATGCTTCATCTGAGTCAGTTGATGTCTCTAAGTATCGTCAGATGATTGGGTCCTTGATGTACCTGACGAACACGAGACCAGACATTTGCTTTGCTGTGAACACATTGAGCCAGTTCCTGATGGATCCGAGAAGTGTTCACCTAGTTACTGTAAAGCATGTTCTGAGGTACCTGAAGGGTACAGTGGATTATGGGCTCAGGTATGAGGCGAATCAAAAGTTTAACCTGGAAGGTTATGTTGATTCAGATTGGGCTGGCAGTGCTGCAGACAGGAAGAGCACATCTGGGTGCTGCTTCAGTATGGGATCAGGTGTGATCTCTTGGTTTAGCAGGAAGCAGTCCTGCGTAGCACTGAGTACAGCTGAGGCAGAGTATGTTGCAGCCTGTTCAGCTAGTTGTGAGGCAGTATGGCTACGGAAGCTACTGTCTGAGTTATTTGATCTCCCGTTGGAGGCTACTGGTATCTTCTGTGATAACCAGAGTTGTGTGAAGCTGTCCGAGAAACCAGTGTTTCATGACAGGTCGAAACACATAGAGATCAAATATCACTATATCAGGGATATGGTGCAGAGAGGAGCTGTGAAGCTCCTGTATGTTGCGACGGACGAGCAGATTGCAGATGTGCTGATGAAGCCACTAGCTAGGGTGAAGTTCGAGTACTTCAGAGAGAGGCTTGGCGTGCTTCAGATCAAGGATACTTCGAGGAAGAAGTGATGGACACATTTGCTGAAGCCATTCCAAGCATGTTGGAAGGAGGATCCTTCACATGGCTGTGGATGTAAGCGCTGGATGATGAGCATCAGGATGATGTTCTGGTTTCTGCTTGGATATGATCAGTTGGATCATTTTATGTATGTATGTATGCATCATGTTGGATGCTTGGACCATGTATCTGTATATGTATCAGGTGGATACATTGTATGATCAGGTGGATCATGTATGGTGATATGTATCATGTATTTGTATTTGTATCAGGTGGATACATTGATGATCAGGAGGATCATGTATGATGATATGTATCAGGTAGATGCATTGATGATCAGGAGGATCATGTATGATGATATGTATCATGTATTTTTATCAGGTGGATACATTGATGATCAGGAGGATCATGTATGATACTTGGTATGCATCAGGTAGATGCATTGATGATCAGGAGGATCATGTATGATGATATGTATCATGTATTTGTATCAGGTGGATACATTGATGATCAGGAGGATCATGTATGATACTTGGTATGCATCAGGTAGATGCATTGATGATCAGGTGGATCATGCAGCAGGATGTTGCAGTGATGATCAGGATGATCATAGATGACGAGCTTCAGGATGTTGCTCCAGATGACATGCAGCAGGACGTTGCAGTGATGATGATCAGGATGATCATGGATACATCAGGATGATGTATGGTGAGTATCAGGTTGATACTCTATGGCCGTGGATCAGGTTGTGCAGATGAGCATGTAATTCGTTGCCCTGGGAGATTTGCAGATGGTCTTTCGAGGTTTTGCCTATGGCATGTAATTCGGTGCCCTGGGACATCTGGCAAATGCTCTTTCGAGGTTTTGCTCTGGGAGGACATGTAATTCGTTGCCCTGGGAGATCTGCAGATAGTCTTTCGAGGTTTTGCCTATGGCATATAATAGCGCCCTGGGATATCTGGCAGATGCTCTTGCGAGGTTTTGTCCTATGGCATGTAATTCGTTTCCCTGGGAGATCCGATAGGTTGGGCTGTGTACCCGTAATCAGTCCTGGGATGCTCTTGCGAGGTTTTGCCATGACCACATGTAATTCGTTGCCCTGGGAGATTTCAGGTCGGAGTTGTGTACCCGTAACATCCTGAGATGCTCTTGCGAGGTTTTGTGGTGGACCACATGTAATTTGTGCCCTGGGAGATTTCAGGTCGGAGTTGTGTACCCGTAACATCCTGAGATGCTCTTGCGAGGTTTTGTGGTGGGGTCACATGTAATAGCGCCCTGGGAGATCCTACAGGTCGGAGTTGTGTACCCGTAACATCCTGGGATTCTCTTTCGAGGTTTTGTGACGCACGTAATAAGTCCTGAGGATTCCACAGTATGGCCAGTGATGACGAAGACCTGCAGGTGGTGGGCCTACATCCAGTATGAAAAAGGACTGGCTCTGTAGAACTTCCTATGACGAGTAGATTCAGAGATTGATTGAGATAGCAGCAGCAGTGACGATGATGATGACTCGATGATGATTATCCAGTGACGATGATCCAGAGAAGATGACTTGTGCTAGAAGAACTGTGCTGAGAAATACCTTCCTAGTTAAGAGGGAGTGTTGATGTATGTGTAACTTCGGAATGTATTTCACATATATGTATATTGTATTCCTATAGAGATGGTATTATTCCTCTATAAGGAAGTGTCGTCATTTATATTGTAAGTGTTATAACTTATACTTGATGGGTTATTAGACCACCTTATTTGGGGTCGGCCCTGTATAAGTCATGTGGGTCAAAGGGTTATTAGACCACCCTATTGGGGGTCGGCCATGTGGGTCAAAGGGTTATTAGACCACCCTATTGGGGGTCGGCCCACTCAGCATTATGTTATGTGGTAAAGTTCGAGCCTACATGAGTTAGGTAAAAAGGCAAGTCAAGTCAAGTATAAATAGAGTGCGGGAGGCACTCTATTTACTCACTCACTTCTCACACATGCTCTCAAGGAGGAGAGGCACACTTATGGAGGAGGAGGATCTGCTGCTAGGTTATGTCTATCTCTTGGTTGGTTGTATCATTGCTCTATCTATCTCTGAGGAAGTTATTGGGGTTTTTCACCTTTATGGTTTTCCCCAAGTAAATCTTTGTGTCTCTTGTGTGCTTGCATTATTGTCTCCATGATTGATATGCTGTAGATATGCTGTACATGTTGTTCTCTCAGTTAAGATCCTAGATAATATTGAAGTAAATTCAGAAAATTTAACAATTTAACCACACCAATTACAATATTTCATAATATATATATGTTGCTTAAAATCACCTTATTCTTACAAAATGATTTCCAAACTATATGGGAAGTTAGATTGTGATATAGTTCTTGACAATATTTTAGGACTGTAGAGATGTATATTGATTGTTGATTTGAATTAAATGTAGGGAGAAAATTTTGTAGTATCAAATGGCTAATTCTTCAGATTCCAGCTCATTCCATCTTGTTCAAAGTTCGACAAATTCTCCCTTTCCATCCCCAGTAAGTTCACATTTTATTTATATTTTGACTATTTATTTTAATTTATGTTACTTATCCATGTGAATATGAATATCGATTTATTCTTTATTGTAGTATCCTGATTCAGGTTCGAGTTAGTATGCACAAGACATTCCACCATTTTCAAAATGTCGTAAGCTCTTATCAAGAGAAATATACTACAAGTAGTTCGTGGATGAAAATGGGCAGTCGCTTTACCCCACCAATTGTAACATGCCATATTCAAGATGCCATATTAGTTCATCGATGGTAATTCATCGTGAGATGGAACTCTTTTATGATACCGCAATAGTTTGTGGTTATTCATAATGTCAAGCGTTGTAGTAGAACACTCGATGTGTCACACTCACCCATTATACCAATGATGTATTACATAATGTCGATGGTCTAATACCCCCTAGTGTAGTAAAAAATACAATAGGTGATATAGAAAAGAAAACTAGGAACACTTCCCTATGCTCATTTTCAAAAAAGTTGGAAGCCAAAACAACTATGTGTCATCCTGAATTGACGAAACCCTCTGATTATGTTCAATAAATTAAAATTTCTAGTGATCCAAAGTATGATATGAATTCCACCCAACTTATCTCTACAAGAAGGTCCAAAAAGTTGCATGAGTTGAGAGCAAAACTATTCAAGTACACACCAAGGTCCCTCCAATTATTGTAGGGTAGTGATGATTTCTCCCTTCTTGTGAATTTGCAAAGTAAATATCAAACTTCTTACAAATGCACTTTGTATGGTGCTTGACTGTATTCTCTACCTGTGCCCGATGTTGGAACCGAATTCTCCATTTGTGGTAATCGTTTTATGATTACCAAGTCTAATATAGATGCTGCAAATCTTGGGTTGTTTATCCTTTCACATGTACTCATTCCTTCCAAATAGTCAATAACATTTATGCCATTTTGAGGTCCTATCTATTGTCGGTCTGATTACTTGAATATTGTTAGATACACACACATCATTTCCATGTATAGTATGTTCATGAATGGTTATGTTTCTGGAAACTTAAATAGGAAGAACCTATTGTATATAGATGGTCATCCACACACTAATGGGAACATTCCAGGGTTCATAAATAGTTCTAGGTTCTCTTTATTTTCTCGAAATTGTTCATTTGAGGAACACTTCAATGACTAGGAGTTCTTTATGAAAAGGAAAGAATCTAGATTTGTTGTTGTACATGCAATGCGTAGTTTGTCTCCTAGTGACGAGTTGTTAATGAAATATAACTTCCATAGACCACCAATCGCTCATCAGAAATTCCTTGCATTGGGATTACCTTTAGACGTTCCCTTGGGGCGTAAGACAAAAAAACATTGATTAATTGTATTTGTTAATTTTCAATGGGATTCATGTTAATGTATTGCTTAGTTTGAAATTATGTTTTATAAATTGTTAATTTAATTTATAAACTCAATTTGAAAATGTGTTGCTCAATTTTTAATTTTTATATTTAATTTGGAATTGATGCTAATTTATCGCTCAATCTGGATTTTTTCTTTATAATATGTTTGCATATTAACATTTTTTATTGGAAGTGATTCTTTTGCTTCTATAATAATTCTTTTCTATAATGCTATATCAAACCAATCGCATTGTTCTTACTAACATCATCGATGTAATGTTCAATATTTTTGAAGTCAGGATTCTAATGATGAGTGACCTGCCTACCATCTTCCGTTGCACCCCAGTACAATGTCAAATCAAGAGAAGGATAAAAAAGAGCGCAACTTGGGGAGGAAGCATACCAAGAATGGTTGAATCAACCACCTATTCAATTTCCACTACGTCCATCCTCACCAATTATGAATGCCTATAGTAATAGTAGTTCGTCACATATTGACAATGGAGGCAATGAAGTAGAGGTTGGTATGGATGAGTCATTATGACAAAGGATTTCCATGGATGCAATGTTGTTACATACATTCCAGGACAATGATCTAGGGGATGACGCTCATATAACTGAATACTTCTTCGAAAGACTTAAATCGGCTTCCACCACACCTCTCTTTAGACCTAGCTAGTCAAAGTGTACACAGTTTGGGACAACAATGTTACTGTACAAATTGAAATCCAAGTATGGCATGTTGGACACATGTTTCTCAGCAATGTTGAGGTAACTCACCATCAACTACATTATATTTTGAGGAATCTTGTGACACAATCATCATTGAAAATGGTCGATTTTATTAGTATTAACTGACATTGCACATTTGTATTTCCCACTAACTATATGTTATTCAAAGATAAGGTACTTTCAAATGATAATGTATTTCCCAATAACTATTAAGATTCAAAGTAAATGTTTAAAATGTTGGGTGTAGAGTACATATCATATCATGTATGTCCCAATGATTGTATTCTATATAGATGCAAATATGTTGACAACGAGATATGTCCAAAATATGGGCATGAGAAGTACAAAGAATCGAAAAAGGAGGCTAAAGCACATGGTCCTACTAATAAGATATTGAGGCACATGCCTATAATCCCAAGGATTCAAAGGCTCTTTCATTGCAAAGAATTAGCTATGCTTCCACGGATGACATGCATTACATCGAAGTGAGGAAGGAGTTATGTGAATCCTAATAGATTCAATCACCATGAAGCATATAGAGGATACATGGCCCAATAAATTAAAGGATGAAGTATGCATCCTCCGATTGAGCATAGCCATTGATGGCATCAACCCATATTCCCAACCAAACAACATCTATACTATTTTTCTTGTAGTAGTGATCAATAAAAATATCCCCTCATGGTTGTCCGTGAAGAATGAACATCTCATGTGGCTCTTGTACTCCCTAGTAAAAGACAAGCAAAGAATATGGATGTTTACCCACAACCATTGATTGATGAATTCAAGGAATGATGGGAAGGGATACAAGTATGTTATGTGTCGAGACCCATCCCATCAAAGAGGAGTTTTAGATTGTATGAAATATGTGCATGCACCACACATGACTATCCAGGGTTAGGAGCTTACTCAGGTAAATATGTTGTTTGATTTGTTTATATTCAAAGAACTAATTTTTGGGATATATAATTCGGTGAATCTATCTTGAAATTCAACACTAACGTGATCTCTTTACTATAACATTGAATATCTTGTAACAAAAGATTATTATGTATGTAAATGTTGTGTGCCTTCTATGATCGCTGGGTGGTCCAAAAACCTACGAAAGACAGTGTACGAATTCTCTAGGGTATTCCTCCCAGAAACCCACTCTTATATAAGATAAATATCTACTTTTAATGGTAAACGAGAGAAAACCCAAAGGATTGAAATAATGACATCGACTAACTGGCTTAGGGAATATGATAGAGAGAAGGAGAAGGAATACCTAGAGATGTTCGATTCAAATGTTCAATCTGTGATCGACGATCCTGAATTCTTCAACACCTATGTTGAGAAAATGCTTAAGAAGATAAAAAGGAAATCGATATTTTATGAGCTCCCATATTGGGAGCATCTTAATATTTTCCACTTACTAGATCCCATGCATATGTTTAAAACCGTTCCATGTTCTTTGTGGCTTCACATATCATCCAAAAAAAGTGACAAGTTGGCTATCAGGAAATATCCTATTTCTTCAAATACTAAAAAGAAGCATTGGCCAAGACAAGAAAATAGAGAAGAGGCTGGCCCCTCTTTTTCATTTAAAAAGGGGGATGTCCCATGGATTTTGAAGAAAGATGACCTTAATTTGGAAAAGGATTTTATATTTAGTGTGAAGGAACCTTATTTTTATGGGTCTATTCTACGACGCTGCTTCACTGCATATGAAGAGTTGTCGGGTTTGAAATCACATCACCATCTCAAACTACTAAGGGTACGTACAATGTCAAAAAATTGTTTTTACTTTTTATTTATATCTTTTACTAAACAAGTTAAAATGTAGTTAAATTTTTGTGTCTACTTTGTTGTGTCATTACCCGTTGTTCATGCATGGGTGTGTGTACCATAATTTTCCAAATGACCTGCAATGTTCCATATCTAAACTATCTGCATTTGTAGGGTGGATCACATTAAAGGAGATTTACATCACTGGCATTCCATGATGGCATCAAAAGATAGTTGAGATTGTTTCTATGTTTGAGAAGGAACTGTCGTCAAATTTTATGGACTTGCATGTTCATCTTCTAATTTACCTAGTCCATGAGGTTGAACTAGTCAGGGTGGTCTCATGTCGTTGGATGTTCTTTTTGGAGAGGTTCATGAAAAAAGTGAAGGGATTTTTTCAACAAATGGAAAAACCCAAGGGGTTTATGGCAGAGGGGTACACATTATATGAGTCATTCTATTATTCCAGTGAGTACATCAGGAAAATCGACCACACACCAAGCACAATGATTTGGGATGATGACCAGGATGAGGAGAAAAGGGAAGCAGAGGTACTGGAAATGAATGAAAAAAGTTACATGATAAAGAGTAAGTCACTTATCATTTTTTTATTAGTCAAATTGCCACTTCTCTATCCGTGACGACACTGCATTGTCGGTCAAACAAAAGGACTTTGTGGATTGAAGAGCCCCATTGACTATAGATGCATTTGATCAGAATCTTACATTATCTTCTTCAGTTTATCTATTTTTTGAAGTATTTTTAATACATATGCATGACCCTCATATTTTTCAACTCACGGGTCACCCACTAGAGCTCCATTAACCACCCATGTTTTTTCCCAAAAACGTTGCACCCACTAGTTGCTGGAATTATACTCGCGGATTACTCACTGATATTCAATCATTATACTTGTGGGTACCTCTTAAAATAAGGAAAGAAATATATTAAAAATTGAATTAGAGATAGCTATGGTAGTTATCCAAACCACCATAACTTCTCTAACCATTTACCTTTCGAACCTATCCTCTCAAATCTTGTTATAAATACAAGGAGAAGGCTTTAAGGAAGGGGGGAGAACCATTTTGTAGAAGGAAATGCTGTAGAAATATCCATTGAAGGAAGAGGAGCAAGGATTCGAGGATCACGTTTCCACAATGCTGGTCATAGGTCATGTATAGCTTGTTTCCATTGATGTGAATAATGCAAAAGATTTTCCTTCCCATAAAATAACTTGTATACTTTATGAATATAGTCTATTGAATAAGTCATATCTTATTTATATATGAGTTTCAAACTAGGTTATTGATATTTATGTATTCAAAATCTTTGAGGAAGGTGTCTGGTTTTTGCAGGTTTCTCATTTGGGACTATGGATCGGAGGAAGAAAGATCAAAGCTTGGATCAAACTTCATATATCCAAGGTATGTTCTTTTGGCTTGTAACCCTATATTTTCTTGGTTAAAGAAATATCTTATGCTATACTTGTTTATCAATTAGATTATGTACCTTCTTAGAAGTCTGTTGATGATCCCTTTGAACTTCCCAATCACAGGTTGAATTACCAAACAACAGAACTTGTGACTTCGCTAGGGAGTTCTTTCTGTTGCTCTGGGCTTCCTAGGGTAGTCTTTTATTCAGTTAGATTAATCCTTTAGTTCTATGGAAGGGTTTGCAAGGTGTTCTAACCCTTGCTTAAGACTTAGAATTGGTCCTTCTCATATATTTTCTTCTTTTTTTTCTTTCTTTAAGCAGACACGTGAGCTGTCAATAGATACAGTCACGAGTTTCCCTCATACCCGCAATTTTCCTATGTTGTACCTGGGAGTCACCCGCAAGCTACTATACTTACAGTTGCATGCATTTCTATAGGATTTTGGTTTCCTCCTAGGGTTTGAAATTTTGGTCTCTACTTTGATTTTGGAAGAAATTCTTTGCTTGTAGTTGGATCATTCTAACCTGTTGGTAAGCAATGGTTGAGTCTTTTTAAGCTTTCATGAGATCTTGTTTGGTTTTCATTTTCTTATTGAGGGTGTGCCTAGGTAGTTAGATTTCAAGTTTAGCTAGTTGGCACTTGGATTGCTTCCTTATAATCACTTACATAATAGAGAACAAGTTGATTTGTTGAAAATATCCTTGTTTTATTCTTTCTATCGGTTGGTTTCATAGTGTCTATATGCCAAGTTAGTTACTTCTTTACCTCGATTGAAGAAACTTTTTGAACTTGTTGTTTTCAGACTTCTTTGAGGGTAGTTTTCTATATCTTATAGGTTTAGGCACAGCTAGTTTACACTTCCATTCTTGAGTGTTCTTTTCTTGTTCATATTTAGTTGTTATTCTCTTATTTAAAAGAAAATTGCAAAAGAATAATTATTTTTCCCTTAGAAAGAGCATTGTTTTTCAAAATAGATATTAGTTGCATGCATTAATTTTTTGAAAAAAGAAAATAAATTTTCAAAGTTGATTTAGGTTTACTTTATCAACATTTCGATTATGAAGGATATAAGCGAAAAATAAAATAAGTGAAATGAATTTTCATATTCATTTTACACTTTACTTTTCATTCATAACCACTTCACATACACACACACTCCCTTTGAGTAACAAAATCCCTAAAAATGACTTTAAAGTTAAAATTGAATAGTAACTTTTATTTTTTAGGACCATACACCAACTAAATTAGGTTAGTGTTTTGAACTAGGATGATCAACTATCCAAAGGAATTTAAACTCAAATCATAGTGGAATATCACTAGGTAAATCCACCTCTCTAGAAAGTGCACTGGGAAACTCCACTCACACCATATTATAAAACGAGGTCGTGTGAGATTGATTAGCTGGAGATACCCCTCCACTTTTTAATCGACCATATACCATAATCAGTATGCGTACAAGGATCCACTAGTATCTTCCAGTGATTTTGGATTTCAGGCTAAATTACCCTTCCCATGCATGTTGATTTGACCTGCGACTATCCCCCCAGACTCTTTCTACATTGTTGGTATCCTTAGTGACCACACTGTTAGGGATCTACATGGGTGATAGTGGAAGAATATTCACTTCACCTAGGACAAATTTGGGAGGAAATCCTCTGCATCTCTTTTGGGAGGTTGGGTGATTCCAACGCTTGGGCCTATAGAGATTGTATTGTGGACCCCAGATAACTATTCTTCATCACTTCACTGGTCTATTATGGGCCCTCATCATCCCAGACTTTCCTTTAGACGCTCATTTTCTTTCCTAGTTTGGATTACTATAGGATTTTCTAGTGGTGTGTTGTGTGTTTACTTTTGTTCTAGTTGGCCCTAGGATATTTGCTTATAACATTTTTGTTGTAGCTTTAGAGGACCAACCTCCTTGTAGATCAAGAAGGTTGAGAAACCTTCCTCCACTCACCGTGGAGCCTCCACCGCAACCTCAACGTTGTAGAACAATTTAAAGCGGTTCTTTTGAACCAACTGCTATGATTGAATGACCTAGGGAAGATCAACTCATTACTCAAATTTGATTGGGCCCATAGACCATCGAGGTTGAATACTTGCCAACAGAATACTTTGCAAGACACTTTAACCCTCCTTTAAATGGACTTGATGATAAGTTGTTAGTAAGATTTATCTCCTTAGGGTTACTCGAGTTAAGTATATATATGTTTACATCTAGACTTATCATGGACAATATAGGGGATGGATCGGTAGTTCCACACACTCGTACATTGGCTATCATGTCGGGATGTTTTTCTCCCCCACATATAAACACTCTGATACCTAATTCGTTGTAGATTCCTTCTGCTCCAAGCATGTCACTGAACTTCAATACAGGATCCATAGGATCGTCAAGCACTCATATTGCATCAACTTCTATATCTTTTGGATCAAATATTGGTTCATCCAAAGTCCCTTTTAACCAGATACCTACAACATCATTTACTTCTTCCCCGTTCCTTCAACAGTTCCAATTTAACCCTAGTTCAACTCCTTTTACTCAAGGATTCCCTTAGCATGGATGGAACATCGCTCCTTCAACACCATTTATAGGCTCGATGCCTATCCCTTCTATTGCAAAGCTACTAAGTTCTAATCCCTTCATGGGTTATAATATTCAATCCTCAAATGTTAAAACTTTTAACGTGCCTATAGGGAGCACTCCTTTCTCAGTTTTTGGTGGAGGAGGAAGTAATACCTATACTCCAACTCCATTTGGAAGTACTTATACTCAACCATAATTGACTAGAATACAAGGGAGAAATCCACTGGCTTATGGATGGACCAATTTCCAAAAATAATTTTCATCACAACCGATAACTAGGAGAAACCCCAACCAACCTTATGGGGGTCATGGTTCAGGTGTTTTTCCTTACCATATTCCTCAAACTCACATGACATCATCTAGGCCTTGCTTACCCTTTATGGAAACAATGAATTTTCTCGATCTTTAAAATTTAATGAATGACCCAGTGCATCATAATCCTACCTGGCCTACGATCCCAACCAAAATTCTTCCAGACATTCCTAAGTTTGAAGGAAAAAATGGTGAAGACCCAGGGGACCATGTCACAACATTTCATTTGTGGTGTTCCTCTAATTCGTTGAACAATGAATCGATCTGGTTGATGCTCTTTCAAAGAACCCTGATCAGTGTTGCGGCCAAATGGTACATCGAGTTATCGGTCATAGCTTATCACAAATTTTACGATTTAACGACAGTTTTTCTAAACCATTTCCAGCTTCCCCTCTGGTATGATGCCGACACAGGTCTTCTATCTACATTTAGATAGAATAAAGCCACTCATATATTTGATTACATTCAGGAGTGGAGAAGACAGAAGAGGCTCATTAAAGTTGAGATTCCCCTGGAGTATCTATTGGAGTGGTTTCTAAAATCATTGTTACCCTACATCTCCAAATACGTCTCAACTTTCGGGGTTACCTCTGAAGAGGAAGCCATTTTAAGAACCCAACAACTAGACTTGATTTATGCTAGTCCAGGATGCTTTATGAAATTATTCCAGATGCAGCAAGCTCAAACATTGATCCTTGCAAACTTAAACCTGGACCACATGCCGATGGAATTTTAGGTTCATTCGATTCATTAGTCATAAAATATTTGGCTAGTCTCCATGGACAAATATATTTGGCTTATGGATGGATGAATTTTCATGAAAACTACAGTAAAAAAGAACAGAAGAATAATAATGCAACAAAACTTAGATAAGAGAATAATAATGTCACATGTTCCAATAACCGGTATAATAAACGATGATGTTACAATGGAGAGAATTCGAATCATGCAGGAGAATTTGAACCTCAGTTGGTCTAGCATAGGGATTATCACCACTGGAGTGCTCCAAAAGACTCAAAGTCAACTGAATTGAACCTAAAATCAACTAACTGAAGTCACAATAAGTTAACTAACTAAGGAGGGCACATTAGTGAGTCTGTCATGCATGTTAGTCAGAAAAGGGTGCATGAGGACATAATCAATGGCATCCGGAGCTCTAATCCCCCACAAGAGTCAGATAACTCAGGTGGACTGCTTCGGAACACTCAATAGGTTCCTATAAAATAGGGAACTGATTGAAGTGGTCCTAAAATGATGCATGCAAGACTCAGAAGGTGGTAGATGGATCTTGGATGACATTTGCACACCACTAGGGGGAAATGACATCATCAACAACTAGGAAAAATAAATAATGATAGGTAGGACAAGGATAGCGTATTCAAATATCTTAACACCCACCCTTAATCCATAATTTGCATCCTGGGCCCTGGTTACTAAGACCAAAGGTCACCCATACAATCAAATAAATGATAAAAATAAAGAACTATCCATGAACCAAGGAAATGGGGAAAACCCTCATGGAAAAAATACCCCCCCTCAAAAAGAACAGTAGTAGGGAACTCAAAGAACCTTCATGCTAAGAGGGGAAGGAAAAACATTTCCTCAGTGAAATCTTTTGCAAAAATATTGGCAAGTTCCTCCTCTATAGGATAGCAATGCAGGTGCTAGATCTGAATCTGCTCCTCTCATGTGCCTCCTACTATGTAGAAGTTGTATTTTCCAAAAAAAGTCTTTCATGAACCCTTCTCCCTACTAGAGAGAATGCCTCATTGTGGTCCAAATCATGAACCTTTGAGTTCCTTTTTTCAGACAAATGAGAGTGTTTCCTGGTTGTAGGTCCCCCATGTAAAGTCTCTCAATGAGATTGTGGATTAAACCCCACCATCATGCAGCACCTCTCTGAGAGAAGTGGATCTGCATGACATAGTGAAAGTTTTGCATGATACTGTGATATGATGCTTCTATGGTCATATGGATCCCCAACTATCTTCCCAATAATTATAAGGACTTTGTGAGCCCATATTGGCCTTGGCCATGGATTGGGAGCATGTGTTGGATCTAGATCTGAATCTGAATCTCCTTGAACTTTATTCTCAACATCAAGATCTTGATCCTCATCTTCATTAGAAAAGATATCACTCTGATCTTCATCAGATTATGATGGGGTAGGAAGAGAGTATGAAAATAAATGTGAGAATGTATATGCTTTGGAGACATGGTTTGCAAACCCTTTCGGTATAATATTCCTAGTGGAGATCTCTGCAATCTCAACTGTGTCGAGACCAAAACCACTTTCTTCAGTGAATCTATGTGAGTCATCTGATATACCAACAACATATTTTCCGACAAAGAAGGCACTAATAGAAAATTCTTGAACTTGCCATGATCCATATGTACTATGACCTTCCCTTCAATAGAGATCTGAGAGTTGTCTCCCATGTGAATAATCGGACCCTATTTGAGTTCTAAAGAATAAAATGATTCTCTAGAGGAAACCATGTGGTTGGAGGCTCCTGAATATATGAGGAGGGATTGTGATTTTCAAAATCCAACCTTAAGTGTATCGCATATCTCATGACCATGAGACTCACTTCCAGAATCAATCTCTCTTGCACCTTTTGGCAGGGAAATGTTGTGTTGTTCAAGAATCTTGGTCAACTGATCTATATTGTTCTACATGCCAAAGATATCTCTGGGTGTTTCCTTTCTTGTAATAGGAACACTTGGATTTCTCTAATCCCTTATGCTTTTCCTTCTTAGAGCTGGAGGATCCTTTTGATCGACTTGAATTGGAATTCAACTTGGGTTCAGATGGCCTCTTATCCTTTCCCTTGTGCTTCCCCTTCCCATTTGCACTCTTTTCTTCTCTAGCCATAATAGATTGATATTTGGAGGCCTTTAAGGCACCCATATGGACCAACTTATCTTGTTCTTGGATGTGAGATTCAGTGAAAACATATAAGGAGGAGATCTTCCAACCAGGGTTTGGAATTCACCTAGAATAGAAGGTAGAGACAAAGATGGAGAACTCATGACCTATCTTGCTCAGAATGGATAGCACCACCTGCTCATCCTTCTTCTCAATCCTACACTGCTTGCATTGTATAACCAAACATTTGAATTTTGAAAAGAATTGTTAAATGGTCTCGAAACTGCTTGGTTGTAGAGCAATCCACTCATTTTCCATAATATGGCCTCTTAGCTCATCTCGTTTGCTGAAGAGGGTCTCTAACTTCAACCATAACTCTCTTGGAGTATTCAATCCTTTGATGTGGAAGAGTATATCTCTGGAAATATGAATACACATGAAACCAAATGCTTCATCCAATCTATTCAGATATTTGGTTTTTTCCATAGCTAAATGTGGTTTGGGATGCTTTCCCATTGTCACCTTGTACAGTGATTTGTTGTGCAATACCATCTGTATATCAGCCTTCCAATCAAGATAATTGAAGGGTGTCAGGATCTTGGGAGAGAGAGGAGAGTTCAAATTTTCCATTACAATTGCTGGAGCGAATACAAGGTGAAACTGTTGCTACTGCAGAAAAAGCTGTTGCAACTACAGAAAACTGTTGCAACTACAGAAACTTGTTGTAACTACTGCAATTGTTGTTGCACTCAAAAAATTGAATAACCTCCAAAAACCTCTCAATAATGGATGTAGACTACTAATGATCACTTCTTTAGGAAAGTAGGCCCTTTTATCCGGATCCTTCTCGCCTTGCTAGACCTCAATGGATTTCTCCAATGAATTCAATGCAATGGCACCAGTATTTGCTGTGGAAATCCAGAGGCTTCTGGTGCTCTATCGAAATCAAATGCTCACCCTATCCACTAAAATGGATCTGATACCATGTGAAATTCTATGTCACAGAAGATCTAAAGAGTTGAGGATACCTCACAAAGAAAGAATGAGTAGAAAATTTGAAGAAGAGTGAAAACTGCAGTAAAAAAAGCCGAAGAATCATAATGCAACATAACTCAGATAGGAGAAGAATAATGTCAGATGTTCCAATAATCAGTATAATAAACAATGATGTTATAATGGAGATAATTCAAACCTTAGGTGGTCTAGCATAGGTATTATCACCATTGGAGTGCTCCAGAAGACTCAAAGTAAACTGAACTGAACCTAAACTCAACTAACTGAAGTCACAATCAGTTAACTAGAAAAGGAGGGCACAATATTGAGTCTGCCATGGATGCCAGTCAAAAAAGGGTGCATGAGGCCACAATCAGTGGAATATAAAGCTCTAACCCCCCACAAGAGTCAGATAACTCAGTTGGACTGCACTGGAACACTCAGTAGGTTCCTATAAAATAGGGAACTGATTGAAGTGGTCCTAAAATTATGCATGCATGGCTCATAATGTGGTAGATGGATCCTGGATGACATCTGCACACCACTAGGGGGGGAATGACATCATCAACAATTAGGAAAAATAAATAATGCTAGATAGGACAAGTATGGAGAATTGAAATATCCTAACACCGACCTTAGCAGTAAATGTGCCAATGTCTGCAAAATATATAATACACAATAATAATTAGACAATTTTGTTAAAAACTTTAATATTTATAACATATTTGATTTGTATTATGTATAGAGAGAATAAAATGAAACTAGATTAATTTAAACATAATGATAATATTACCTCTCTCATTAAGTGGATCATCAAGTCTGAAGAATATCTCAGGGCACCCTCTCCCGTCCAAGTCGGAACATGGATATGGAGCCATCAGTAGTGCATGGTCCTACTCACTGCCCAACCTCTCCAGGACATCTGAGGTGACCCTATCTAGGAACTCAGGCTTTCCCCTCTTGGGCATCATCTTCCCCCATATGTGCATACACACCTCCATCATTTTCCTAGCAGGTAGGAACTCAAATGATGGCCTGGGGGCCAGAAACCTCTCAAAAAATAAACAAAAAATATTTGAATTGAAAGGGAAGTTGGACCTCCCATCATTGACAGCATGACATCTATACAAAGCATAACGAAACTACTGCAAAAAATGGTAGACCACCTATGCATCTAGGTCTCTGCATTAAAGAGTCAACATAATACAATATAGGGAAACTAATACACTTCCCATCACTAGTGGAGTGCACCAATGTCATAATCAAAAGAGAGAGGCACCTAACCTCTTCTCGACAAAAAGCAGGGATCCTAAGCTACCCATTTCTCACCTGAAAAATCAGAGGTATGAACGATCAATTCACTGATAAATCTCAGAGAGTAAGCTACTTGACTCTCTACTGCAACACTATCTAGGATATAGGGGAACTAGGGTAAATCCTCCCCTCTCCTAGATAGCCCAGTGATTAAATAAATATCCTCCTTAGTGGGTTGGAACCATTGACCGACACCAACATAAAATCTATGACTATGATGATGCCAACGTCGGATGAACTAACATAATAATGAAGAGTTAACCTTAAGGGATGTAGCCTCCTGATAGAACTTGAGGAGGCCAAAATTCCTCAAGAGCTCTCTAGTCTGAGCAGTAATGGGGAGAGGATACAAATCCCTCTCCCTCTCCCTAGCCTCCCACTATTTAACCATGTTGTATTGTTCCAACTGTGATCACTCTTGTTGAGCAACTTGTCACCGCTCACGTCTTTATTTCACATATTTCATACAATTAAAATCCTATTTAATAACATCAATAATATTTTTTTCTACAAAAAGAAAATTGTTACTATTGGTGCACCTAAATAACCTACGTGCACCGCATACGGTGCTTAAGTTAACCAATGTCACTGCTAATTGTGCACTTTCATAAGACAACCAGACTGCTACTATATTTGAATATATTTAAAATTTATTTAAATGGTGCGCCAAATATTTGATGCACCATAATACTTTATAAAATGTGTTGAACAGTGCACCTAAATCACGTTAGTGCACCGCTGCTTCTAATGACATAAACACACCATCATTTATTATATCTAATTTTTTTATAAAAATATAATGAGGGTGCGCCCATGTCATGTCAAAGCACCGACACCGGTGTATTGACGTGACATGGGTGCACTATCATTAGATTTTTATAAAATAGTTAAATCAAGCAGTGTGTTTAGATATTTACATGACGGTTTGTGTCAACAAGACATGCACATCATAAACGATGCACTTAAATGATTGAAGCATACCGTAATTTATTATATTTTAAATTCTTATATTAAATTGTTGACGGTGTGCCTATGTCATGCCAGAGCATCGATACCAGTGAAATCATGTGACCAAGGAGAACTGCCAATTATCTATTCTATTTAGTTATTGGTGCATTCAGTTCGATTAAGCACAATGGTAATGGTGTGTTTACTTAAACCAAATGCATCGTCGTTTAACAGTTGTCAATGTGGAATTAAAATATATTTCCGGTGCGCCTATGGCATGTAAGAGCACCGCTACCGGTGATGTGACATGCCCTAGGTGCACTGTACAATTTTATTGTTCATTTATAAGGTAATGTTAATTGGTGCGTTATATATATTTAAGTGCACCAGATAATCGGGGCTCTCAAATATTGAACACACCAATTACCATTTTTACTTTTTATATAAATTTTAAGGTGTAGTTGTGCATTTATTCTTGGTTCGCCTATGCCATGTTAGAGCACCGTGACCAGTGTAGTGACATGTCCTAGTTGCAACATAAAATTTAATTGTTCGTTTATAAGGTATTGTTAATCCATGCATTTGATATATTTAAGTGCACTAAATAACCGATGCTCCAAAATATTGAACACAATGATTACAAATTTTATGTTTTATACAAATTTTACAGTGGCGTGGTGCATTCGATCCATTCACACTGAGGCTTGTAACAATTTATAGGGTGCAACGCTCTCCAATGCGAGCCGAATGGCTCAAACACACCATGCATAGTTTTTATTTTTATTTTTAAAATAAAACAAATTAGAGTTGAATTCTAAAAATTAATCCGTTAAAAAATTAAATTATGAAGTAAGAATCAATTTACCTTCTAAATGACCTGTCAAGGAGGCATCCGGGTAATGTATGGAAAATTTGAATTTTGACCATTGTTTGTCAAAATTCAAACTAGAAGCAACAACCAATACACGTGAATAATGTGCCCACGGTTTGTTTTTTTATTAAACCTTTTTCTAGTGGGGTTGACAGTAAAGTGCACTAGTGTGTTACATTTTGAAATGCATTGGTTCCTTTTGGTGGTAAATGCACCAAAAAAAAACATTTGTTAAAACCTCTTCCCGCTCGCCTCCACTCAAACAGATTTTTGACCTCTTTTTTTAGGGGCTTCCTCTATAACCTCTACTAGAGGGTATTTTCCTTGAAGTGTAGATAGATTTCCCTACGAGGATTACTTTAGAGGTTCAAAAGATGTAACAAATTTATGATGATCACACCCTAGATCTTTTGCAGTAACCATGCACAGAGATGGACTAGTGAGGATGTCAAAAAATCACTTTTACCCATGATGAGACACCAAATGATAGAGGCAATATTAGCATTATGTCTAGATTAATTAATCATTTTCACTTTTTGTCTTGTTTAACGCACATGTAATTTATCATAACATTATATTTAAATGATCTAATTATTGTTGATTACTTCCTTTAATACATTGGTGAGTATGTTATAAATATTAATTTACGACCCTAATTAGGGAGAATGGGGGAGAGAGGGCCCATTAGAGTAAAAGTGGAATCCATTCAATGTAAAGTGGATTGGGTCCACTATATTGTTATTATTAAATGAGGATCACTATGCTACTAAAAAAATATAATGAGACCTCATTAAAAAATGTCCACTTGGTTATGAGGCTAGTATTGTATGGTGATGTTATAAATAAGAATGGACTCCTCCTTATGTGATTTGAATAAGAATATTGTAATTGGAGCCTTATCTCATTAGGAGGAAACCCCCTCGAAGAGGAGAGTGAAGAGGGTTTC
Organism: Larix kaempferi; assembly: GCA_027924585.1. Classification (NCBI taxonomy): domain Eukaryota; kingdom Viridiplantae; phylum Streptophyta; class Pinopsida; order Pinales; family Pinaceae; genus Larix; species Larix kaempferi. The sequence continues at coordinate 17,605,852 of BSBM01000088.1, read as the reverse complement.
ATTCATCCCATCAAAACAATCACATTTCATTAATGATAGAGTGAAGTTTATTTAATATCTCTCATGTTCTTTCATATTTTGTATATCTCTTGTATTTGATCTAAATTATTATTTGGCTGCATAACATATTCCTTCCCAACATAACATGGTGATGGGATAATATTGATGGTTTTCCTCAATTACATAGACCTAGCTTGTGATGTTCAAGAGACTATAGATTCCGTGAGCACATGATTGGTCAATTATCCACATTGTTGTAAGGACTACATCGTGTATGATTTTACTAGATCTTACAAGACTATGGTATTGCAGTTATATGGGAGACCCTCCCACATGACATGACTTTTTGTATGCACCATATTTTCAGTGTGAATATGATTCTCAAGTGGTGTGGTCATCCACCTCCTCCTTCTCCTCCTCCACCCTCTCCTCAACATGTCGAGCGACCACCCTCTCCTCCACATTCCAAGCAACCAATCTCTACTTCTCACATAGAGGAAGGAACACCCTCTCTTGATCCACAAGTTGATCAACCACTGTCTTTTCCTCATAAAGATAAACAAACAACCTATCCTCTACACCAAGTCAAATAAGCATCCTCTCCTTCTACAACGGAATTATAGATCAACTTGGCACTTCTCTGCTTGTAACAAAAATTCAAAGATGACACTCAAAATTTTCATTGTACATTCACAAAAACAACATTCATGGATGGAAGAGCCAATGATTTGACCATTCTTGAAGACCCAAATCACTGGAAGTTAAATCCGAGCACTTTACCATTTTTTATAAAACGTTTCAAACACAATTTGAGGCAAATTCACACCCTGCTGGAACATTAGGTGTGAATTCACTACTAATTATATCACCTTGCTAGTACATTGGGCGTGAACCATTTTCACTATGCTAGTTTACAAGGCGTGAATTCAACAAAAAAATTGACAATTCACACCTTGCACATTGAAAGGTGGTGAATCATTCACATGTTGCTTGTAAATTGAGCGTGAATGCCCCCTTATTTCATGAAAAAATATAAAATTTCAAAATTGAGGACTTAAGGAATTTTTTCCCATTTGCAACCCCCAAAACTACTTGGTAACTATTCATAACTATTCCCTTCTTTTATAAAAATGGATACAATGGACAAAGTGTGGGACCAAGACTTATGATAGAAAATCCACGTCGAAGGAATCATTCCTCATCATATCCATATCTCCCTCCCATGAGTGATCCATGTTGTTGAGACATCATCCCTTATATCTTTGAACTGCTACCCTCAAGCAACTTCCTTCCCTATTCATGTTTGTGGATGGCAGTAGAGTTGTTTGAGAACATGAAAAAGAGATACATAGAGTCTCAGGGTCATCAAGGTGTCAAAGAAGTGAAAGGTATCACTTGTACTACTCTTCATTCCTTCAATATAGATTTGACATATTTCCCTTTCCTAAAACTTGTGTCAATTTAGTAATTGATGTTTGACATTTTGAATGTTGTTTAGTAATATTATGTGTTTTTCATCTTTCAATTCAATACATTTTGTTGTTTTAGTCAAATTTGTTTGAGGAAGGTATTCTCTATTTGCATTGCAGGTGAAATCATTTGGGAAATCAGGAGTTGATAGTACAAAGGAGACAAAGGGAGTGGCTAGAATGATCTTTCATAAATAAAGTGCATAAATATTTCTTTTACGATCTATTTATATAATATTTGATTGTTTATATATGGTCTTATGATAGATTGTGAGTCTATTTTCCATGTCAATACAGTCTTGAATTTCAATCTAGTCTTGTCTACTATGTTACTAATCTCATCCTAGTCATCAGATTAATTTCCATACAATAGAATTGGTGAATCCAGTACGAAGAGAACCAACTTGCGTGGGACGTTGTTGAGTGTTTATTGGAATTTTGTTAGGATTTAGAGTCATGTGATAGTATTATACATACCTTAGACACTTTGAAATTTAAATCATTTTGATTTTTCTTGAATTTGGGCCTACATCCTAGTCCATTGTAGGATCTATTCATGCATTGTAGTACTTACAGTAGCAAATGGTAAGGGATATGTGTTCCCAGTAATCTAGACCTAAACGAATGGTTTGCGGGAAAACTTCTGTACATAAGTGAATGCCCTATGTTTGAGAAAAAAATCTCAGTACTACCCTTTTGTTTTGAGAAGTACTAACTTAGGTGGATTCTTTAGGTGGTATAGGCAACTTTGAGGTCTTTCTAGAAGTTTCTGAGTAGTGTCTGATGTTGTTTAATCTGATTTTTAGTCAAAAAATTCATAAAATATTTGCACGTGTCAAGTATTTTGTTGTCTTTTTTTTTTCTCAAGTGTTAGATAGGCCATGAATGTGAAAGTACAAGACAAAATCACATTGTTTGTGCTCTTCTTTTGAGCAAAATTGGCTTCAACAAAATTTGTTTCTAAGTATACCTAGAAGCTCGTTTGAGTTTAAGAGCAAGGTGAATGCCTTGTTCAGTTTTTCTTGTGTTGTTGATTGAAAGGTCTAGAGTTTAGAGTCTATTTTCACTGTAGGGATAGGAATTATTTCTTGTTTGTTGTTTGCATTACTCTTGTTTTGATTTAAAAGTTGCACTTTAAGACAAAAATAAAAAGGGTGTAGTTCAAAAGTTGTGTTTGGTTTGTAAAAACAAAAATTGGTATATTTTCATTTGCATTTGGAAATTTGCGTCTGAAATACATGCATCATTTGCAGTTGAAAATACTTGTATGTGCATTCAAATAACTCGTATTTGCATTGGAGAACTTGAACTTGCATTTGAAAATATTCCATTTGCATTTAGAAAAGTTGAATGGGTGCTTGAAAAGTGCTCCATATTCGTGTGAAGGAGTGTGAAGAAGTGCATAAGAGTTTGAAAATATTTATTTTCACTTAGTTTTCTTCTTTTGAAAAGTTTTGAAAAGCCATGTTTGTAAAGTAGAGGAAATTGAAAAGAATCTAGACAAGTTTTCTTTGGTAGAAACTCACTTGATATTCTAGGTTCTAGTAATTTGGGGTAGGAGTTGTGAGTTAACTTCCCGAAGGTAATATAATATTGTAAGAACCCTCCTTTAGGGTCCCCTTGAAGTGAACCTGAAACTTTAACAAATTCATACAAACAAATTAGCCATCATAGTTATTGGAAAATTAAAATAAAAAGCGTGAATAACTTAACAAAAATAAGCAAAACCTTAACCTGTCAACCCGATCCAGTTGGTCCATTGTCGCCTTCTTCTTTCGTAGGATCCCTCCAGCAAAGCTCGTTTAGCCATTGGAGAAGCAACCGTTAGCTTCGCCACCCAACCATAGGCTCATGCTTTCAGTCGCATGGCCTCCCCCGAGCTTTGGGTCGTAAAGTTCACACACAATTCTAAAGAAACCCAGCTTGGGTTTCCCCCCCCACCAAGATTTCCAGCCAAACCCTCAATAGCAGCAAGTCATGAGGTAAATCAATATTACGATAGTCATCCAGGGTCTGGGTCCTTTACCCATCCCCAAAGTCTCCCTTTTAAAGGAAAATCCCCTGCGACACATGTCGCTTCATGCATAAATAATTATTTAATTAATTCTTTAATGAAAAACAACTCACCCATCCAAGTGTCAGTTCCTCTAGGAGATGCACCAACATCCCTAAGTTTGCTCATGTTTGTCCCCTAGATATTTCACTTAACTCCTAGATTTGTGGTGTAGGTGGAGTTAACTAGGTGTCCATGCCTAGGATTCCATTTTGCTCCTAAATAAATATTTATAATATTTTTAAGTAATCAGGAATATCCTTTCATGTGCAATGCCTAAATAACACTTAATATTATTTAAATGCCAAAGTAATCATTTATGTGCAAATGCCTAAAGTACTCAAATGCATTTCTAAGTAAAGCTCTAGGTGCAAAATTATACGTTTCAACGCAGTTAAGTTTATCAATCAACTTTTACTAGGGGCCCGGTGCCACGTCGTTGGGCTTCCTTGTTTCTTAATTTAATTTCCCTGACATGGCACCACTCTATCGAGTCCATTCATCCATAGTTTCCATTCCTTGGCAAGGCACCACATCGTTGGGTCCTTGCATTCACTCTTTCCGTTCTCGGCAGGGTATCGCACCGTCGGGCCCTTCTGCCGTCATCCTTCTGTTTTGACTTGCGGGAACTTCATGTAGGGATTTCAGGAGCCGTTACCTTCCATCCTCCGTCTACACGCTATTAGGGACTAATGGCGTTGAGGAGTGAGTCCGTTCTCACTACGCGCCCCCCAACTAGTACGTGACCAGCTTCGTCGTGGCCCACCTCGTACGCCCTCACGCTTTCCTCTTGAGCAAGCGGATCAGTGCTTATCTGCTCAAGCGTGGTATTCTGTCGGAAGTCGACATCGTCGTCGCTCTCCCTGTGTGTGATTTAATCGTACTCTACGACCCTTCATATTCCTTTGTGTGTCCGTCGGTGAACCGTTTCACCTGTCGCTACACACATTTCTCGCAAACGTAAATTAGTAGCATTGTCCTCAATAATCACAATTTGGTTTATAAATCTGTTGCTTCATTAAGCATCTATAATTTACTTAATCATTACTCATTCGTCTAATCACATAATCAATTGCACAGCTAGTCGTTAAACATCATTCGTATGTACAGTTCTCATATCAAAGTTAATCGTAATCATAAATATACTCAAAATAAAATTATAGGGTTATTTTACTAATGTTTCAAATAGTAGGGTGACCCAGCAGGTGCCCTCAATGTCTACAGTAGTCTAGGGGTACTACATATACCCCTACTTATTTAGAACTTCGTCCTGAAGTTCAGAATAAATGCATAAAGCTATGACGCATCTCAGTTGTGTCCTCCCAAGTCGCAGAGATAGGATTGTAATTGTCCCACTGCACTTTGACTTGATCAATCAAGGCTAATCATTAAGCAAGAAGTAATCAATCAATTATCCCACTCCACACATATAATTTAATTCCTTAATTCATTTATCAATTATTGTCATCATTCACATCTTCAGGTTTTCCTCAATCATTTAAGGCATAACAAGACTCAAGAGACCACTGTATTGAATTTGTTCAGTCGGGTCACTCGACAGGTGCCCTTAAGGTCCACAGTCATTCTAGGGGCATTACATACACCCCCTCTTAAATAGAACTTCGTCCCGAAGTTAATTTGTTCTTGTACTTTCGATGCTAGGATTTATCTTAATTTCTATTCTCATCTTCTTTCATTCTATTATATTTTTCTCCAACAATCATGGCTATAAGCACAAGTGGTTCAAGTCATTAGTTCCTATATCATTTAGTATGGTTCCAATACATTCTCAAGAACTTAATCGTAACTTCGCATAATATCAATCCAATAATACATTCAATAATTGTGAGTTCCGACTAGATTTCCTATCTCTTATTCATTCATGAGGGTCTATGATGTCCAAATTTTCAACAAGCTGCACTGCGTCAATAGCCACCCAATAGTTTATCAACATAACAAATCCAAGTAAGGTTTCGAATTTATTTAGTTATTTTCCCTCCAAGACAAGTCATGGACTAAATTCCAAAAGACTATTTCCAAATCTCCAAATCTTTTAATAATGTTTGGTTCTCAAAAAGATAGGGTTCGAGTCGTCGAAATTTAGTGACTTAGTAAAAAATTTAAAGCTTACCTCTTAGTCCATTGATCATTAACATCATGTCCAAGTTAATGAGCTTATCACGTCCTTATTCATTTCATCATTTATGTTTCCATAGGGTTTCTTCGTCATCCCCATCAAGTCATACTATGCTCGTTTTGTCATCCTCATCGAGTTCTATCTCGGGCTAGTCGTATTTTCATCAAGGGTTGACTATGTCCCCGAGTTAGCTGCATTACGTTCGGTTCAATGTGTTGATCATCTCCATGCTTCATTTTATATATGGCATCATCATATGCCCCCCCCCCCCCTTGAGGTGGACTTTCCAATTTAATCATCTTTCATTTACCAATGTCATAGTCATGTTGAGCTTGTACTTCTTCATTCTCCTTCTTAACAACATTGTCATGTTGGGAAAATTAGCGTCATTGGGATCAGTTCCCTATGCTAGTAACATTGGTATCTTGTTTTCCAGTTTCCATGCCCGCTTGACCATCTCGATAGTTTGTTGAATTTTCAGCAAGTATGAATTTTACATGATGGTAGTTAAAATCACCAAGTTCACTGCCTTCATTAATTTCCCATTTGGGGCCATCCATTAGTTTTCTCATCGTGGCTATGTTCCTATGGTTATAGGATACTTTAAGCTACCTACAAGGTGCTCCCTTTGCTAGAAAATGTTGATGTTGTCCAATTTAAAAATACAAGGAAGCTTCTTCCTCAAGATAAAACATCCGTTTAATCATATATATATATACACACCTTTATTTTCTTCCAAGATAGCAATGTCTTTTTTTATAATGAAATATATATACCAATCTTATATACATTGTTATCTTCTTTTCAACCAACCACTTTTCTACTAATTTACATAACACAACTTATATGGTTTAAATGAAAATTTAACCTTCTATAGATGTTTGTATACTATCACCAATATGACTTCAAAATGATCACAATCCTTGAAATGAATTTAATAGAACTTGATTATTTCTGCAAGTGTGTCTACTTAAGTAGCTTTTACCCATTTAATAAGAAGTAATCCTTATTATAAACAGAACATATAAATTATCTTTATGCTATGCGGTCCTTATGAACACATATTCCATGCTTTAACACATAAATAAACAAAAATCATAAAAGCAACTTAAATCATGAAAAAAAAACATATAAATTAGCTAGAGCTATAACTCTTCATTCAATGACAGTAATCTTATCAACATAAGGCATACATCTTTACATCTATGTATATGTATATTCCTATAATATTTAATTAAGATTGATTTACACCTTTGATGATAAATATATACTATAAAAATATTTTCTATTTTAAATACCAAATGGTCATTATATTCTATAACTTATTTCCACAAGATTTAAAATATACATAATAATCACATTATATAAAAATAAATTAAATAAATAAATAATGATATTTCTATTATGTTTCAACATAGCACCGTTTTTCAATATTCTCATATATCATAATTCATGATTCTCTTCCTATGTATCTTATCATAAACCTTATACATCAAATTTTTAACTTGCCAACCCTAATTTTATTAAAAGTAAAATATGACATATAAATATATTGGTATACTTCTTTTAACCCACACTTAAACATAACTTAATATCCTAATATTAAAATTTAAAACTTAACCTTTAACTAAAATGTGGTTAGCTATATTTCCTTCGTAGTTAAATGTAACTAACATACCTTTCCATGATGATTAAGACATAAGCAATAATATTTTTCTATAAACAATATGATATTCCAAAAATAGGCATGTTTTGCTTACTTCCACTCCTTGTATTTCTCCTCTTATTTATGGGCTATATATAATTTATACTTTTATTTCTCAACTATATATAAATTCCGAAAAAAAAGGAAAAAAAAAATTACTACATCAAATATCTTAAAGCATAGATATCTCATAATCAAAATAACCACCATAATTAACAAGACAATCTTATGATTGACGTGTATACTTATATAATTCAACACCCTTTTTTATAACCATAAGACACAATTCTTACTCTGCATAGATATAAAAGGTATACAAATACTTTCTTCCAATAATTAATAAGTAATTCTATTACTTGACAAACTATGTTACATAACTAAACATAGTCAATCGATACATTTATATGCTTAACTCCGACTTTTATTGAATAAAATAAGGGGAACGATTTTACTCTTAATCATATATAAGTATACACCTCAGTTCGCTTGATGAAACTTCTATCATTATTATTATAATAAAGAGATACGTCTAATTTCATCTCGGAAGGGTAATGAGGGTTGTGCTTCGCATTCGTTTAAATCAAAGATTTCCATCATTCTTTTTTTTTCTTTTTTTTTAAGCAATTACTTTCGGTGTAAGTCCCTCTAAATATGATGGAAGCAACTCAAACTTTTCAGCATCTTAATCTTACAAGAAAGTCAGCTACATCTTTCAAGGGCGAAGTGTCGGTGAGTACAATAATTGAGCTGCATATTTTTTTTTTCTTTACAAAAAAAAATATTTTTATTTATTTTTTTCTTCATGATGACGTTGTAGAAACTTATTGACGGCTAATGCTTAATCCCCAGGAAGTTAATAATTACTACATAGAGTAAGTAACAAGAGTGGGCCAACGTCGGATGCCAATATCTAACTTTTAGTCGATGCTCCCCAAGAAAGAATACATCAGCTTAGAATACACAGGAAAATGCACAAATTTTGACAGTCAAGCAACAGATCGATTTCTTATTATGAGCAGAGAGTTGATCTCGGTATAAAATTGTAATGACAGAGAAACAAACCCGAACAGAGTTCAATGGATTTATATATAAAAATAAAACAGTTCAATTTATGAACAAGGTTCAATCAACAAAGATTTGAGAGTGGATCTCAACATTAAGACTTGAGACAAAACGTCAAAGTCCTTTCCAACATCCCTCTGCGCGGATCATGGGATATTGGAAGGCAGTAAAATCAAAGGAGGTTTCAGCGGGCTCCAGTTAGGGAGTGACTGGTAGTTACAACATTAACCATCACAGATGTCAATAAAGCAATCGAACAGAGATTAACTACCACGATTTGTACATTAACCATTTCCGAAATTAGAGATCGTGTTTGCACAAAGTTAGGATGCAATTGTGGATCGGATTCCTCAATCGCAAAGATCAATAAATGAATTAGAATAGATTTTAGGATACCCCCGATCTGGGCGTTAGCATTAGCAATGCAAAGATATGATAAAATAATTAGAAACGGAGTGTAAGCTATTCTAGTCTGGGCGCGTAGTATTAGCAACACACAGATCTGATAAAATAAAATAAAAATTATAATAGAGTATAAGATAGCTGCAAGAATGATATCCATGGATATGGATAGCCTGCACGGGGATCTCATCACGTTGGGCTCGAATTTATAGATTTAATATACATAAGCAATGAGACAAAGCTAACTCAGGCGATCCAACGTTTTCACAGCGGATTACAACAACCAGTGAGCATACCAACTATTAAGTTCTCGGTTTTCACGATGAGTTACCCACTCCTTCACGTGGTAGGCTCATCGCGCAATCAGGAAACACCTAGGCAGTGTTCGATCTCAGTGGAGTGGAGTTCACTGGAATGCGGCGTTGTAGCGTTAAACAGGAGTTCAAGGGATTGACTGTTGTCACGAAGAAGATCACAGATCATAATAAATTGTAGCGCCAAAGGCTAAGATAACTGTTCAGATCTGAACAACCCGAAAATAATATACTAAGGATTTAAATCACAGGTTCGATAAGGGTAGTGTTGGAGTTCAAGCAGATTTCATAAGAGAATAGAAATTATTCTCGAAATGCATAGCAACAACCAAAAAAAAATAAAAAAATTTACCACGATAAATATTTGACAAAACAAACTCACGCGGACCGTGACCCATCCGATTCCATAAGGAAAAAGGGTTTGGAAAAGTAAAAAAAATATACGCGCAACAGAGTGCTTGAAATTCTTTGTCAAAGAAAAAAAATGGAATTCTGGAATAATAAAGCACAGTGATACAGATTTGACAAATGGAAATCACGCGGGAGTGTGACCCATCTGATTTCATACACTGAAATTTAGATCCTTACCTAAACGCCAGCTGTGCATCAAAAGGGTAATCCAATGCAAGCTTAGAGTTTGTCATCGACTGTCCATCAAGATAAATAGCATTGGATATAAATTAACATCCTAAGAGTGCAGCCACGCGTCATGATAAGATAAAGAGCTTCGATGGTATGGTTCCTAACAGAACCTTTCAATCATGGAAATCGGCGTTGGGCTAGCAGCAGTCGATGCAAACTATGCGGTGTCGTTTCATGTAGCAGATCAGGTCAGAAGGTTGCTAAGCAAAAAGGGTCGTAATACAGCTATCCAGACAAGGATATGTGGAGTTCGTATTCGCCAACAGTAGTTTATTGTTAGCAGGTGGGAGTATAGCCATTTGGTGCTCTCCAGAACCTGGTGGTCGCATGCTCAAGAGAATCGACCTCCAGTTGGCTATAGAGTATAGATTTTCGGGAAGATAAAAAAATTCCTGAGTAAAGTAAAGAGACGACTACATCATCAAAACAAAACAAGACAAAAAATGCAGAGGTCAACGTTATCCTATAGATCTCCCTATAAAAACAGATTTTAAAAAAAAAAAAAAATTCAAAGGAAAGGATTGAGCATCGAAGTTTGCAGAGATCTAATAATAGAACTTAGAATATAAAATCAATACATAGGCCGAATTGATTATTTTCAGTATATACGACAATGTTGCTGAAAGGTACGGGGATCATTTCAGTAAAAATGACAGTGTTGTTGAAAGGTACAGGGATCTATATTTTCAGCGCAACAATCGAGCCATTAAGAAATGCTGAGTTCTATTGGAAATATAAATTTCTGAGCATAACCGATATTGGAACATTTTCATGAAAAAGTTCACACCATTTAAACTATGCAGAGATCAATTGATATAGATTTCAGAAATTATTCTCAATACAGAAAATGAAATATAAAATATTCTAGTAAGTATGAACCTGTAGAAATCGTTGCTCCAGTCGGAAGGTGAAATTCTTTGATTGCCACAGCTCCAATTCCCTGTCATTCACCACGGTCACCAACGAACCCCTAAAAAAAAATATGAGTCCGGTGCCCTCAAGGCTCTACCGGCTCTGATACCAAATGTAAGACCCCTCCTTTAGGGTCCCCTTGAAGTGAACCTGAAACTTTAACAAATTCATACAAACAAATTAGCCATCATAGTTATTGGAAAATTAAAATAAAAAGCGTGAATAACTTAACAAAAATAAGCAAAACCTTAACCTGTCAACCCGATCCAGTTGGTCCATTGTCGCCTTCTTCTTTCGTAGGATCCCTCCAGCAAAGCTCGTTTAACCATTGGCGAAGCAACCGTTAGCTTCGCCACCCAACCATAGGCTCATGCTTTCAGTCGCATGGCCTCCCCCGAGCTTTGGGTCGTAAAGTTCACACACAATTCTCAAGAAACCCAGCTTGGGTTTCCCCCTCCACCAAGATTTCCAGCCAAACCCTCAATAGCAGCAAGTCATGAGGTAAATCAATATTACGATAGTCATCCAGGGTCTGGGTCCTTTACCCATCCCCAAAGTCTCCCTTTTAAAGGAAAATCCCCTGCGACACATGTCGCTTCATGCATAAATAATTATTTAATTAATTCTTTAATGAAAAACAACTCACCCATCCAAGTGTCAGTTCCTCTAGGAGATGCACCAACATCCCTAAGTTTGCTCATGTTTGTCCCCTAGATATTTCACTTAACTCCTAGATTTGTGGTGTAGGTGGAGTTAACTAGGTGTCCATACCTAGGATTCCATTTTGCTCCTAAATAAATATTTATAATATTTTTAAGTAATCAGGAATATCCTTTCATGTGCAATGCCTAAATAACACTTAATATTATTTAAATGCCAAAGTAATCATTTATGTGCAAATGCCTAAAGTACTCAAATGCATTTCTAAGTAAAGCTCTAGGTGCAAAATTATACGTTTCAACGCAGTTAAGTTTATCAATCAACTTTTACTAGGGGCCCGGTGCCACGTCGTTGGGCTTCCTTGTTTCTTAATTTAATTTCCCTGACATGGCACCACTCTGTCGAGTCCATTCATCCGTAGTTTCCATTCCTTGGCAAGGCACCACATCGTTGGGTCCTTGCATTCACTCTTTCCGTTCTCGGCAGGGTATCGCACCGTCGGGCCCTTCTGCCGTCATCCTTCTGTTTTGACTTGCGGGAACTTCATGTAGGGATTTCAGGAGCCGTTACCTTCCATCCTCCGTCTACACGCTATTAGGGACTAATGGCATTGAGGAGTGAGTCCGTTCTCACTGCGCGCCCCCCAACTAGTACGTGACCAGCTCCGTCGTGGCCCACCTCGTACGCCCTCACGCTTTCCTCTTGAGCAAGCGGATCAGTGCTTATCTGCTCAAGCGTGGTATTCCGTCGGAAGTCGACATCGTCGTCCCTCTCCCTGTGTGTGATTTAATCGTACTCTACGACCCTTCATATTCCTTTGTGTGTCCGTCGGTGAACCGTTTCACCTGTCGCTACACACATTTCTCACAAACGTAAATTAGTAGCATTGTCCTCAATAATCACAATTTGGTTTATAAATCTGTTGCTTCATTAAGCATCTATAATTTACTTAATCATTACTCATTCGTCTAATCACATAATCAATTGCACAGCTAGTCGTTAAGCATCATTCGTATGTACAGTTCTCATATCAAAGTTAATCGTAATCATAAATATACTCAAAATAAAATTATAGGGTTATTTTACTAATGTTTCAAATAGTAGGGTGACCCAGCAGGTTCCCTCAATGTCTACGGTAGTCTAGGGGTACTACATATACCCCTACTTATTTAGAACTTCGTCCTGAAGTTCAGAATAAATGCATAAAGCTATGACGCATCTCAGTTGTGTCCTCCCAAGTCGCAGAGATAGGATTGTAATTGTCCCACTGCACTTTGACTTGATCAATCAAGGCTAATCATTAAGCAAGAAGTAATCAATCAATTATCCCACTCCACACATATAATTTAATTCCTTAATTCATTTATCAATTATTGTCATCATTCACATCTTCAGGTTTTCCTCAATCATTTAAGGCATAACAAGACTCAAGAGACCACTGTATTGAATTTGTTCAGTCGGGTCACTCGACAGGTGCCCTTAAGGTCCACAGTCATTCTAGGGGCATTACAAATATTGAGACCAGGAACAATTAAAGAGTTCAAAACCCATTAGTAGTGTGAAGTACTTGTTGGGAAAGCACCTCTCAAATAGGCATAAAGCGGTAGGTAAATCTGGTCCAAGTGGGTAGATTGTCCCATGTTGCTTGGATTAGTGGGGTTATGTATTTCTAGGAGTTAATCAAATGTGGAAAGTCAACTACAAGGAAAGATCCTATAGTGGAGGTCATAATGAAGGTTTCTAGTGTTACAAGATTGGCAAAAATTGTCCAAAAAACCTTCGCTACAACCTTTGCCAATGGTAGCAGATGTTTTAATGGAGGTTATTACAGATGTATTCAATAACTAAAAAACTTGGCGGCCAAAGGTTTTATCATATTTATTTTATCGATGCAATTTGTTGGAAAACTATGCACCAGTGCGTACGTTAATACAATGCACTAGTGCCAAACAATATCAATAATCTGCACCAATGCACTCAAACAGATAGAGCACCAGATAGCACCAAATTTTAACGTCGAGCAAATAATTACATATAGCTTCTACACACTGGTGCTTATTTACAACCTAACCACACTAGTGTGACATTTTACATCATACACACCAAAATTTTTAGTATTTTAAACTTTGACGGTGTTGTCTATTTAACAGCGCCCCGATGCATTTCATAATAATATGCGTTGGTGCATACAAACTATTTAAATGACCACTACATTTCAACAATTAAAATGACCTGGTGTGATATATTAACCAAGGAACCAGTTCCTATGTGCTTCAAATATCCCGATGCAGATTAACAATTAAAATGCACTATGTGATTAATAATTAAAAATGCACCGGTAAACACGACTGAGATGTGGCCATTTTTAATTTTTTAATTTGACAATATACTATTTAAATGCTCCAGTGCATATAATTCGAGTAAGTGCATTGGTGTGAAATAAAGTACCAAAAACACCATATATGATTATTTCAACAGTGAGTCTTGACTTTGCATTGAAATATCTATATTATTAATTATTTTCCATTATTTATTATAAATTGAAAAAAAAATTAATGGTACTTTTCATTTCAATTTTAACTATTCTGTTTGTTTAGATTAATTTCTTATATTATAGATTCTAGCATCTATTGTAATATTTAAGCATCCATACATTTAATTATCAATATAATGTACCATTTCACATGTAACATTTGACAATAACATTAGAGAATGCAACAGAATAAAAACAATTATTTCATTATATATCAATAAGAGGGTCTTTGTCATACAAAATATGACAACATAGAGACAACAATAATCAACATGTCAACACGCATGTAATTGTAACACTTATTGGTTACCTGATATATTTCAATTTGCACACTATGTCTAGTACATTACATAAAATGTTTGATTATTACAAACAATTATTTCAAAACTAATATACAACACCTTGCATTAACATAAAAAATTAATATGGATCATCATACTTCGCTGGAACTATTATTAATGCTCGAGCCACTTGCATTAGTTGGGTTATTTGGTTGAATGTTTTGTTGATTGGCTTGAATTTTTTCCTCTTCTTCAGCTTCCATCTGCAAATACAAAAATAAAGTGTATTGAGTGTATCTACATTGTTGGGAATAATGAAAATTAAAATAGATAATATACATTAATGTAAATTGAATTTAGACATAGTAGAGCGATGATTGCATCATAAGTGACACACATTCTTTCAAAACCATGCCTCATGCCATCTATCAACAATTGTTCTATTTGATGCACTCCATACTTTGTTTCCTACATGTTTTATACCCCGTAAGAAATAGTTCATTTAACATTTATGATTTTTGTTGTTCTATTACATATAAAATTAGAGAAGTAAAACAACACAGATACTTACAAAATCCACAGTTAATTTGTGATATGCAAACATATGTATTCACAACCATTGCTTAACCCAATGTCTATCAATTATTTTGATGCCTCCTCTTTGTATGTTAACACATGTTTCAAGACATCTAAGGATGGTCAGTGGAAACAAAATTAATTAAATATAAAGATCGCAACCTCTATGAAATTTTAATTTGATATAAGGAAAGGAAATCACAAACAGTCACAAACTTTTCTATCTACCCCTTTTTCCTTGTCGTCCTATCTTGTGTGCTGAATGGGTTCCATTTTGTTTTCTTTTCTGCAACAAAACAATTGAAAATTAATGTTTAGTGTTTAATTAATTAATTATATGTACATAATAAAAAAAATCAATTATTTCATACATTTGAAGCACATTGTTGTTGAGATTGATCCTCCTGTGATGTAATTATGTCCATTTACTTGGCCATCTCCTTATACACTTTTTTGGACATCCCTAGTGGCACATTTCGCATATCACCTCGTTCATCCTTTGTGATTTTCATAATCTTCTTGGAACTGTAAAATGATACTAAATTTTTTGTCTGTTGATATGAAAAATAAATATAGTAGAATTAAAACTATTAAAGGAAAGGACACTTTGTAGTAGTTATAAATACATATTCTACATAAACATGTTTCGGAATATTACTTTTTGAATGATTATTTTTTGTTGTTGTATGTTTTTTCTATTGCAAGTTTGATAGGCCTCATTGACTATTGCTCTGGAATTGCCTCTTGTAGTTTACATATGACTTGATTCTTTGAATCATTTGATTGATTTATGTATTGTAAGTGAAAAGTATGTCTATATGTCCTTTCCACTATATCCCTCATAGCATTATAACATTCTTTCCCCTTTCTATTAAATTCCAAAACCACTCGAGATGAGTTAAGGACCAATTCATCATCATTTGCATTCTCCATAAAAAAAATTATGATGACATTCACTTTTGTTGCTATCAATCCCTACATAACATTCAACATATGTGAATTAAATTATTTGAAACATATTAGTGAATATTCTTAAGTACAATGTTACTCAAATTTGAAGAAAAAATTCCTACTGACCTATTTTTTAGTCACCTAATTCATCCCTTTGCAACTTTTCCATCAATGTTTTAAGCTCTTCTAGACTTGGATTGGTAAGAACCTTATTGAGATTTATCATTTTTTGGATATGCATGTTACACATGAACCAATACATATTATTTAAATTTACAAATAATTAAAACAAATTAATTTAAATATAGAAATTATAAAGCACTTACATTCTTCAGAATTCTGGATGTGCTCCCATTATGTTGACTAAAATTGTTGTTTATTGAACTCGTACCATGCATTGTATATCAAAAAACAACATGGATCATTAAATACATAAGTTATCAATATATTACACAAATCAATTACGGAACTTCAAAATAAAAAACAAGTAGATATCGGTGTGTGTTGTTGGGGCCTTTAGGCATTGTAATAGTCATGATATAATTTGTATAATATTAATGAATGGTTCATTGGAGCCGGTATAACCACTCCAACCACATTCTTTATGTATAAATATACCATCTCGTAATGAATACAATCGACTAAACAATTGGTCCATCTTCTGTGTTCATTTGATGGTTGTATGTATGTTCAATCTCTTCTTGAATGTGATGTGAAAGCCTAACTTTAAACATCTAGTGCCATTGCCTCCTCTGTCTAGTGTGGGTGACAGCAACAATGGATGGAGGTGGAGCAAATCCAAATGAAAAGAGGACGCATGGAGAACCTGCAAGATAAATATTTGAGATGTTCATGGAAAAGAATGTGTGTGCTCTATTGGTCGATAGTTTAAAGAAATGATGTTGATCCTAATGCGCTTCAATGTGGAAAAGTTATAATATTGTTCATATCATCAAAGGTAACATCGTTTTAGTTTACTCATAGAATTATAATGGTAGAGGATTCATAGTATTCTCTCTTGGAAATTCTTGTTAACTGTCATGACCGAAGCCAAAGCAAGTCAATGACGTTGAGTATTGATGGTCCATCCCCACTATCTTTCTATTTGAATATGCAAGGTATTTGAGCTATCAAATATTTTCTGGCTACATTTTTTATTTTCATTTCTTTTACTGGAAATTATTAAGACCACATAATAGTTATAAATTTCTCTAATAATCCGCTTAATTCCTTCATTGTGTGAGAATCCAAGTGTAATCCAGAATAAGATATGGATATGCATTGAATAATTGTCAAAAAATCTCTCAATCATTGATATTGGTAGTCCGTCGACCATCAGTTTTGGTTTATATTATATGTTACCGACCACTCACCGTTGATTCCTAAAGCTGCACAGTATCTGGCGATTGGAGAAACCACGATGTGATTATCTATCAACCTACCGATTAAGTATGATGTCAACTAGATAATTTATTAACATATTGACCATATGCATCATTTCTAGCAGCATGTATACCAAAACAAGTATTATGTCGGACAAGCAGATAGTCAGATCCAACTTCTTTAGTTGATTAGGTCGACTTCGTATGAACCAAAAAGGTCCATGTAAGGACTTCGCCAGGCCATATATATCTATTCGATTAAGTCTGAGGGCACTATTTAGAATTTTGAAGAATTGTTGGCCAAGGTAATTTTTAGGGGCAAATTTGGTCAATTGATTATTTTTGGGATTTTTTTCAAAAAATAAATTCGTTATTTAGTCATTTTTAGTTTCTAATATCACCTATATTTACATAGAATATCTTTTTATCATAATATTGAGCAAAATTTACACATTTCAGTATTAAATTGTAGGTTTCATATTTAATATTCACCTACCTATCTATATCTATGTTTTTTCGGATCCAAAATAATCGCCTATAATACTATACTTAAGTGTAATATTAGAATCCTTAAAAACTTAAAAACTACCCTGCTTTTGCCATGACATGTGTAAACATAAGTTCTTTTAGACGTGCTGGGGAGCCCACAGAAATGAGAGTGATCAATTGACCAAAAAGTTTTCATGCAAATATCATTGACCAAACTGGTCTATTGGCCAAAGAAGTAGGCCACAGTATTCCATCCACGAGAGCCCATTAACTAAAATTAGTCTCCATATATATTCAACCACCAGCCAACACCGTGTGGAATTGATCAGCATATGGTTGACGGTGATGACTATTCGAGAAGGAGGTGACCAGCAATGAAACGTGATGACTAGACTTTATTTCATTCATTGACCCGTCGACTGCAAGCAATCCAAAGAGAATTATTTTTCAATCTGTCGATGCATTGCAAGAAGAAATTCTCGTCGACTTCCATCTGTGGAAGTGCCTAGTCGACTCCCAGAGGGTTGATTTTCGGTTGTGTACTTATCGTCACTCATCTTGGAACCAATATATTATCGACCATTTGACACTTGATTCAATATTTTGTTGACGTCTTTTGATTATAAAGATATATCTATGGATGAGGGGATCGAAAGCATGTTATTTAAAGGTTATTATATAGTGTTCAACATATCAATAAGTCGCTCGACTATGGTTAGGTTTTGATCTTGTTCGTATACTAGAAGACCCACTGATGGAAGGGTATGATCAATAAACTAATTGGTAAATGCATCACATCAGCTACTCCCTATTAATGATATTTAGCGTAGTCACTTTATTTTTATATAATATGTAGTGGTCAATATTATTTTTTCGGTCGATCATATTTTTAAAATGTGGTGGTCGATGATAAAGTGGTTGATTTTTAATCTAGTCGGAAATCAAATGTAGTCGAGTCATCATTTTGGTCAACCCCACAAAGTTGGGAATTGAGTCCATATTGATTTGATTGAGTCATGTATAATCATCAGTGACTCTTATTTAAAATTTTGAAGTCGAGGGGGATGAAACATGAGTCATTTAAAAGTAGATGATCCCTCCCAATTTTGTAATAAACTCGGTCCCTATCCGACTCTTTTCCATTGCGTCAAGTCAAATTAGTCGAATCACAAGTAGTTGGTCCTAACCATGATTAATAACACATGTATCGAGAATACACAATTTTGCAGGCATTCTCATTACAGATGAAGACGACGGAATTGGAATTCAAGAAGAAGACATTTCACACCACGTAGAAAAATAACTTAATGATAAAAATGATGACACCAAGAACACCTAAACTGATAAAGCCCCTCGGTGTTGATGTATAGAGTAACTTTTGAGTTGTGACCTCGGACGTTGAAGGAAGAGAAATGGTATGGAAAGCAAAGCCAAAATACCTCAACTCAGAGCCATTGAAGATGAGTCCGACTTGATGTTTAAAGGGTGAGGCTTTGATCGACTGTTCCGAGATTGAAAATGGATGTTGACGAGTCACAAGTCATGGTTTCTCTTTGCTTACTTTCTCTCTTCGGGACGAAGAAGCATTTTGTTGGTGGGGGAGATGTTGGCGAGGCCTTTAGGCCTTATAATAGTCATCATATAATTTTCATAAGCTTAATGAATGGTTCGTTGGACCGGGTTTAACTGCTCCAACCACATTTCTTATGTATAAATATACCATCTATTAGTGAATACAATCGACTAAAATTTTGGTCCACCTTCTGTGTTCATTTGATGGTTGTGTGTATGTTCAATCTCTGCTCAAATGTGATGTGAAATCCCATCTTTCAACAATGTGCTTAATCACATAAAAACCCCCAGTGCATTTATGTACATACACGCACTGGGGCGTTATATCAAAAAAGGTGCATCGTGAATGGCTGAAAATTATTTAACGTTATATGAGAATAAAAAATGATTTGTTCCTACCATTAGTGGTGTGATATTTGTATAAAGGCACCGGTATGTTATTTCGATACTGTGGCACAAAAAATTGAGAAACGTTTTTTGCGCTTTTAAAAAATGAATATTCAGTCACGCATATCAAGGCTAGTGCACTAGTTGTACAAATGCATCGATGCATCCATGTTACATGGACGCACCAAAAATGATGCATGAGTTTTTTATTGAAAAAAAATTGACAAGTCCGACATGGTTATGGATTCGACCAAAAATGTGCCCCCATCTCACTCCACGCTTTGTATTTCTAATAAAAAACTCATAAAATCTAAAATACCTAAAAGGAAAAATCATAATTGTGTGACAATAGAGGGATTTAAACCCTAATGTAAAATTTTACAGCCACATAAAATGAAAAGAAGCAGCGAGAAAATAAGGGTTCCAACATTGAAGGTAATTATGAAGTTTTCTTTTCTAAATCTAGTTGAAATCTAAATAGGATAATAAGATCAATAGTAATAATTTACATACTTGAAATTTCTACTATGCAGGGTTTCGTTTGATTCACCATACCTAGAAAATTTCAATCCTCAAAATAATCCGGTTGCTTCAAACTCCTTTCACATAGGTCTCTTTTCCAAAACCCTTTGTTCAATATTTCGTCGAAAGAATGAAATAATGTTTAGTTTTTTTGCTTTTAAACACCTTTTAGGATTAGTCTTCGATTTTAAAATTGTCGCTCGTTTCTTAATTTAGGGAAAAAATAACTTGTGCAATTTTTTTAAATTTTGATTTTAGGCATTTTCTGATGTGTTTTTTATCGGGCGCACTGGTGCAGATATACATTAACTACACTCGGGAGTTTGAATTTGAATGTAGCATTGTATAAACGGAAATACAAAATTTAAAAAATAAAACTTGTGGAGCGGTGCCTGTTGAATTCATAGGAACCAGTGGGCATGTAGTTATATAATGCACTAGTGCACATGTAGTTATATAATGCACCGGTGTGAATTATTTCTTAAAAATGAATCGATAAATACCCGCTATCAAATATAGCAGATATTTTATTCTACGGGGGCTTTTGTGGATGTTGATATACAATGCGTTTGTTGTGATGATGCACCAGTGCATTACACATAAGGTGGAGCATTGGCATGTGTTGAATAAATTAGGTGCATCTCTTTACTTTGAAAATATTGTGGCTTGATGTGTCAACTTAAAATTATATATTCATATCAAATGTTCGTTTAGTATTCAACCACACCAATTACAATATTTCATAGTATATATATGTTTCCTAAACTCACCTTATTCTTACAAAATGGTTTCCAAATTATATTGGAAGTTAGAATGTGATATAGTTCTTAAAACTATTTTAGGAATGTAGATATGTATATTGATTGCTGATTTGGATCAAATGCATGGATAAAAGGTTATAGTAGCAAATGGCTAATTCTTCAAATTCTAGCTCATTCCATCTTGTTCAAAGTTCAATGAGTTCTCCCTTTCCATATCCAGTAAGTTCAGGTTTTATTTATATTTTTACTATTTATTTGAATTTATGTTACTTATCCATGTGAATCTAAATATCAATTTATTATATATTGCAGGATCCTGATTCAGGTTCCAGTTCAGATGCACAAGATATTATACCATTTTCAAAATGTCGTAAGCTCTTATCAGGAGCAATATATCGCAAGTAGTTTGTAGATGAAAATGGACAGTTTCTTTACCCCACCAATTGTAACATTCCATCTTCAAGTCACAATCTTGGTTTATCGACAGTAATTTGGTGTAAACTGGATCTCTTTTATGACACCCTAGTAGTTTGTGCTTGTTCAAAATTTCAATGGTTGAAGGAGAACCCTCAGCATGTCACACTCACCAATTACACCAATGATATATTACCCAATGTTGATGATCTAATACCCCCTACTATAGTAAAAGATCCAATAGATGATATAGGAAAGACACGTAGGAACACTTCCCTATGCTCATTTTTGAAAACGTTGGAAGTTAAAACAACTATCTCTCATCCTAAATTGTTGAACCCCTCTGCTTATGTTAATTCAACTAAAATTTCTAGCGATACAAAGTATGATATGAATTCCACCCAACACAAATCTACTAGAAGATCCAAAAAGTTGCATGAGTTGAGAGAAAAATTGTCCAAGTACACACCAAGGTTCATCCAATTATTGGAGGGTAGTTATGATTTCTCCCTTCCTATGAATTTGCAAAGTAAATATCAAACTTGTTACAGTCGTGATTTGTATGGTGCTTTTTTTCCATCCTCTCTACTTGTGCCTGATGTTGGAACCGAATTCTCCTTTCGTGGTAATTTATTTATGACTTCCAAGTTTGATATAGATGCTACAAATATTGGGTTGTTTATCCTTTCACATGTACTCATTCCTCCCAAATAGTTAGTATCACTTATGCCATTTTGCGGTCCTATCTATTGTCGGTCGGATTACCTGAATATTGTTAACTACAAGCATAACATTTCCATGTATAGTATGTGCATGAATGGTTATGTTTCTGGAAACTTTAACAGAAAGAACCTGTTATATATAGATGGTCGGCCACCCACTCATGGAAACATTGTAGGGTTCATAAATAGTTCTAGGTGCTCTTCAATTTTTTGCAAATTCGTCTTTAGAGGAACACTTCAATGACCAGCATTTCTTTATGAAAACGAAAGCGTTTAGATTTTTTGTTGTACATGTGATACATAGTTTTTCTCGTGGTGAAGAGTTGTTAATAAACTATTACTTTCGTAGAACACCAACCACTCGTCAGAGACACCTTACATTGGGATTACCCTTAGATGTCCGCTTGTCGAGTAAGACAAAAAAACATGTTTATGAGAACAATAGTGCTATCATGACAACCGAGGAAGATAATGACGGGGATGGAAATGGATAGTGATATCTAGATGTTTTATTTCATCATTCATATATTGAGATATGTTTTTGTTATTTCTCAGTAAGGGTTTAATTATATTCTTTATTTTTCATGTCACAACGGTGGAAATGGAAAATGGATTATTGGATACAGTGGTTAAACAATTTGAGTTGGTTAAGTATATAAGTGTATAAAGAACTTGAGTTCATGGAAACGAAAAGTAATATGTACATGTTTTATTTCATCATTTACAGATTGAGATACCATTTTGTTATTATTATCTTTGATTTTCTAATTATATTGTTGATTGTTCATGTTATGGTGGTGGAAATGGAAAGTTGCAGATTACTAGATGCATTGTTTAAAAAATTTGAGTTGGTTAAAATTTAGTTCATTGTAGTGTGGGTTTTTATCATTTAATTTATTGTATTCTTACAATTGAACCCTAATCAACTAATTAGAGTGCAAATTATCATTGATGTCAATCATAGTTATTTTTTGCTGTAATTTCAACTACTCACATTTGAATAACAGGGTCGATTTAATGAATATATTATACTTATACATTTATATTTTATATTTTAGATACTTAGACACATATATATCGTTAAGGCAGGAAAAAAAATATGGCAAGAATGAAATATTTATATCCTTTAAAATTATGATATAATAAATAAATAATAGCAAACAATTTTTTTTTTAAATCCTATATTTGGAATATGCATATTTATATCCAAAACATAAAGTCCAAATAAATCATTATAAGGTGCATCATAACAATTAGCAATTGATGACAAGGTATGAACTCCCTTTTATCATATTCTCCAATCACATTTAATGGAAAAGTACATAACTGTCAATATTGAAAATAATTGGAAAACTTTCAACAGTAGCTTTGAGAAACAACATATAGATAATGTTAATTATGTATTAATCATAACGAATTCTCATTTTTTTCCATTCAAGTTGCACCAGGAAGGATCATTGAACTATTCAACTAATATTTATCACGAAAATCTTAAATGGTTCCCATATACAATACAATGCAAAATTAAGATACTCATTGATTCCATCAAACTAATTGAACGTTCATCCAAATATCCATAATCAATTTACTACTGACATTAAATTGTCATGCATGTTAACCATTTTAATATCCAAAAGGGTGTCTTTTTAATTATGTATTTGTTTATCCCGTGGGGGTAGCTCAAGTGGTAAATATTAGAAGTTGTAATTGGTTGTGAATGGAAGGTCACATGTTCAAATCCCCCCAATCTTGACGTGCGCCATGGTTCAGGCCCTATGGTGTACCTAGGGGTATAGGGGTATCTAGATTGGATCCCTGGACTCCGTGTCACATGAGTACCAGCCCAACTTTAGTTGTCAATTCCCCTAATACAAAAAGAAAATTAAGTATTTGTTTTCCTTCCTATTAGAGATTTGATATTTGTCATTGTGAAGTGAGTTATTGTAAAAAACACAAATATTGAACAATACATTGATAGGTCATATTGATGTTCATATTTACATTTTTTGTGATGTTTATATTCATATATTATAATAATATAATAATATTACATGGTAATACTGAATTTTTGTTATGGTGTTTGGTTACACTTAAAAAAATGATTCATTTGTGTTTATCAATTGAATAATTAAGTTATATAGAACATTAAACGGTGAAGACTTAATTCCCTTATCAAAAATCTTTATATATTATTTTGTAATGCTCAACATAAAGTTTCAAAAAAATAATATTATTATACAAGTATAATATTATGAAACTTTTTACTACAATATTAAGAAAATTACACTGAAATATAATATCCATACAAATTATATGAGAACAATATGAAAACCAAATAAAAATAATAATATTACATAAAAATAATACTATGACAAACTATACAAAAATTATAAACATGATACTATGACAAATTATACAACAATCATAAATCATAGAGTTGCCACAACTTCATATATTAACAATACAAAATTCAAAAAATATTTTAATTCAAATATGACATTTAAAATTCAATTATATTATGTACATAAAAATATAAAAATTAACTTATATTAAATTACTTGAAACATGTTTCCACATTTTCAACGACCATTACTCAAATTGCTATTTTCGCATTTATGATGACCTAACAACCAACCATACTTTCAAATTCATTTTCTAACCAATTATATATCAACCTATATATAAGCCCGATGGGTTAGCTAAAGTGGTTGGGAGCTATGAGTTGTAAGTAGAAGGTATCGGGGTCAAATCCCCAAGTGGCTATGCATAGATATATAAGGGCCTCACTTGATGTCCCCACTGAGTTAGGCTCCATAATCAGAGCCATCAGGATGAGGTCCCTTTGGGTGGGCCCCCTGGGAATTTATTCCCATGGACGTAGCAACTCCTCTCTAGGGTTGTGAACTAAAATGAAAAAAAATATATCAACCTATATATGAAACTGTTCTTCAAATTGTCTACAAAATTTAGGTTGAAATTATTTAATATGAAAAATGGTCCAAAGGATCATGCTAAAATTTTGGCCAAAATTAAAAAACCATTAACGTTCTTTACAAAGCTATAAAATATTAACTTGTGTTGTAGTGATAGTTGATATGTTATGTTTATGAGTGTTAACTATATATTGTAAGTTATTCTCAAATCAAGAATGATTTAATATGAAAAATGTTCCAAATTAGGATGCTAAAATTTTGAAAATTTTGAAAACATTCTAATGTTTTGAAAACGTGTTACATGATACAACTTGTTTTATAAGATAATTTACAGTGTAAATTGTGATGTTTTTTGTCGACTAAAGTAGTTAGTGATTTAAAGACCCACATTTTGAATAGTATGAAATTCTTTTACATAAGCATAGGATCATCATCATGATTTTCAACACCTAACAAACATAAACACAAACGTTCCATGATCATCGTTTTTGACACCAAATAAACATAAACATGCCATCATCATGATCATTTTCACCATCTAACAAACACAAAACACATCAGTCCAATCAACATATAAATAAACATCAACATAAACATTGAGATCAACATAAACATGAAAAATGCAGTATATATATCTAGATATAATGAACATATACATCAAAGTGATGGTACAATATGCCAAATATAATACATATCCAATCCAATAATTGTTATGAAATATTTGATCCACCTCCATCAGAGGCATCATCACTATCTCTCCAACTAGAGCTAGACGCATCGTCACCTCCACCAATAGAGTCAAAGGAAGTATGAGCACCTCTTCTAGCACATATAGAGACATTGAAACGTCCACTAATAGATCCAAAACCATCAATACCTATGCCAGGTTGAAATTAATGAACTCAGACTAGAGAAGCTTGGATAGCTCCATCAAGCTGAATTGTATGACGCCCTAGGAGCATATTTGTAATAGAGCTGGATGGAGAAGGTAATGGCGGATGGTTAGGCCAAACAGTAGGATCGATAGGTCGGTCAAGTATGAGTAGAGGATATGAGGAAGTAGAATCGAGAGGAAGGTCGAGTAGGAGTTGAGGAGATGATGAAGGAGCTTATGGAGGTGAAGGAGGAGGAGCTATAGGTTGATGATCAGGAGTTGCACAATATGTGGAGGCTATGTCACCAGTCGAAGTAGCTGATGGGGAAGGAGGTGCACAAGTAGGGTGAGGATCTTTTCCCTCATCTGACAATGAACTAGCAGATGGGATACCATCTAAAATAGTGAAAGCACCAAGAATGTGTTGCGTCAATGGCCTCATATCATCAGGAATAATCCTCCACAACTCCGAGCGATGAGGGTCCCTCACAATGTGCCTCATAGGTACAGGTTGAACCCCTCAATCTACCAACAATGTATCCAACCTATCTACTATGTCATGTTGGTACCTCTCGTCTGGTCTATGTAGAAGGCCAAGTATGAATAAATGGGGTTCCTTGGGATGATCATCCAGATCCATCTCCTCCTCATCCCGAGCCGGAGGAGGTGGCACATCACCATCAAATGTATTGACATGTGTAAAATATATAGTACACAATAATAATTAGACAATTTAATTAAACATGAACTTTAATATAACAATTTAAAATTTATTAAGTATAAAAAGAATAAAATGCAACTAGATTAATTAAAAAATAATGCTAAATTTACCTCTATCATTTCCTAGATTGTTATGAGTGAGTAAGGTGTTGGGACATCCTCTCCAATCCAAGCTCATGTATGAATATGAATCCATGTCTAATCTAGGTGGGTCCTCACTTCCTAATATCTCGAGCACCTCCACGGTGATCCTGGATCAAAAGTCCAGCTGCACCCTCTTAGGAATCATCCCCCCCCACATCATACGCATATGCACATCTATCATCAACCTATGAGGGTGTTGGTCAAAATATGGCCTCATGGCCA
The DNA here is from genome assembly GCA_027924585.1 of Larix kaempferi. Classification (NCBI taxonomy): domain Eukaryota; kingdom Viridiplantae; phylum Streptophyta; class Pinopsida; order Pinales; family Pinaceae; genus Larix; species Larix kaempferi. The sequence goes on along the minus strand of BSBM01000088.1, from coordinate 17,579,013 downwards.
GAAATATCCCAAAAAATAGACAAAACAACTCTAAACTAAAAGGGAAGTTCTCCCTCCTACTAATACATGCACAACATCGACTAAGAGCATAACAAAACCGTCGTAAAAAAATAGTAGACCACCTAATGCATTTATGTTCCTGCACTAAACAATCAATGTAATATAATAGAGGGAATCTAATGCATTACCCATCACTGGTGATATGTGCGATGGTCATCACCAACAAAGAGAGGCACCTCACATCCTCTCTACCAAAAGAAGAAATGGAAAGATGTCCACCGCCAACCTAGAACTGAGCAGGATGGACAGTTTTGGGATCAACATATATCTAGATGTAGACTAGATGAGTCCTTGCCACAACTCCAGTCGGGAACTCAGGGAACCGAGGAAATTCCTCACCTCTCCTAGAGAGACCAATGATAAAATATATGTCCTTCTCAGTGGGTCAAAACCACTGATCGAGACTAACTCGAAACACCTGCTTATGATGATTCCAGCGTGCGATCAACTGGATGAGGAATGTATTATTCCCACTGACTAATGTTTTCTTCTCATAGAAATTGAGGAGCCCGACAACTCTCAAGAGGTGTCTCGTCTGTGGAGTAATGGGATGAGGGTATAAATCTCACTCCTTATCCCTGGTCTTCCACTCTATTCATAATTTATATTGGTCAACTTGTGCTTCATGTTGCTAACTGGCCTCATGGCACTCATGTATCTGTTTTACATATAACATCAATTAGTCTCATCAAAATATATATAAAAGCATTATATGAGAATTATAAGTACTAAAATAAAAACTTATTGCAAAAAATTGACTTGCGGTGCGCCCATATAAAACATATTCACTGCCTGTGGTGCACTTTTACTTTTTAAGCATGTTCTTCAGTGCACTAAACTAACACAATGCACCGCTAATATAATTCGCTAAATTTAAAATTTTATTATCGAGTCGGTGCACTATAATACACACATATCAGTGCATTTTGAAATTTGTGTTGACGGTGTGCCTATGGCACATCAGAGCATTGAACATCAGTGCACTAACATGCACTAAAAGCACCATTGAATTATGATTGTTTATGATACAAAAAAATCAAATGTATAAGAATCAGTGCCTCTCTAACACGTAAGCCCACCGTACACAATGCGCTTACTTTATCTAAAAGGGACGTAGTTTATTTCATTTTATAATTGATAAGGAATGTGTCAACAACATGCCTACAACATGTTGGAGCACCGAATACCAATGCACTGACGGGAAATAGGAGCGTTGTCGAATTATCATTTTTTAGTTTCTACAAAAATTTTAAATTGCAGTTGTCGGTGCATTTATACCTTGTCAACACACTATTTTATGTGCACTGACATGATATAAAATCACCACGGTTTATTTAATTTATGGATTACAGGGAATGTAATCATGGTTCTCATACCAAATGTAATAGCATCGATCGTCGGTGCACTGACGTACAGTAGACGCATGGTATGCTTTGGTTTTTAATTTTTCTTGTCAATCTTTACTGGTGTGTTTGGTACACGTAAAGGAACCGTAATTTCAGTGCACTTATGTGTAATTAATGCACGAGATATTAGTTTATAATTTTTAAAATTAAGTTTATGTTATGGTGGCACACCAAAAAAGGGTAGCACACAGGTGATGCGGTGCGTTCAAGTCATTCGGCTCGCCTCACAAATGATGAATCCTATAAAAATTTGCAGAGTGCACCAAGAGCAGGTGCGAGACAAACGGATCGAATGCATTGCGTAATTTAAAAAAAATGATAAAAATGGCAAATTATGGCTTAATTTCAAAAATTAATCTGCTAAGAATTTAAATTATCAAGTAAGGATTAATTTACCTGTTGAACCGCATGTCAGAGAGGAATCCAAGCTATGTGTGGGATAATTTGAATTTTTTCCCACCATTTGGAAAACTTCAAACTCAATTCAGCAGCCAATAAGAATGCGCAATGTGTCAGCAGCAAGTGGGATGAACACAAGTGGCAGGGCGTTTAGGTGGGTTATGAAAGGCACCGGTGCATATGGCTCATATGCACCGTAGAGGGGTAAAAATGCATTTTAATATGTGGTAACTCGTTTTTTATAAAATCATATTACAGTGCACCTGATAGTGGGACACACCAGTGCAGTTTGCGTAAACTGCATCATCTTTAGGATTTTAAATCAAATTTAACATTTTTTAATTTTTAATTTTTTAACAAATACAAACCAGTGTGTTAGATGATATTACATGCACTGGTATGTTTAAGAGTAATTAATGGTCTATGTTTAGGGTTTTAAGTAATATATAACGTGCTTTTTAATAAAAATATCTTGGTACGTTTGTTTATATTGGACGTACTGGGACATGGGTTATTAAGTAACACATTAGTTCATGATTTTTTAGATAGAAAAATATTCTTTTATTTTTTAATAAAATATAATACAGTGCGTTCTTCGAAACATATGGTCCGGTGCATTAGGTATTATGAGATGCACCATAAGGGTGAATTTTTAATAAAATATAGTACATTGCATTCTTTCAAATAAACGCATCGGTGCGTTAAGTTTCCAGAAATGCACCACGGTTTTAGAAAATTGCCACTCATCTCATCAAAATTATTTTTTTCATTGATTTTTTTTCAGAGTGCGACATGGTTTTTTTGGCGGACCCGGTGCATGTTCTTGGGAGACACATCAATTCGTTTTGTTTGGAAATGCACCGAAGAAAAAATATCCACTACAACCTCCGACCGTGCACCTCCGCTATTTAAAATTCTATATGTGCCATAGGTGGATCTAGATTACTAGATCAAGCTTCATTTATAATTTACCAAACATAGACAAGAAAATAGAAGAAATATTAAGAACACAAGAGAAAAACACTCATGTGGACTGATTTTCCATTACATTATTATTCAACAATATGTGTAAAATATATAGATGCTCTCAAGAGACAAAATCAATAGGCTTAGTAGAAAATTGAGTAGCTCACAATAATGAGGCTTAGATGGGACCAATTCACCCATCAATGACACGAGGACAAGTGTAATTCATATATTGGTCCATAATGAGGTTCAATGAAGATAGATGGACCATCAGGAAAGTTAGGCTAGTCAAAATAGTGTGAAATGTACCATTATGAGGGCGCATGGGCCACTACTTAGTTGGCTAAGTAGTGGCCATTAATGCACAAGTTGACCAAATCCTCAAGAGGGCACACTCCATCTCCTTAAAACAAGGAAATGTAATAAATATCACATAAATGAAAGGTAGTGGGGAACATTGACTCCTAAAATGGTGGAAATGAGTTGATAGGTGGAAAAACTAGGCTTCATGGATATATCACTAGTTTAAGGTGGTCAAATGTGGACAAACTATGGACCAAGACACTAGACTAGGCACTAGAAAGCCAAATAACACTAGGTAGAACAGCATGAAGGTACATGGTATGCATATGATAGTGATATTGTTATAACACCCCCCCTTAAGACAAAATGGTAGTGGGAATTAGAAATAGGGCCCAAGCAACAAAGGATTATGGTCACCCTTTACATTATTAATCCATATGAACTGAGTAAAGAGGCAAAACCATAAGGGGAAAATCCTCCCTAAAAAATGAACATGAAAGAGATACCAAAAACGGAATACTCTCAAAACTAAATGATTATGTATGGAGGAATATTCTTCTTAGGAAGAAGCGGAATGTGTTCAACTAGATCATAAACATGTACAACTGCATGATGGAAATGAAGCCATGTAGACCAATTGAAACATATTGATAGTAGAGCGAATGCATGTGCTCTTCAGACTTGAACTTCAAACCAATTAGGATACCAGGTCCAAAAGAGACTTGATATGCTTGAGAATACGTGACCTCAAGCAAATCATAAGGCTCCTGAAGCATCAACATCGAACCAAGAGAGTTGTAATCATATCCAAGAAAGAGGAACAAGAGTCCCAAATGCACCACACTAATGGCAAAAGATTTTCCATCTTCAAGTGAACTTGAAGAAATTATGCTAGTCATGGTGTAGGAGTACATAGGAAGCAAAAGAGTGTGAATCAATGAGATATCTTCACTTGACTTCCAAACTTCTCCTTGACCACCTTTCGAACCAATACTCTCATGTGAAGAGAAAACATCTTCTAGAGAACGATCTTTGTGATGACCAACCAACAACCCATATTCAACATTCGTAACATAAGCAATAGAGGAGAAGGAAGTGGAATGGAGAGACATAGTTTCAATAGTATTGATGGCAGCAACGCGTATGTTATCTTCATGAAAAACAACTTCTTGGAAAATAGAGGAAGCCACGGAGGAAGAAAGTTGAGCTGAATCATTTGTTGAATCTATATCTTCTTCTTCTTCTTCTTCTTCTTCAATTTGAACAACTTCTTGAGAAATGCATGAGGCCAAGACCTTTGGAGGGAGAACACATGAGGAGGTGTCCATTTTATTTCTCTCCATATAGCTAATATCTTCTTTGTGCATGCCCAGATCTCTATCTAGATTTCTTCGAAGCTCAAATGGATACTCAACAAAATCAATGAGATAACGCATTCTAGGAGGTATAGCCAGACACATAGTTCCATATGCTCTTTCATAGTCATTGATCCAATCACAATTCTCTTCATAAGATTATGGCTTGCTCACAGCACCAATGGAAAAATCAAAGAGACGTTTTATCTTGATATATGCACACATCTTTTATTTCCACTCACAATAGTTGAATGGAGAGCAGAGAGGAACTGCTTTCGAATCCATATTGAAGTTGTTGTAGGCACCTGGAAAACACATAGTTATAAATATATTTCAGAAGCAAGACTAGGATCCTCTGTGGCGCTCTGATACCATGTCAAATTCTATATGTGTCACAGGTGGACCTAGATTACTATATCAAGCTTCACTTAGAATTTACCAAACATAGATAGGAAAATAGAAGAAATATGAAGAAAATATTAAGCAAAACACAAGAGAAAAGCATTCATGTGGATTGATATTCGATTACATTATTATTCAACAATATGTGTACAATATATAGATTCTCTCAAGAGACAAAATCGATAGGCTTAGTGGCAAGTGGAGTAGCTCACAATAATGAGGCTTAGATTGGACCAATTGACCCATCAATGACATGAGGCCAAGTGTGACTCATAGATTGGGCCATAATGAGGTTCAATGAACATAGATGGGCCATGAGGAAGGTTAGGCTAGTCAAAATAATGTGAAAGGTACCATTGTGAGGGTACACGGGCCAGTACTTAGTTAGCTAAGTAGTGGCCATTAATGCACAAGTTGACCAAATCCTTAAGAGCGCTCACTCCATCTCCTTAAATCAGGGAAATGCAATATCTCCCACATAAATGCAAGGTAGTGGGGAGTTGACTCATAAATGGTGCAAATGAGTTGAAAAGTGGACAAACAAGGCTTCATGGATATATGACTAGTCTAATTTGGTCAAATGTTGACAAACTATGGACCAAGATACTAGACTAGGCACTAGAAAGGCAAATAACACTAGGTAGAAATTCACATGAAGCTCCATGGCATGTATATGATGGTGATATTGTTCTAACATAAAATCGGCTTAATGCCCTTTTCCTTATAGTGCCACAAACTTCATCTCTTCACTGGATAGGTATTTGGTCCTATTTGGTCCTAAACAACCAATTAATTTTCATTGGAAGGGTATTTCTACTTGTGTAAATATTTTTAGGGAATTTGTAGTGCATGTTGTTTGTTTTATTAATTTTTCTATCTTTTTCCTTGGTGTCTTCTGTGAGCCACCACGGATGATAAACCTTTGCATATGTCTAAAACGATTCAATGGCACTCTCCTGAACAGAAGTCATTGGCAATGTGACCTCACCACGAGCAGGAACATTATGTCAGTATAAATGACTAATGAAAAGGGCAATCAACAACTCATAGGAAAAAATAATAAGAATAAGAAGAATGGGAACAAGGGTAACAATAATGCGAATAACAACAATAATAATAATAGTAACACTGGTAGGGTTAAGAAAGAGAAGAGAAAGTCCAAGTTCCCATGCAACCCGTGCACGAATGACCACTTTTCCTACTTATGCCCTAAACTAGAAGTCGTTAAAAATTTGTTGGCACAACAAGAAGTTACCTAGGAACCAGCTATGCTAACTAATCCATTCCCTCCACAACATCAACGGATGGTGGTGCTGCTAACCCAAACCCTACAACCTCGCAAGGGGGAAACCAAGGAGCTTCTTTAAAAAGGGGAAATCCAATCCAAAGTGAGGTATTCATGTTTGATTGGGAAATGAACTTCTAGATAAGGAATAAGAATTATGAGTCAAATACATCCACACATAAATGTAAATAGAGTCCTGACATTGAACCAACTCACCGATTACACATAGAGAAACTAGGAAATGATACTATTGCTAGAATAACAAAAGGTGTTTTGAAAAAATCCATGTACAATACAAACGCACATGCTTCTCAACATTATTGCATAGTCACGGAAGATATGGCCCAAGATCCTTGTGAAATTTCCACCCTTGAAGTCATCCAATGTTTTCCTACTCAAGGAAAGACCTTGATTTCAGCCATATGGGCCATAGATCCTTTAGAAAGTCAACTATTGACTTTTGATTTAGACAATTGGAAACATCATTTACCTCAACATGCAAATTTTCAAATTCAAGTTTCAACCAGAAGGTCAAACATCCATCAAAATATTGTAAATGAGAGGGCATTGTTAATGTACATGTAACTTCGGAATGTATTTCATCTATGTATTTCATATATATTTATTGTATTCTTATTAGAGATGTCTTATTCCTCTATAAGGAAGTGTCGTCATGTGGATGACAAGTGTCGCAAGTGTGTGTACTTGCCGACGGGTTATTAGACCACCATGTGTGGGGTCAGCCCTGAAATATATATTATATTGTGGATGTATCTAGATAGACAAGTCATCCCCATAATGTAACTGGGCAAACAGGTTAAGTATAAATAGAGATCGGGAGATCTCTATTTTGGATCATTCGGAAAGTCACACTTCTCTCACTCAGAAAGTGGCGCACTAGTGAGGAGGAGGATCATCTACTACTAGGAGACTATCTCAGTGTATTTTGGTTGTACTTTGGTTGATCCATTGCTCCCTCTATCTCTGAGGAAGTTGTGGGGTTTTTCACCTTAGGGTTTTCCCCACGGAAACTTTGTGTCTCTTGTCTCTCATGCTTTTGATTTTTGTGATGCTTATCATGCTTGTTGTGATTTTTATGCATTGATATACTGTATATGTTATTCTCTCAGTGAATATCCTAGAGTATTGTGAAATAATGCTCAAAATTTAATAGGCATCCACCTATGTGATGTCCTTATCGTGTTGGGAATCCATAGGCTCTCCTTAGGTAGTTCCCCAAGTGACCATGTTAAAGGATTTTTATGGTCACTTATTCCAACCCCATGGAGTTATCCTGGGTCTCCCAATAGAGATGAGGGCAAGAAATTTAATGCAAAAGTGGAAGTAGTCAATGCTCCACTTGAATACAATCTGTTTCTAGGAAGGAGTTGGACTCATGCCATGATGGATGTGGTTTCTTCGATATTTTGAGTGCTTAAATCAACCAACGAAGGAAATATAGTCACCATCAATCAACTATTGTTCCATATAAATGATCCCACCAATAACTCTGGGACGAATATCCTCATAGTAATCCATTCCAAGAAGGACTGTAAAAACATCGGTGTGGAAATATATCCTACTTTAATGGAGCTTTTAACTTTCCACCACTCGATTTGAGTGACCATGCAACCTTTATACACACAATATCATCTATTTCTATTACTTCCATGAATAAATTGTCTTGATTTAATACTTATTACTTTGAAGATCTATGGGTAATACCAAAACCCACACAAAGAACATGTGTAGAGAGGCTACACTAGTTCTATCTCCAACCAAAATAGCTTGTCAGGCCATAAAAATGTAGACCATGATTTTCAGTCTATCCAAATGGAATTTGATGATCATCATTCCATACCTTTTGAGTATGAAATATTGTCTTCAAATTTATCTATCGAACTCTTACTAGAGACTACCCAGTTAGAAGAACATGTATTATACTTGGAACAATTATATTATCTTTGAAGGGATGCACCTACTACTAATAAATCAGACAAGAAACATGTGAAGGCTCAATATGACAAATCTATCCATCCCCATGTCTACTTTAAATGATACATGGTGCTTTTCTATGGCCAATAGTATGATGATCTCAGTCCTAGTAAATTCAATTCAATGTATCTTGGTCCTTACATCATAAATCAAGTGTTAAATAATAGAGCTTGTGAGATAGAAGATTTCAAGGGGGACATTCCGTGGCCTAGAAATGGGATTTATATGAAGAGGTATTATGCCTAGACCTTTTTGTCTAGGCATAATCTACTTTTAATTATTGTATTATAAGTATGTTATATTTCTTTTACTTCCTCTTCATAATATTTCAAAAATACAAAAAAATGAAATATTTAAAAAACCTTACTTACCAATACTAATGTTGTTTCATGAGATATTGTGAGTTATGATAGGAAAGGTGGAACAAAGGATTAATTTTTCCAATTGGTTCTCCTCCTAAAAGGTTTGTGTCCTAAACTGGCATATAGGGAAGGTCATCTCCATAATGCATTATTTTTATCAACCCTACCATTATGTTCACACCTCAATATCACAACACATTGAAGTGCGACAATAGCCCTCTGATCTAAAAAAAGTCATAATTATCCATGTTAAAGATTACCAACTCATGGGTACTCTAGTTAGAACCATGTTGTCTTTTGGTTCCCATGTAGAGATTCTATGTTAGGATCGAGAGTCCCTATTTAGTCCCTCCATGTCATCAAGTTGAAACCTCATGACCCTCTCTAACTGTTGTTATGCCCATTTACTGAAGGGACTCTCAATCTTTTCATTTTGTGATATTGCATTTGCATATAGCTGCTTGGGATTTAGAGCCTAATGCCCATTGCAGTTCACCATTAGCCACTTATTTCCAATTCATTCTCCTAATATCGTTCACATTTTCTATCTATTGTAGTCACATCTTGCTACCCTTAGTGGATAATACGTACTTCATGAGCATCCACATCCTGCACATTCATTTTTTGTGTTTTTTTGTTTAGGTATGTTCTATGCACTTGGAACGCAGTTACACACCCATGCAACACTCATCTTCTCCAATGTATCATAGCATTCTTTTTTTTTCAAGATTTATAATATGAAAGAGAATAAAAAATTTGAATATTATAAAAAATTAAAAGAGAGGCGAGGGAAAGATCCCAAATGTCTATCAATATAGTGGCAACAAGTCAAGTCATCCTTGAACAAAGCACTAGTATTAAGTCTCTCAACAAATTAGGTTCTATTTTTTGTCCTTAGGATTCAATCCTTGATCGTAAATTACTCCTCGGATTGGTTTATCTTCCAATCATCTGGAGAATCTACCACTTTCTCCTATAGTGCGGATTTATATCATTGGTCCCTTTGTCCAAAACTTGTCCAAGTCACTGTTCTATCGTGCTCAATGTTCAAGGATATAGCCTATGTCGGACATTCTTCATTTTCCTTGACCTCATGTGTCGGAAATTTAGTGGTGTTAGTCTATTCTCATCATGTATCATTGAAATCAGTGTTTAGACTCATGCTTATAAGCAAGGTCCCCATTGACTTCTCACAGGTGGGTTGTATCTCATCGACAATAACTCATATTCTTTGAGGCATTAACCTAAAGTCATAGAACCTTTGACGAATTTACATCATCGAAAGGTAAACTTGAACTCAACATATGATAATCCATCACTGGTCATTGATTTAATTGTTTCCCTTGATGTTTTACATCAATAAATATATTCACATCTTGGTATTTCTTCCGTACCTTGGATTCTATTTTCATCATTGGTGGAAGTCCTTTCCCCCGTCAATAAATTTTGTTATCATTTTTTTCTCAAGGAGTATCTTCTATGCACTATTTACATCTAGTGCATGCAAGAGACGTACTCAATGGTCTATTCTACAAAAATTTGTTCCAGTTCGTTCCAAAGTTAAATCAATCCCTGACATTTCCTCATGTTGGATGATGTGGGATACCTTAATTCCTCCCTTCCAATGGGTCTTTTCTTATTGACTTCAACTCATCTTTCTCTAGGAATGAGATCTATAGTTATGGTAGTACCTTGGGGCTTGCAGTCATCAATGACAGGTTTCCTCACTATTGGGTAGTGGGAATACATCAATTTCTCCTACTTGATAGATTCTACAAGTCTTCGACTCAAAGGAATTTATTCACACTTAATCGAATGTAGTAGGTAGTACCTTGGTTCCCATTATCATCATCAGTGGGTTACCTCGCATTTGTTAACGGTATACATTAATGATTGATAATCAAATGATATCCTTTATGTTCAACTTCAACTCATCTATTCGCATGGGTGGGATTCATACCTCTCGATGGTTTCGATGGAATACCTTGGGACAACAGTATGTTGGGTATGTGTTATATTCTTTTCATGTGTGTGGGGGGGGGGGTGCATCTTTGACCACACACCTCACGATCCCCGCTATCTAGTGCTCCACCATATGTGTTGGGTGTTTCGCGTACCATTGTATCAGGGGGGATTATAGGGGGGTGCATTCCAACATCCTCACCATTCCATAAAGCAGACATAAAAAATGGGTGTTAGCCCATTTCCGATACGAGTGAAGCGAGTTCGAAATTTTTTGGGCTAATTTTGGCGTATTTTTTGGTTCTTTCTAAAGACATGTAATTTAATCCAGTTTAAGGAATTGGAGTCTATTTCTAATATGGGTTAATGGATTAGGGTTTTGGATGTTGTGGAATAACTATATTTGTATTGTGAGTAGTTAATAATCATAAGAGAAAATAAGAGGTGTGGCTCTAAGTTTTGATAGTTTTTCCCAATTAAGGGTTTCCAGGGTAAATCTTTGTGTATTATGTGTGAATGTTGTGGTGTAATCACTATTTTTCTTAAATGAATCTATATTCTTTGATTATCTACACAGGTTTAAAACTTACTAAGGGTTTCCATGGTAAATCTCTATGTATTATGTGTGAATGCTATAGTGTAATCTTTCTTTTCCTTAAAAGAATCTATATGATTTGCTTCTCTACACAAGTTTAAAATTTACATAGTGGCACACTCATATTTTTATATTGCTCGATTTTCACAAGATTGTACCACACCTCATATGACACTGGTACCATTGGAAGAACTATTAGTCAACTATATTTGGTTCTCCTAATGCATGATGAGACATATATCCAATGTGTACTACTTCATGGCTATGACCTCCATATTGACGTAGAACCACTGTGTATCTACTTGTTGTTATAATCTCTTGATTGGCATGGATCCACTATGCATCATCTTTGTGGCCATGACCCACTTATATATGTATATATATATATATATATATATCACATGGATCAATTGTGTATTCTTTTGTGGCCATGATAATTACATCATTCATATATGCCATGGATCTGTAGTGCATTCTATTTGGGGCCCTATACTATCATCTTGAGCATCGAAATAGCCATCTCAGGGAATAGATTGCCTGACACCTATTTTTTGTTTCAAGTATAGTGGTGGACTTGGGATTCTTGGAATCTCAACCATGTTCCTCCACATCTCTCTCCATACATGATTATGATGTATTCCATCTATCATGTTCCCTTCTGACCTCACACATTAGGGGGCATCTATTATAGATAAAATCAAGACTTCTTTGCTCACGACGACAGTTCAAAGACAGCACTTAAAAGTGTCATTGTACGTTCACAAAAAGGGCATTAATGGATGGAAGAGCCTATGATTTGACCCTTCTTAATGACCCAAATCACTAGAAATGAAACACCAACACTTTACCATTTTCCATAAAGAGTTGCAAACACAATTTGAGGAAAATTTGCACCTTGATGGAACATTAGGCATGAATTCACTAATAATTTGCACCTTGCCAGTACATTGGGTGCGAACCATTCACATTATGCTAGTTCACAAGGCACAAATGCAAAAAAATTGACAATTCACACCTTGCAAATTGAAAAGTGATGAATCATTCGCATGTTTCTTGTGAATTGAGGGTGAGCTCCCCGTAATTTCATGAAAAAATATAAAAAATCAAAATTTAGGAGTTAAGGAATTTTTGCTTGTTGACAACCCCCCAAAGTACTTGGTACGTAACTATTCATAACTATTTCCTTCTCATATAAAAAGGGATACAATGGACCAAGTTGTGGACCAAGACTTATGTTAGTAAAGCCATGCTGAAGGAATAACTCCTCATCGCATCCATATGTCCCTCACATCAGTGATTCCCATTGTTGAGACATCATCCCTTACATCTTGGATCTACTACACTCAAGTAAGTTCCTTCCCTATGCATGTTTGTGGATAGGAGTGGATTTTTTGGAGAACATGAGCAGGAGAGACCCATAGTCTCAAGTTTTTCAAGGCGTTGAAGCAGCGAAAGGTATCACTTGTACTACTCTTCATTGCTCCAATATAGATTCGACATCTTTCCCTTCCCTAAAACTAGTGTCAATTTAGTAATTGATGTTTGACATTTTCAAAGTTGTTTAGTAATATTATGTATTTTGCATCTTTCAATTCAATAAATTTTGTTGTTGTATCCAAATTGGTTTGAGGAAGGTATTATTTGTTTGTGTTGCAAGTGAAAGTATTTGGGAAATCAAGAGCTGATCGTGCAAAGGAGACAAAGGGAGTGCTAGGATCAACCTTCATAATTAAGGTGCATAAATATTTCTTCGCCTATCTCTTTATATCATATTTGCTTGTTTGTATATGGTCTTATGATAGATTATGATTCGATTTTCCCTTTCAATAGAGTCTTGAATGTAAATCTAGTCTTGCAAGTATGTTGGTGATCTCGTCCAAGTCATAGGATTAATTTTCGTACAATAATAATTTATCACTGGTATTTTCTAGTGTAGAAAATTGTAATGATAAATGAGGGTTTGAAGAGATCCGTGGGCATTTGATTATTGTTTTAGAGAGAAAACCAAATCTTGATAGAAAAATATCAAATTGCAATAGAGGGAGGGACTTGCAAAGGCCATTGGCCTCCTCTGGCTTGTAAATTCCAACACTAAGAAAATCTCATAAACAATTGGCTAAGGAATGTAAGGTTCTCACCATGGTTGTTTTTTTCTTCTATGAAAAATATGGGGGTTGAATAAAGGAATCCGATGATGGATTCTTGTAACAATGGTTAATAGAATCATAATCTAAGGAATGCACACTCAAACAAAATAAAAAAATAGTGTAATGAAAGAAAATGAATAACTAGGAAAAATTAAAGAGATCAATATATGTGAGAATATACTCATAAACTATGCATACAGAAAATATTTCACTCAATAAAGGATGATTTCACCTTTTCTATTTACCAAATTATGAATGTGGTATTTACAACGTATACACCCTATCAATAGTTTGAGGATGAATGGATGATCTCCAAGATTCTCCATCTAGAGGATCATTTTCTCTTTCAAACACCGTTCAATCCTTTCCTCGGTACCTATAGGCAATATGGGAGAGATAAGAAGAAGTGGTCTTCTTAATCTCTCATGAAAAAAGTAGCATAACTCTATCTAGTGGAGGATGGAATGAAAGGGAGAATGATGAAGAAATGGATGAATGGGTATGAATACGGTGACTTCTCATTGTTTGTTATGTACTTGTCAAGTTGAAACCTAGAAAACTCCTCTTCTTCTTTGAGTTCAATTAGGGAGAAAAGCTTGATTTTTGTGGATTTTTGTTATCCTTGGATTTTAATCCTGAAACTAATGTTTTTGTGCTTTCTAGTGCTTTGTGTTTATTATCAAAATCCATGAATTTTCAGGGAAATCTTGATTTGTCCAAATCTTGTGCAAAAAGGGGTAGTGCACTTGTTTCCCTAAATAACTACTATGGGCCAACACTACTATGCCTTAAATAATTGCACTGGCATAAGGAGGTCCAATATTATGAGGAGGAGGTCTCCTGATGGCCAATTTGCTAAAAGTTTTTTCATTTTTTACTGAGATAGGTCACATAGGGAGATGAAAGCATTGATTATGATAGTTTATGCATATGATATGGTGTATTATCATGATGAAGAGCTCTAATTGCAGAAGGGAGAAAAGATAGATTGATAATATACTCCACCTATGCAAGAAGTAAGTAAATCATGTCCTAGTCATGGCTATGAGCTTGACTTAGGACAAGGAAATAAAAAAGCATAATGTTTATTGACATAAAGAATAAGGAATCCCACTCTTATGGGGATAAGAATGTGCTAAAAGTAGGGACGCACGTCCTTAGCCTCCTATATTGGAAGGAATCACAAGTTTCCCCATCATCATGTAAGGGAAGCACTATAATTCATATGGAATATAGATATGTTACTCACCTTATGGAACACATTGTGAGCCACATTCACCTATCCCAAGAAAATGGATTAGATGAAAAAAGAAACATAACCTCCCATGTAGTTCCTTATATGGATGTGAAGCATGAACATTAATCTTTACTTATTTTCCTATGACTTGTGTAATATTATTGTGACCATATCATTTTGATAGTATCTACATTTACACTCTCTTAGGTAGAGCAATAAAAATATATCATATATGTTTTTCCATGGCTATTTTTCTATTGTTTACTCCATACTATTTACCTTTGTACTTTAAAGCTATTAACCAAGTGAAACCAATATATTTTTTACAATATATACCAACACATCTTAAAATTCCCATGGCTTTTCATTCACTTCTTATTATTTTAAATGTAAGACAGGTAATGTAGCAAAAGCATAACAGCATAATGTAAATTTACAGACTTGTTATAAATGTAAATAGAACACTGATGTTTGAAGGTTGTAATATAAAAATAGTTAGTTACACATCATATCAATTCAGACCACAATAGTTATGGTAAATCTTAAACTCTTAACATGAAAAGGTTAGTTACACAACTTTAGGAATTCACTCCACAAAAGTTATGGTAAATCTTAAACACCGACCATCCATCTGCCCGACAAATTTTAATCATCAAACAGATTTGGTATAGCATCCAAAAGATTTGTCATGGCATCCATCCACACCCACCCACAAAATTTAAGACAAACTTTAAACAGCATCCATTTACCCATAATATTTTAAGACAAGCTTTAAACAACATCCATTTACCCATAAGATTTAAGACAAACTTTAAACATAAAAAAAAATGTGTTGTAAATAGAACTTTAATGTTTGGCGAAGTTTAAGGTAAAAAAACTAGTTAAAAAAAATGCCCACATTTATAACTCTATTTAATAATAATAATATTCCATTTATAACAACTCTATTTAATAATAATAATATTCCATTTATAACAACTCCATTTAATAATAATAATATTACATACTTGTTAGGACATTCTATTTCCTCGAAGGCTAGTCTTCACATCTTACAAATCTTAAGAACCAAAATTACACTATATTGAAACCATCATTAATCGGAAAAGGAGGTTATGTTTTTAGAGAAATGTGAACTAGATTGTTGTGATTTTGTTAATGGTAAGGAATAACAACATAAATAAACAAGAAAGATGGTACAAGAAAGATGGTAGGAATTAGATTTTTAATCAATCCAATATTTCTATATTTTTAGATAGGGAAATTTAGAATGATGTTGCTATTGCCATTCTCTCTATTTTAATAATAAAATTTAATCATGTTTATTTTATTTTAATGATAAAATGTTTATTTTATTTTATTAATAAAATTTAATTTAGGTGGTTGGGAGGAATGATTGTTATCCTCCCAACCCAGGTTCAATTCTTGCAGGTGATACGATGTTCTTGTTGAGCCCTATTGTAATGATTGTATTTCTGACCAACCTTGATTCTCTACCTAGAATAGTAGGTGTTGGCATTTCTCCTAGTGAACTAACCCTCTAACAAAAGGTGAACCACCATTTTAAGAAAATATAACTATCTCTCAAATGTATGCTTATGCTATAATATTTTATTTTATTAATAAAATTTAACTACCTCTTAAATGAATTATTATGCTATAGTATTACTATTCACCAATGTCCTTGGATTATGTGTCCTTTTCTCCCCATTTGATGGTGCAAATTATGTCTCCACTTGCGAAAGAAGATGAAGGAAACAAATAGAAAATTCATCTTACAGGTAACATTTAGCTTGGATAGTTTACCCTTGTTTCCCATGAGCTATGTCGGTATAATACCACAATGAGTGGATTTGTGGCGCACCTACAACACAATATCATTCTCCAGCAATGGCCAGAAAGATGGAACATTGTCCACATGATGAGAGATGGGAATGAATTCATGTAACTGGGAAGGCTATATAGCTTGAGTTGTGAGACGTTAACTATTAGAGGAATACCTAATTGTGATGGAAGCTCTAGTTTGAAGACATTTTCACCAACCTTCTACATAATCTGATAAGGGCCATAGCAATGTGGATGAATTTTATGATGTTTATCCCCTTGAGAGCATTGTTTCGAAATATATAACCATACCTTATCACCGACTTGGAATGAAAGAAGGCTGTGATGGTGATCACATAACATCTTGGTCTATGCTTGGTTACTCTAAAGAATGGTGTGTACATGAACATGAATATGGGCTAGATATTTCACAATTGATACAGTATACTTCTGGGAATTAAAATATTGTTGTGAAGTAGGAGTTGGTATGACAAATGAAAACTCAAAAGGGACAATTGGTCGATACCCATAACACTCTTCAAAAGGAGAATAGGAAGCCCATTTGAATTGAATTCTTCTTGAAGTTTATGTTGTGAATTCAAAAATATCAATGGAGGATGATCTATGTGAAGCACAATTTCTTTTCCCAACAAATAATAACACCAATGTTTTAGATTATGAACCAATGCATAAAATTCCTTGTCATTTTGATGTACTTAAGTTTGGTTGTTGATCATGATTTTGAATGATATTATATAAGATGGCATCCTTATTTGAGAATGCCCACAATAGAATAATGCAAAGAATCACACTCTATCTTAAAGGGTTGTTGAACGTCGCATAGTCTAAGGATGGGTTTGAAAACAATAAATTCTTAAGGTATTGAAAGTTCGCTTCGCTATTAGGGGTCCAACTGAAGTGACATTGATTATATAGTACATGGAGAGGATGTGCTAGCCTAGAAAACTAGAAAATGAACTTCTAAAAAAATTGGCACCACTCATAAAAAATTGAAGGTCATCTACACTAGAGGGTATGGGCCAGTCTAAGATTGTCTCGATATTACTAGTATTTGGATGAATACCTTCTATAAATATCAAATAACAAAACAAAGCATAAGACAAAAACATATTTTTGAGTTTTACCTATAGTTAAATGGAACATAGAATTTATTCCTGCGAAACATCAAGATATCACTCAGATAAATAATGATAAAAAATACTAGATGGGGATGAAATAGGTCGTTAATGAGTCTCATAAGAATGTTAGGGGCATCGGTGAGACCAAAAGGAAAAAGCCTTGAATGCTTTTTTCCATGCAACAATTTTCATTCATTCCGACTTATGAAATCCTAAAGTTATATCCAACTTTGAAATATAATAAGCTCCTTGTAAATTCAATCCAACAAATCCTCGATACAAGGAAAAGGGTATCTTTTCTTAATGGTCTCCTTATTAAAACCTCTGCAGCTAATTACTAGGCACCATTCATGGGTTTCGTTCTCAGGGATAATAAAGGTAGGTGAACCACACAACTTTAGAATATAGGATGAATCCTTCATGCTTGCAACAACGTCTAGATATGTTTTTCAATATCAAATTTCATCATAGGGGTAAGAGAAGTATCCTCTTCATTAAGTGTATAGGAGGAGCCATGGAATTCTCACTGGGCACCATTCATGGGTTTTGTTCTTAGGGATGATAAAGGTAGGTGAACCACACAACTTTAGAATATATCATGAATCTTTTATGTTTGCAATAACGTTTAGATATGTTTTCCAATTCTAGCATAGATCCATCTTAAATTCGTATCTATCAAGTATCGAGAGGGATCCAATTTCTTGAGGTGTATTTCTTTATTTAAATTTAAACTCAAGAAATTTGATCTCTCTTGATTGATGGTTTAAGTTTTAAGTTTTTATTTTATAAACGAACATCTATTTTTTAATCACTTCTCATAATATTTTATTTTATGAACCAACATGGATTTTTTTAAATACTTTCCGCAATTTTTTTTTAGGAGCCGACATGAATGTTTTTAATTATTTTGTTAGTAACAAACATAACTTCACATCACACACGTTACACCATCTCCCCCATACTAGGCTATAGAGCACCTCGTTTTACTCACTGCAATCAAATTTCATCATAGGGGTAAGAGAAGTATTCTCTTGATTAAGTGCATAGGAGGAGCCATGGAATTCTTGTTGAGGTTGTGTAATAATCTAAAAATTGTTCCTTTGAAGGAGAAAAAAATGTTGAATTTTTTAGTGAGAAGATCCCTCGCAAGGTGTTAAATGTTTGATGCAGAAGGGAGCATATCCCTTTCTTGCAATGCACTTACGAAATCCAAATCTTATACCAAAATTGATCTATTTTAGAAAAAAGAATGCACAAATAAAACTTCTATTCACTCCAATACCTCCTTATTAGATAATTAGTGCATTCTTTTATACACAAATTCTAAATGGGAGCAATTACCTTGACCATGTCATCTCATGTTTATGGAGCAGTCTATTTATTCTAGGTTTTAGACTTTACGGCGAGTTTTGGTCGGAATCTTGTAATTATTTTTGGTATAATCCAAATTTTGGATTGTTTAAAATGTGTTTTTGAATCCATAAATAGATTCATCACCCTAGAATACCCCCATGGCACCCAAATCATGCAATTTCCATATCTAATATATGTGATTCTAAGACTTTTTCAAGATTTCCAATTGGACTCCCAACAAAATAAGACATAAAACATGCTAAAAAAAAGTTGAAAACATAGAATATTAGACTACACCCATGATTATAGCATTGATTTGGTTTACATGCATAGTTAAAAAATAATAATAATACCAAAGAAAAATAACTTTAATGTGAATTCGCAATTAAAATAAACTAAAATATATATTAAATTTCTAAAACATAATTAAAATTACTAAATACATGGAGCTCACGGGGTAGAGAAATTGGAAATGAGTAAATAAGATGAGAAGTTGTTAATGGAAGGTTAGAAGTTCAAATCCCCGTGGATACTAGCTTAAAAATAAATTACTAAATACACGCATATTAAATTTTACAAGCCAATATTATATAAGTTATAACTTTATTAAGAAAAATAAAGCAAAACCAAATTTTTCTTAAATAAATTAACTTTAATCTTTTCACTCGTGTTTTTTTATATTTTTTCTCCTCTAATAATTTATGAAACCCAAATTTTATTTAGGAAATTAACTAGGTAAATTAAAACTTCTATTATAAATTTACACATTATGGATAATTTTAGGGGCTAAATTTAGCCCATAGGCTAAATTAAGGGGGTTACGAAAATGTAGTGGGCTATTTTCTTATATGGAAAGGATTTTTCAGCCAAAATATATTCGCCCAATATTTATTAGAGAAAAAATCACAAAATGAATAGCCTCCTATATATTAATGAGGAAATGAAAAAATATATTTTCACCCTAGCAAAATCTCCCTCCAATCTATCTTTCATCCCGATTTCTAGAGAAATTCCAGTGAAATCATTCATTTGCCCCCTATTTTCAGTAATGGAGGCTCCCAGGGGTTATTTCGCCCTCCATTTTCCTTGTAATTTAGTCATATGATTGAATTCACCTATATTTTTAGTCAATTTCATGTTGATACCTTCTTTGAGTCCTCAATTTCTAGTAGTGGAGGTAAAATCCAAGGCGATTTTATCCCATATAAAGGCTGCAATGTTTCATGGTTCACCCACATCAGATTGCATTTGCGAGGTGAAGGTTCTAGTTTATGCGATTCCATTTTTCATTCTTGGTTTTCTCAGCATTTTAATCTTCATGCAACAACTTCATTGCTGGAAGCTCAGGTTTTGAAGGGGCAAGTCGCACATGCAATTCCCAATTTATCATATAATACATACTTGCATCATACTTTTTATCCAATAATTAATGCAGTATGCTTTTTATGCTTTTTATCCAAAGCTACAATAGATTATTATATTGTGAATTTGCCTTTTATCGTGTTTTTTATCAAGGATGCTTTTTAAGGCATGTTGAATTCTAGGGAATTCTTGATTCTTAGGGCTCATTCAGTGTTAAAGTTTTAATTTATTCTAGGAGTATTGGTTTTATGAAATCGTTATAAAGACTAGGTGATGATTTATTTTATATGTCTTGTAGTGTTTAAACCATCGACTGGCATTTATATGTTGTTAGTTGCTACTCTTAATGGAGAGACACTACATGGTTTTTATATATTCAAACTAAACTTGGCCCACTTGTTTAGAATGTGACTTCATTAGAATGTGTCTTTATTAGAATCTTGCTATGCAATTATTATTAGATATGAGACATTCATTAGAGTGTGTATGTTCATATTTTTTGTTTGTTATTATTGATGTTTGGAACGTTTGTAGTATAAATGAATACACACTGATTATAATGATGGCGCTACAATAGAATGGTCATTATATTCAAATGGTCGAGCCTTTCCAAACGAATATTTGATGGAGATCAAGTCTAATGTTATGAAAAAAGAAACCCGAGATGACGGCCATGTTATGGAAAACCCGAGATGCCACGTGCTTTAGGTTTGTTTCTAAGCAATTACGTTATTGGAAAGAAGGTAGAACCTATCAATATTCTGTTCTCTGTGCTTTTGCTAACTACTTGGCGCTAGATCTCATGGAATATTGTTGAATATCTTTTATAGAATATCGTTGAATACGTGTTGAGTTGGCATTTTTTTGAACTGGAATATTTATACAGCCTTGCTAGAATATTTTGGCACAGCATATTTGAACTGTTTTAGGAACCGCATGAAATGTTTAAAGTTTCGAGAATCGAATTCAGTGTGGGTTCAACCTACAAATGCTTTGGATTCACATCCTAGGTTTAAGTCACTATTTCCGTCTCCTCTCCCGAGTCTGGTCAATAACTTTCAGAAATAGTGTCCGGATAACCTAGCTCCATATCATGGAACCTCTGTTCAATCAAACAAAATTGGATCCACTTCGAATTATTCGAGCCCACAAAATATCATGTGAAAAGCAAAATTCACTCAGATATCATAACAGAATTCATTGAATCTGTTTGCTAAAAGCTTCAATAACAAGATACGTTGCTACTTTTGTCGTATAAAAGCGTTCCATTGGTATATTCCGAGGCCTCCAACGTAACTCCATTGTAGCTTCGTGTCATAGGAAGGCCAGTGGCAAAGCCAATGGGCCTCCTATAACCCGAAACCATTCTCCCCGGATTTCAGTGTGGTGAATATCTCTTCGAGAGTATGCAGTAGATCTGCAACTTTTCAAAAATTCATCATCCATCTATCCTCATTATAAATCCTTTGCACTTCAGGGCTTCGGGTGATTAAGTTGGTATTCCTAGGTTCACTTCTAGTTTGCGGTCCTAGCATATTTGTGCCAAGGGTTGAGTACAAAGCAAAGTAGGAGGATGGTTGAAGGGATCAAGAAGTTGTGAATCTGTGGTTGTGGCCGATAAATGGTAGGTTGGGGAGAAATTTTACTGAGAAAAGAAATCATGAGCTAGGGTGGTGGGTTGTCCAACATAATCATTATTAGAATTTTTTTCTATGACGACATACTTGAGTCATAATTTCAAAATTATCTGTAGAGACATGGGAGTGGAGCTTTACCATTGTGGTGGTATCCTATCAATTTGTAGTGTCTAGAGCATTTTAACGATCCTAATTTCTACCCATGTGGAATATTTGGGTTGGGTTTTCCAATGTTATGGTAGAAATGCTATATCAGTTATAGAATCCTCCTTCCCACATATAATTCTATGCTTGTCCTTGGGTTGATGGAGGGTAGTGTTGTATGAGGTTGGCATGGGAACATCAGTAGGCATTATCGCATTTTGTAATTACTAAATGTACATACGTGGTCTCACCTGCATGGAGAAAGGAGCTATTAAGGTGGGAAGACATAAAAAATAGTACTTGAATATCCATAGTTGAAGTGGTCATTGAAAACATTGTGGTGAGAAACAATGCCCAAAGAATTACAAAGGGTTTTATTCTAGTAAAGAGATCTTCACTATGGAGAAGTTGGTGCCGGAGAGAATTATGTAGTAGAGAAGTTTTCACTGCAAATAGTTTTATAGTGGGGAAGTCCACACTGCAAAGAGTTTTATAGTGGAAAATTTCACAGTATAGAGAGTTATGTAATGGATAAGTGCATGTTTCAAAGAGTTCTATCGTGGAGAAGTCCACGCTGCAGAGAGTTATATAGTGGAGAAGTTTGTGCTGTAGAGAGTTTTGTAGTGAAGTATGTGCTACGGAGATTTCCGTAGTGGAGAAGTCCATGCCGTAGGAAGTTCTATAGGGCTCTACAAAAATGTTTCACGTGTGGTATCAAAACTATAGAAGATCAAGAAATGAATTGTTCTATTTATTTTGCATGGTCCAATTGTTCCTCAAAGGAAAATTTCATATATATATATGTATATATATATATTAATGCATGATTGGGCCTTTCGAAGAGATTTTCATAGTCAGACTCTTTTTTTTCTAACTTTTTTGGAAAATCATTTTATTTCTCATGTTGTATCCATAATCTCCATATCTTTATTGCATGAACAAGCTTCAAGGTTATGAATAAATGCATCCTTTGATAAAGGTATTGTATATATGGTTTTAAGGATGACCATTATCTATCAAGGGAATAAGTTCTTTATCAATAGTATATGGTTTTATTCATAGTAGCATAATTTGAGTATGAATATGGATTCGATACGTAAATAACAAAAACATTTAGTACGAAAAAAATATGTTAGTGGCTTGCTTATATTTCTAAAATTTCTAATAAATCTAATATATAAAATTAATCTAATATAAAAATAATCTAAATTATAAAATTAAAAACTAATCTTTATATTATAAAATAAATCTAATATAATTTTTTTAAAGAATTTAAACTTTAATACTGTATAAATTAAAATTAGTACAAAAAATAAATTTTAAAATCTAATATACAAAATTAAACACTACTTGAATTATAAAATTTAAAATATAATTTATATAATTAAAAACTAATCTACACCCACACTAACGATAATGCAAAACTTCGTATATAAAATTAAAAGCTAATTAAAGTATACATTTTAAAATATAATATATATAATTAAAAACTAACCTAAAATCACACTAACGACAATGTATCTTACTAATTTACGAATATATTGAATTTTCAAACAATAATTCAATGCATAAAACAGTAAGAAAGGATATATTGGAGTTTCAAACAATAATTCAATGCATAAAACAGTAAGAAGGGATATATTGAAGTTTCAAACAATAATTCAATGTATAAAACTGTAAGAAGGTACATAAAACGGTAACAAGGTAAGGCTCAACGGAGTGTGCACTCTGCAGTCACCACCGTCACACAGTGCGAAAACTAAAATAAATATAAATCTGACCTTAACTGATGTCCCAAAAATTATAGTGCGCAATGCTAGTGGCAGGCAGTTTAAAGTTTTGAACCCAGTACGTCTCCCAGATTCCAGAGTCAAGTTTCAACTAAGCAACGGTGAGTGCTATGTAGGCTGAACCCAATCTATCTCCCAGATTCTAGAGCCGATTGCGCAATGTTGAATTATAAAACTGTTATTTATAACATATCTAAACTCAAATTTTGATTTATAAATCGATTTTTTTCAGTAACCCTTATGCTCGTCCACCAGTTCGTATTACATTTTGATTTAAACAGTATATATATGGATACAATATGGTCAACCATACTTTGACCATACAGGTACTATGCCGAATTTTAGTCGAATTTCCGTACAGGAAAGTCCAAGGAATTATTCTACTATGGTTTTATTAACCAATTGCCATATATTGTGTCAATATCATATGGTCATAACCAATAGGTGTTGAGATTTCCCTTGAAGTCCTTAAACCTGGAATCATATGCAAGTGCTCAATATCCTTATGTAATGTCCCTAAAACTGTAAAAATTAAAAAAAAAAAATCATGTAGACTTAATCATGCAATGTAAAAGTATAGTTTATATTCCTGTTCATGATTCTCTATTTTGGTTTAATTGTTGTGGATGGATGCATTTATACTCCTGCGGAAGCGATGTTCTAGGTGATGATTAAAACTTATTTATGTCGAGCACAATAGATACATTTCTGTTTTTGATATCAACTTTAAATGTGTTCATGCTTTAAACTTTACTGTCTTAAATTCCAATGTGTGATAGACTTCTTTTAAAGGTGACCTTGTAAATCCTGTTAAGAGCTTGAGGTGATGAGCTGGGAAACAAAGACCGGGCTTACTTAGCTACACGCTAAGGTTTATTTCTACCTGTGTTTTGTAGGTATGGTTTTATGAAATGTTATGAGGCCAACATTTTAAAGTTGTAACTATGAACAAGGCCTTTTTATAAATAAGGGTCTAATGCATGCAAAACAAGCTAATAGTGCCAATTCGACTCTTGCAAAAATAGTGTCACTCTCTACTATGGTGAGTGGATGAATATTTCCAATGTAGTGGGGTTTGGTGGCATTTATGGTGGCCCATGTGCCTACGAAACGAAGTGCTATCCAGCTGGATGGGGGATAGGGTAAACTTTATCATGGAGTGGTCTCTACTGCATTTACACATTAGTTGGTTTGGAGGAGGAGAGCATAGCTCTTTGTATTTCGAAGTTTGGCAATGGCACTAGCGCTGGCCATGAGCGTAGCTCAGGCCAGTGCTTAATTTGAATGACAGGGGAATCGTGGATCCCAATGGTTTAAGATAATTATTTGTTGCTTAAGTTCTAATTCAATTTCCAGCTTTTGTTTCTTTTGTTTAAGACTTAAGGCTAATATGTTACAGGTTGTTGACAAGGTTGTAGGTTCAGTATGAGTTTCAGGCTCGTTGGGTGAGGTAGTTGCAGCAACGAATTTGATGAACGCTATGACAGTTACGGGTAAGTCTGGTTCCTTTCATGGCCATCTCTCCCTCAACGCGTCTGTTTACCTATTCTGGTTTTAGTTTTGCTTATGGTATGAGAAAAGGCATAGCTATTCGGGATTTGGTTTGTAAACCAATGCTTTAGCCTTGGTAAAGAATTTCGAGTGTAGAGTAGTTTCAGATGGGTGACTTGGCTCTGAAAGTATAACCCACAGCATCATTTTTTTTGGAATGAAACCTGTAGAGGCGTTTTTTGGAGGATGCCCAACTTGGCTCGTGGTCTGTGTATAAATTCGACCTTTGGCTACGACGTTTGTAATGTTTGTCTTTTTTTTATAACATGAAGCCATTTAAAATGGTCTTTGTCTGATTAGTAGATACATTTTATAAAATCTATTGAGCTCATGTAGAGTGCATTTGGACCTGTGAGAAAAATCAGTATTAAGATTGGAATGTTTTATATGTTCTCTGGTTCTTGATTTAATAATGATGTTTATAAGATTACTAGAAAAATGAATGTTTAGGACCCTATAGCTATCATCAGGTTGTGTTTGAATTCATTTTATGCATCTTTAAATTAGTAAATACGTTTTTGAAGAGGTCATAACGTTTTTCTGAGAAGAGCGTGTGAAGCTTCTATCTGTTTCCTAAGTTAGGCGTTTCCTATTTTATGGAGAAATTACTTCTGATTTGTTTTAGTGTGGATGTAAACCATCCTGTTGATGAATAAAAGGAAGGAATGTGGAGTAAATAAAATGACAGGGAAAAGCCCTAACCTATGGCGTGTTACTCTATTTATTTGTATAAAATTTATGACCGCAATTTCAGTGTAAAGGTGCTACTCTTAAAAAAAAGGATTGCATGTAAAATTCTGGGCAAGGCCTATCCTTTGTTTAAAACTTAAATTTCTTTCAACGTTAGAAGTTGTGGGGTTTTGGGAAATGCCTCCATGTTATAACGTGTTCATTACTTAATTTTAATGGTTGTGTTGCTTATCGAGTGGATTCGATCCTAGGCTTAGTTTTTAAAATGGGAAGTTTAATGTTTTTCTTTTTAAGAAGTCTGGATGTGCCTTATAAGAATATGTGGAAAAATAATAGAAGAATGATTTATGCTGTTTTTTTATATTTTATTCTTAAGTTTGGAAAACCCTACGAAGGTTTCTGTTGGAAGCAATGATGCTATACATTCTGTTTATTTAAAATATGCTTTGATGTTGAAAGTTGGATTCTAGTGTATTAAATTCTATATCCAAGGTACTTAGGTTGGGCAATTTGATTTGATTTAAATAAAAGAAACGTTGATGTTTAGTTAAGAGTAAGCAGATCTTTAAAAGAATTATGTCTGTATTGGTTTAAGAATTTTATAATTTAATTTAATTTACAGTGTATGAGTTTAACCATGTGGAGAGATCTAGCACAAGCTAGCACTACTAGCTCTGCTAGATCTTTCAACATAGATAGAAAGGGTTTTTTTAGAAATATTTTAAGTTTGAAAGTTTAAGCTATTTTAACATGAACCAAAGGAGCTATTTTAACATGAACCAAAGGAGCTCATGCCCCGGCCCTTGCTCCCGATGCAAGAATATAATTATAACCAAAATACTTATGGAAAAGAAAAGATAGTGATTCAATCTCTACATTCAGCCTATAATTATTTGAAAACATAAAATAATTCATACTTGAATTTTTGTAGCCTAAATCTGTTGTTGGTAATTACTTGCACACCTAAACCACTGATTAATGGAAACAAAAATCCTTTAGTTGACCTGTAGGATGATTAACCAAATAACTTTGGAACTACCACGTTCCTCCCAACCATGAATCATAACGGTTCCTTGTTCTAACCCGATTCCCCCGGAGCTGGCTCCAACATGGAAAGGGGTCTAGAGAAACCTAGGGAAGGTAGCTGACTGAACTCAATCTTGGGATAGTACTTCTCCAAAAATTGATGGGACAATTCTCTCTTGGTACCATACATAATGATAATAGAAAAGATGATCCTCTCAAGGAGTTTTGTCCTTGCTTTTATAGATAATCTTTTGGAATGGCAATTAAGTTAATAATACTATTTTAATATTAACTTAAGTTTGATTTTCAGTTTGAAAATATAATTTAAAAGTTTATTGAATAAACTTCAGTTTGTTTTAGAGATCTTAATTAGTTTTTGTTTAACTTAAGTAGTCAATTTTATTTTAATTGATTTATATTAAAGATCATGGTTATATTTAAGTGGATCTTTGTATATATGCTTTACTTTATCTAACTAAGTATCCTTATTATTCTTATATATTTTCTAACTAATTATATGTACATAATATCTTTTATATTCATATAAATTTATGCATACCACTTTAGTGCATAAGTGAGACTCTTTATAACTAACTAATTTCATTTAATCAAATAGTTTATTTAACATTATATCTTGATGCTTATAACAAAATAGGGTCAACTCTTTTGACAAGGCTAGTGGTAGGTTTGGATTGGTCGACTAAGTTAGGTAGCTCTAGATCCCTTTTGCATGTTGGATTACCTTGTTTTCCGTGGTAGTTTCCTCCGTCCTTGATGAGATGAGTAATGAATCAAATGGTCAGAATAAATAAAGTATGATGACTGGTGCTATTCAGAGCCTTCCTCAACTCAACACCTTCTTAAGTAAAGTAACCCCTAGTTCTCTTCAGAGCTTAGGCTCAACACTTTTACATGGGCATTACGTTAGTGCAATTCCACAGCTCTTCGCTCAATACTAGTGCTAGGATGTATTTGTAAGATACACCAAGGGATACAATGGCCAAAGATCTGATGCTCCACAGCTTATGCTCAACATCAATTTGGAGTGCTCCAGGGCTTATACCCAACACTTTATGTACATTGGGGCTTACGCCTAGTACATAATAAAAGTCCTCTATGTACATCAGGGCTTATGCCCAGTACATAGGTCATCCATGTGCTCCAGAGTCCATGCTCAACACATCATAAAAGCTAGTCATGCATATCATAACTCTACGCAGTATATAACAAAGCTCAGTATATTAGGGTTTTGTACCCAATCTCATAATAAAACATCAATCAAATACATTGGGGATTCCTGCCGAGTATATAACAATAAATTGCATCTGTCACGGTCCATGCCCAAATATGTATATCAATAAGCAAAGGTAATTCATGTGCATCAGGGATTACGCCCAGTATCTCATAAAAGTAAAACATGTGCATTGGAGCTTACACCCAATATATATATATATATATCAAACTAAATCATATGCATCGAGGCTTATGCCCAATATATAACATCAACATAATCAACAAAAAATCAGGATATTACACATTCCTAAAACTCTTTACACTTGATGAACCAGTCATGCCATTTAGATGTTTGCTATTAAAAAGTAACAACGTGATGTAGAACAGCATGGTGGAGCACATCCAACTCATTGATCTAGTTCATGTGGTTCTACTGTGATTTTGATAATTCCATGCCTAGTTGTAATGCAGTCCTCAATGCCTTCACTTCCATATCAATGGGGAGGGTAACTTTCTTTCCATATACAATTTCATAGGGGGTAAAACCTATGGTGTTCCTCCATGTATTACGGTAAGAACATTGAGCTTCTGGAAGTATATCAACCCAATCTATGAGATGTAGTTGGACCATCTTAGTTAATATTGATTCAAAAATATTATTAGTACCTTCAACTTTCCCATTGGCATGTGGATGATACGGTGTGGTTACCCTATGATTAATATGATATTTCTTTGTAGTGGCTATATTAAGTTTTGAAGTGAATTGCACCCAACCATTTGTGACTATATGCTATAGAAGCAGAAATTCGTTGAATATTTCCCAATATAGAAAATATGATAGTTCCTTCTTTGTGGCTCTTGAGAGTGCATTGGATTCTACTCATTTAGTAACATAATTTTTGCAAACCAAAATATAGGTCTTTTATCTAGATGGAGGGTTAATGGGCCATACAAATTCTAAATCCCATTTCTTGAAGGGATTCGCTATGAGATGGGTTTGAAGCGAAATATCATCTAACTTAACATATCATTTTATTCTTTGGAAGCTATCATAACTTTTCATGTATTCTCATGCATCTTGAAAAAATAGTGGGCTAGTAATACCTAGATGCATTACTTTGTGAGAAGTTTTTTTTTCGATGAAGTATCCTCCATAGGGCCCATCATGGAAATACTTTAGGATATTATAAATTTCACCACCTCTGACAGGGCGTCGAAATATCATATTTAGCCCAGTGTAAAAGAGGTAGCCTTCAATCCAGGAAAACTTACTACTCTACGTAATAATTCTATGGTGCTCTATCCGTGAAAGATGTGCTGAAAGTTTCTCCACAACAAAGTAGTTAGTAATATATACCAACTATAGACTTTTAGAAGTTAATGCAAAACATGCTCATCAAGGAAAGTATATTCAATAGGAGGTATATCTCCATCATTGGTAATCCTAGTGAAGAATTCCTCACCAAGGTTGTCCTTTCTAGCCCTATCCAAGATGGTAATGTCAGATTGTTCTAATAGAAGTAGCCACTTGGTCACCTGGGCATTGGTAATGGATGTATTCATTAAGCAGTGAATGGAAGAGTGGTCATTGTGTAGAATTATAGGATAACCCATTATATAATGATGGAACTTATTTATAGCATAAACAACAATGACTAATTTATTCTATATTACCATGTAATCTAATTCCATAGGAGTTATATTCTTATTGATGAAATATATAGCGTAAAGATTTTGTCCTTCTCATTTCTCGATTATTGTGTCCAAAGCATCTGTGGATATGTGAAAGGGAAGGGACCAATTAATTCCTCTCAAAACTAGTGTTGTGGACAATTTATTTAACATTTCGAAAGTACACTAACATTGGTTAATCTCAGTAAACTTTTCATTTTTAGAATGTAAACAAAATAAAGGACATGTAATTTTTATAAAATTTTGAACAAACAGTCGATAATAGCCATCATGACCTAAGAAGCGACGTACCTCTTTCTATGTTCTTGGAATCGGTAGATTAACTATTACCTCAATTTTCATTAGATCCACTTGAATACTTGTAGAAGAAATATGATGACCTAAAACAATATGTTCTGATAGTAACATAAAAAAAATCATTTTTGAGGGACAAGTTTACCTCCTTACATCTTT
The DNA here is from genome assembly GCA_027924585.1 of Larix kaempferi. Classification (NCBI taxonomy): domain Eukaryota; kingdom Viridiplantae; phylum Streptophyta; class Pinopsida; order Pinales; family Pinaceae; genus Larix; species Larix kaempferi. Next base: position 17,548,648 of record BSBM01000088.1, on the reverse strand, counting down.
TGAGCACCTTCTCCAAATTAGTTCAGGTTTATTCAAATGTATCACAATATATAGTGAATTCATCCATGTACACCTCTAAAAAGTAATGAAAATAGTCTAAAAAGATATTGATAACTTCCCATTGAAAAGTAGTTGGTGCATTATAAAGTCCAAAGTGAGTACCAAATAGAAAAATGTTTCCCACGGACAAGTGAAAGTGGTGTTTTCTTGGTGCTTGGAGGAAATTTGGATTTGGTTTTACCCACTGAACTTGTCAAGAAAAGAGAAGTATTTATTTCCTACTAGTGTGTCAAGAACATGATCAATGAAGGGTAAAGGAAAGTGGTCCTTGTTGGTGTCTTTATTCAGTTTTATGTAATCAACACATTTTCAATTTTCTTGAGAATGGTCACTAGTGGTGAAACCCATTATCTCTGAGAGACAGGGTATACGAAGTTCATAGTAAGCAATTTTGCAATTTATTTTTATTATCTCACATAGGGTAGGATTCATCCTATCATGTTGTGGTTATCGGATAGGTTGGGAATCCTCCTATGTGTGTGTGTGTGTGTGTGTGTGTGTGTTTGTGTGTGTGTATGTGATTGGTGCATAAATTTAGATGGATTCCTTTCGTATCTATATAGTCCTAGGAAAATTCATCACTATGTTTTTGTAGCAATATAACTAAATTCTATGCCTAATAGGAAAACGTTTAGAACTAACATTCAATACTTTCCTCGGGTTGATATCTATTGGCATGCTAATGGATCTGGTTATATCGTAGAGAGGATTAGGAAATAAAATTGTTGTTGTAGAGGAACTAACCGATGAATAGTTTTCTTAAACACCAAGATCCAAAAAATTTATTGAGGAATTAGATGTTGGCTCTCATGATAAGAAATATTTAGCTAAAAATTTCTTGATCACATCATCCTCAATATGTTGCTTGATGGAGAGATATTGATCTATCGTAAGCAGTTGATGGGAACTCTCTTCATCATCATTGTCTTCCCCTCCCACCCATGTTGGTAATTCTTGTTCTATACATGGCTTGGAAAGGGGATACATGGAGAATTTCTTCGTAGAAGTACCCTAAGATATGGTCATGCTCCTAGATCTACAGCCAATGTAAGGATCGTATTTGGATAGTCGCGACATCCCCAAAATAAAAGGGTAGCATCCTAGATTATACTTGGTCTGCATAATCACGAAATCTATGGGATACTCCCATGAATTTACAAGAACCACAACATCTTCGATAATGCCCACAGGTTTGATTTTGGATCATTCTACTAGATAAAAGACTGTGGGGGTTTTTTTGAGGTTAGATAATCCAATCATTTCCATAGTTTCTCTTGTCATTACATTGATGGAAGCCCGCAGATCAATTAGAGTGTTGGGAATGAGGGAATTATTAATATGAAAATTTAATATGGGGATCCCCAATTCTAAGTATCTAGTAGTAAAAAAAATTCCAAGTATTAATTCTACCAAATTGTCAAGTATGTGGATAGTTTGATGGTCTTTCCATTTTATTCCTAGTTTTTATAAGCGTAGTTCCCTAACAGCCTTGGAAAATATGGGGGCATCCTTAATTTATTGAAAAAAAGGAATTCTTACACACATACATTTTGCAACACCCCTAGGAAATCAAATTCAGGTTTACTAGAGGGTTTATCCATATCTAGACTTTCTAGATATGGAGGAGGTTGTTCCATCTCTGGAGGATACATCGAGTTCAAAATTATGGGAGAAGTGGGAAATTCATGATTAGAGTGATTTAGTGTTACTTCTTGATTTCTTTCTATAGTTTATTTTGTAAGCATATGGAAATTTTATTTATTGGGAGTCCTTCCTGATCGTAATTGAATAGCATGACATTCCATGGACATGATAGAGTATTTAGAGTAATTGAGTGGCTCGATAACATATGTGGGTTGTGTTTCTTTATTATTTGGATTAGAAATAGGTTGTGCAATAAGGTGTGGCCATGGAGGTGGATTATTTGTAGGTAATGACATCTATTGATGTGGGGGTAATTGCATAGGTGAAACTCAAGAACGCTAAGGGATTTTTTGGATAAATTGTTGTTCGTTCCCAAAGGAAGGACTCCACCACCCTTTTTTCCTTGGAAAATTTTGAGGATGTGGAGGCATCCATTGTTTTTGAGGCATGGAGGGGTACTATGACTATTATGGTTGCTGCAATTTTGAATTGGTCCAATAAGTTATATATGATTGCATGGGATTTTGTACCATAACTAAGGGAAGAGGTTGCCAGGGAAACTTTTGAGAAATGAATCATATTATTTTCTCTCCATGTTTTCATTTAGATAAAATTCCTTGGTAAGGAGGGGTAGTTGTTAGTAGAATGTTCTTCTTCACATATTTCACAAATCTCCATACTATGCATCAGACAGTATTTAAAAGGATGCTTCTTTTTGCATTTGGGGAAGAAATTACCATTATTATATCTTATTCATCTTGATTCTTCTTGATGTGCAACATATCCAAATGTGAGGTTAAGGAACTAAGAATAGTAGTTTTGAAGTCTTCTAGCAAGTTTCCAATTGCTACTCTAGTAGTGTCGTCCCTAGATGTCTTAGTAATTATCATTACCTTGTCTCTTGGCCCTTTTATTGGCATAAGAGTTCCTCATGAATATCTTTTGTAGAGGCCACATATATCATTGTAATTCAGATAGGATACATCTCCATCTCCCATCAAATTTAGAATGTCAATACATCCTCTTTTATCCCCCTTAGAAAAAGAATTCATAGAGTTTTTCTTGGAAAATGTAATATTAATTTTGGAAGTATAATGATGTCTAGTGTGATGTCGTATGATATTATGATGTTGTATCTAGAAAAAGAAGGACTAATTCTCTTCATAACTCCAATTCTTATGTAAAAGGAGTATCCCACATGTATCATGGAGTAATATTCTCATATTACCATTCTTTATATAAGGGAGGTGGAAAAATATTTATCCCACATGTGTTATGGGATGTAAATTTTCCATACCTCAGATATATAATAGAGGTGAAGGTGACCTTTGGGAATGTTGAAAAATATATTGTGAAATGTTGTAAAGCTATGATAAGCATATGTGGGTGGTGCTCCGGATTGTAAGAAGGTCAAGACTTCCCATGGATGTTTCTCCTTTTGGATTTTTATCAAGCACATCTAGTGTACTCTCTCTTTTCTCTTTTCCTCTCTTGTTATTTGATTATTTGATGTTTTTGTTAGTAGGATATTAGACTAGTTACATTATTGTGATTGATTCACATGTTAGTAAATTGATTGGTGTATGTTTATATAGATTTTTCAATAATCTAACATGGTACTAGATTTGGTTACTATGCTCTACCCACTTCATTAAATTTTTAGTTAATTTTTCAAACACCAAGTTCTTCAATATTTTTTGTTGGGCCCTTCTCTAGTAGATTTTCCATTAGATCTAGAAAACCATTGAGGTTTTTCTTCATATCTAGGAATTTCTCTACATATTTGAGAATTATTTTCTCAAAACCTTAGCCTCACTATTTATTTTTCATAAATTTTCATGTTTTTACTTTCTTTTTCTATAGATCTAAAGTTGAAATACACTGTAGTCTAATTAGTTATTAAGGATCTATCTCTCTTGCAAAAAATATGGTTGTTTGTATGTTTATGGTTGGTTTTTTTTATCCAAGATACCTTAACACTCATGGATTTGTAGTTTTCAAGTAGTGACATCGCATACATGGGTTCATAGAGAAAAGGCACATACATACATTCCCTTCCTTCACTAAAGGAACATACCCACATGACCTCTCTTCCCAAAAAGCACATACCTTCTGTTTTTTAAAGAAGGTTGGTAGATTTGTCAGTTCGATACTGTAGGGCTACTCATTGGTGAGAATTTGAGTTTGTATTCATTGTTTCTTCCAATCATTAGTAATTTTCTTTTTTACATTAGGGTTTAGTTTAGTTTCTTAATCATCATGAGTTCCAAGGTAGCTCATGTTCTTGAGTTAAATGGCACTAATGATCTAATGCTTGGACGAGAAATATGATTGACATTCTCAAGGGTAATAATCATTGACTCTTAGTTAATGGTGAACATAAGAAATCAATCGATGCCAAATACTTAGCTATATGGGAATATCATTGTGATCAACTAAGAGGACTCATTGGTCAAACTGTTTCAAATGGTTCATAGTTACATATTGAGAATGAAGATACCTTGGTTGAGGTATGGAAAGATTTATATTCTTTATTTCATTATTATGATTATGTTTGAGCTAATTATATTGAAAAGAAGATTCATGAGCTTGATCCTAAATAGTTTGATAGAATTGAGTCATATCTTGTTGAACTAAAAATATATAATGAAAAACTAAATAATTGTGATAAATATTACAAGAAAACTGATGCTACCCTTATTATTCTTATAGAGAAAAAAATACCTTCTACCTTTGATTTGTTCATCCAAACTAGGAATAGGATCATTAAAATGTCTAAGGGTTCTATCAAAACCTCCTTTGAATATTTTTGTAAACGTTTGATTTGTAAGCAAGATTGATTGATTGCATTAGGTCAATTAACTATTGGTAAATATATAATGGCACATAGTAAAAATAATCATCATAAAAGGTTTTAATAATAACCCTAAACCTCGTGCTAAGGTTCCAAACCATCACACTTATAATGATAATTCAGATCATGATCCTAAAAGTAAAGTATTTAACCCTTGTAAGTATTGTGTCAAAACCAACCACCATGAGAAGATTTTCTTTAAACCAAGACGTGAACTTGCTAAAGCCCGTAAGAAATCCTATGAGGAACAGTAGGTTGATATTTGTTCCTATTATGGTCACCCAAATAAATCATTGTCTTCTATGGAATGGTTTATGGATTATGTTGCTTCTAATCATATGAATGGTACTACTTCTTTTTTTTCATCTTATGACACTAATAAGCACACAACACAAAAAGTTCCATTTAGTGATGGTAATCAATTTTCAGTAGTAGGTGTTGGTGATATTAAAGTTCCTAATGGTACATTGGAAGATTTTTTTCATGTTCAATCCATGCCCATCAATTTTCTTTCTATTTATCATGCTTGTAAAAAAGGTTGTAAGTTTGAAGCATGGTCGAATAAGTATGCTCTTAGACATTAAAAATAACTTCAAAGTTGTTTCTTCTGGTCCTGTTGATCATGAAGCTAGTTTGTATAAATTTATTTCTTTTAATTCAATTAAACCTCAACCATTTTATTCATGTGTTGTTTATGTTAATGAACAAAGTAAATTATGGCATGAAATATTAGCTCACTTGAATTATGGTAAAATGAAACTATTATTTAAAATGATACTTGTCTTACCTTCAATTTATTCCACTAAAGGTGTTTGTCAAGGTTGTGTGTTTGGTAAACATCATAAGGAAATGTTTGATAAGGGTAAATCTTGGCTTGCTAAAGAACAATTGAAATTAATTCATAGTGGCATATGTGGTCCTCTTGAAACCCGTTATCTATCTCATGTTGTCTATTTTCTTACTGTAATCGATGATTACAGTAGAAAAACTTGGGCATATTTTTTAAAACATAAAAGTGAATCTTTTGGTGTGTTTCAAGAATTTAAAGCCTTGGTTGAAAATGAATTTGGTAAAACTATTAAGACATTGAGAACTAATAATCTTGGGGAGTTCACTAAATATGAATTTAATGCATACTTATCTAAACATGGTATTCAACATCAAAAGGTTATTCCTTATACACCCTAATAAAAACAAGAATGCCAAAAAGAAAAATAGAACTTTGGTTGAAATGACTAGATGCATGCTTTATTCTAAATGATTACATAAAATATTTTTGGTTGAATCTATTTTTGTGCTAATCATATTTTGAATAGAGCCCCTACTAAAGCAATTTTGTAGGTTACTCCTGAAGAAAAATGGAGTGGAAGGAAACTCGGTATTAGTAACTTTAATATACTTGACAGTGAATGTTGGGCCCATATTCCCGATAAAAACATAAAAGCTTGATCCCAAATCTCACAAATGTATTTTCATTGGCTATAGTGAGGATTTTAAAGCTTATAGGTTATTTGTTATATCTACCAAGGTGTTTTCCTCTAGAAAGATTTTCATTTTAATGAAGTGTTTCCTCCTTCTGTGTCTGTCGAACCTCATGTTACCTTAAATTTTCCTCCATATTTTGTTTCTCCCATATTTGTTACCTTTTACTCTAGTTCTATGACTAATCTAGATCCTATTTCACCGAATTCTTCAAGTGATCCACTTGATTTCTCCTAAGATACTAGCATAGTTCATGATACTAGTCCTCTTCGAGTTTGTCCCTCGAAAACACTTGAATCCACAAGTTTTAAGGATGGTATTCCATTAGACACTCAATGGAATAGATTTGACTTTGCTCTCATGAAAACATTATTGGCCGCAAATGATCCCTCCACATATGCTCAAGCTAAAGACAAACCTAAATGGGAAAAATCAACGACTATAGAGTATGACTTATTAATGAAGAACAAGACTTGGAATCTTGTTCCCATTCATCATGGAAAGAATTTAGCTGGTTGTCAATGGATTTATAAAACAATGTAGGGCTTGTAGATCAAGAACGTAAAATTTTTATTTTTTTTTTACAAATCATCCGACCCTAACCAAATAAAAAAATTACAATTCGTGCCATTCAAAAAAAATAATATTCTCAACAAATAATTCATTAGGAATATAGATTTAAATGTGAAAATATAAAGATTTCCTAATGAATGAATATTTAAAAATGAAAGGTCTCTTTTGTCCCCTTAATATACTTGAGTAGAGAATTAAACAATATTTCTTTTCAATTGGTAAATTGACAACACTTTTCATGACGCAAATATAAATATGCATGTATCCTTCTTTTTTTAAATGAATCATATAAATTTTCACTTCTAAATATATATATGTAAATACAATTTTCCATAAGATAAGTACCGACACTTTTCAAATAAAATGTAAATGTAAATACACATGTATTCCTTTAAATGAATCACACAAATTCTCATTTCTATAAATATGTAAGTAATTACAATGCTCCATAAAAGATGAGTATTCAAAATTTATAGAAATGGTTATTAGAGGTTTAACAATTATATATCGCGAACTCCAATTCATGAGTAGTCATACTAATTTAAATAAACATAAACTATATACTTTATAAAATCAACTAACTATTCTTCTAACATTTAAATATCATAAACTCTAATTCTCTAATCCACGAGTGGTCATACCTTTCATGGGTACATAATCTTAAATTTGATAGAAAGGCCAGTGAACCATACTAAATCCACTAACCCCAAGTAAATAAATTTCCAACTAACAGAACGAGATATACACTCTTATACTTTTGCATCCTAAAAGTGAGTGAAGAAGAACTTTCACCCTCATCTCCCGAATAGCTTAATACACAACATAGTTTCAGCATTACTAAATCGAGGTAGAAGAAACTTAGTAGCATCCCTTTTAATCGCAAAAAGATTACTGAGATTTACAACAGGTTGAATTGTAGTAGGAGTATAGGCAAATTAAAAACCAAGCGATATTTTTCCAGAGTACAACCCTAAGCTAGCAGTTACAAGGATCGAGGAAAACACGCTGGAGTTAGCAATCTGGATGTAACGATTAGATAGAGGGTAGGTGAATCCACCAGTTGGAAAAGAGAACACGATCTCCAATCGAATTAAATGGAGGCGTAAATCCCTGGAAGGCTGGAAGAGTATGCTGAACGGATCCAAACACCAGGGAATTATATTCGCTTCAGTAGTTTATGTGAAGTCTGTGTGTATGCATCTTCATGGCGAACCATTACCACAGTGACTTCATCGGGATTCGATCAGGGGTTAAGCAAATCATCATGGTGAAGGAAATTACGACAGGTGGCTAGATCGAAACTCAATCTGAGTTATTTAAACAAACTGAACATTGAAATTTTAATGGCATGAAGCTCAAATAGAAATTGATCAAAAAATAATTGACTACCGAATTTAGAAAACAGGGATCTGAATGAAATTATCGATCAAGACAACCCAACAATGCTATGATCACTGAACACTATTATTGTAGAGATTATGAAATCTTAAATAAAAAAAAGACACAGAAATATTAGATCTCAGCACACGGAAGTTAAGTAGGTATTGGAATCATGGGTTGAAATAACACACATATAAAGAAATCATTGATTAAGTTACCTCAGAAATAATAAAACCGATCATGAAATTATTTACAAGAAATTGAGCAAGGTTAAAACTGATTACGAAAACTTACATACCGTGAATCGATCGGTGTTTTAAAATCGGATCATGAAATTACGTCCGAGAATCGATCAAAGGTCAAACTGAATACTAAAATTTGCATGCAGTGGATCATACAGATGCCACTTGGATCTGGACTAAACACAGAGGATTGAGACGGAAATGGGTACTACAATGATGCCCTCCCATTCGAGATCGAGAACAGAGATCTATGCAGAAGTAGCAATCCCAAGAAATGCCTTGGGCAGAGTAATTAACAAGTCACGAATTGACCTATGGATGTTGTCCCGATCTGAAGTAAACGCAGAGGGTTCGAGAAGAGAAAAGGAAGTTCAATAATGCGCAGAGATAAAAGAATATAGAATGGACTCAATGTGGAGTAAATTTGCGCCTATCATTCACCCGAATAAAAAAAGATTACAACGCTTTCAAGAAATAGAACTGATTCAATATAGAGTAGATCGAATTCAATTCCAGAAAACAAACTAAATCTCTGTTATTTTCGACAGGAACTTTAATAATTCAGATCTAATTTAAATAAAATTTTGACCGTGAACAAGACGGATCTAATTACTAAATAATTCAAATTCATAATACAAATCCGATCTCTGTTATTTTCTACAGAAAATTTATAATTCTGATCTATAAAATTTTGACTGAATGATACAGATCTACCTGCTAAATAAATCAAATTCATAATACATACCAGATCTCTAATATTTTCGACAAAGAATTAATAATTCAGATCTATAAAACTTCGACTGAATAATACAGATCTAACTACTAAATAAATCAAATTCATAATACAAATCCGATATTTGTTATTTTCTACAGAAAATTTATAATTGTGATCTATAAGATTTCGACTGAATAATACAGATCTACCTGCTAAATAAATCAAATTCATAATACAAACCAGATCTCTAATATTTTCGATAGAGAATTAATAATTCAGATCTAATTTAAATAAAACATAATCAAAGTTTTACAGAAATCTTAATTCGACGATCTTAAATCAAAATTATAAATACAGTAATCATATGAACAATAAGAACCCGTAATGGTCGCAGCTCCAATCAGAAGGTGAACCTCCTCATTTGCCGAAGCTCCAAACTCGTTGCCAATCACCACGGTCACAGACGGACACCTCGGTTAACCACCCTACCACTCTAGAAGTACTCTTCTTTCTTCCAGACCCCCGAGCTAATCGGGCCATAGAGTTCACACACGTATATCAGAAATCTAGCTTGGGTTCCCCTCCCCACCAGGATTTCCTAGCCAAACCCTTAAATAACAGCAAGTCTTTGAGGCACTCGAAAATTACGACAATCATCCAAATTATGGGTCCTTTACCCATTCCCCAAGCCTTCCTTATAAAGGAAAATCTCATGTGACACATGTTGCTTCATGCATAATTAAATATTTTTAATTAATTATTTAATTAAAACACTCACCCATCCAAGTGTCAGTTTCTCTGGGAAGTGCACCAACATCCCTAAGTTTGCTCAAGTTTGTCCCGCAGATATTTTAATTAACTCCTAGCTTTTAGTTGACTAGGTGTCTAATCTTAGGATTCTATTTTGCTCCTAAATAATGATTTCTATTATTTTAAATGCTCAACAAAAATAACCATTCCTGTGCAAATGCCTAAATTATTTTTATGCATTTGCTAAGTAATAATCTAGAGTTATTCTCATAAGTTTTTATGCAGTTAAATTTAACAATCAAACTCACTAGGATCACAGTGCCGCGCCGTTGGGCTCCTAGTTCCTTAATTTTAATTCCCTGACATGGTACCACTCCGTCGGGTCCAGTCATCCATGGTTTCCATTCCTTGGCATGGTACCACATCGTTGGGTCCTTGCATCCATTCTTTTCGTTCTCGACAAGGTACTGCATCGTTGGGCCCTTCTGCCACCATCTTTCCGTTTTGACTTGCGAGAACTCTTGTAGGGATTTTAGGAATCGTTACCATCCATCCTCCGTGTACATGCTATCTAGGGACTAATGGCGCTGAGGAGTGAGTCCGTTCTCACTGTGCGCCCCTCAACTCGTACGTGACCAACTCCGTCGTGGCTGACCTCGTACGCCCTCACGCATTCCTCTTGAGCAAGCGGATCAGTGCTTATCTGCTCATGCATGGTATTCTTGTCGGAAGTCGACATCATCGTCACTCCCCCTGGGTTTGAGTTACCCGTACTCTATGACCCTTCATGTTCCTTTGTGTGTCCGTTGCTGAACCATCTTACTTGTTTCTACACACACTTCTCACAACAAGTTATTAGTAGCATTGTCCTCAATAATCATCATCTAATTTTTAATTCTAGTATTGTTAAACATTTATGATTTATTCAAACTACTCATTCATCTAATCAAATATACATTTCGTCAACAATTACATAATCACCGTATTGCTAGTCGTTAAGCATTATCCATCAACATAATTTTCCATAGTCATAGTTAATCGTTTAACATATGCAATTATTCATTTACATCAACAGTTCAGATACACATACTCAAAAATAAGGTCAAAAGGTTATTTAATTAATGTTTCAATCGGCTGGGTCACTCAGCAGGTGCCCTCAATGTCTACAAAAGTCTAGGGGCACTACATACACCCCTACTTAATGAGAACTTCATCCCGAAGTTCAGAATAAAAATGGAAAGGTACGACGCATCTCAGTTGCATCCTCCCAAGTCGCAGAGCTTGGACTATAGCTGTCCCACTGCACTTTGACTTGATCAATCACACAGTGCCTAAGCTGTCGCGTTCGCTGGTCTAAAATCCGGATTGGTTCGGCCATCACGGCCCGGTCATCCGTTATATGCACATTGCTCAAGTCAATGATATGTGAATTATCGGGAACATAGTGGCGCAATACAGAAATATGAAAAACATTATGAATTCTACTTAATGATGACGGCAAGTCAAGATGATAGGAAACTGGTCCTATCCATTCTGAAATCCTAAAGGGTCCTACAAACCTAGGTGACAACTTGGCTCCCTTTCCAAACTTTATAGAACTCTTCTTTGGTTTTACCTGTAGAAATACCCTATCCCCAATTTCGTAGTTACGATCAGTCCTGTGTGCATCTGCATAGCTCTTCTGGCGATCCTGTGCTTCCTTTAGTCGAGCACGAATCGTGACCATCTGGTCTTCCATCTCTTGTATTACCTCAGGACAAAGTAATGTCCTATCCTCTAGTATATCCCAACTTATGGGAGTCCTACAAGGTCTCCCATAGAGAAATTCAAATGGATCCATCTGAATAGAACTCTGATAACTGTTGTTGTATGCAAATTCTACCAAGGGTAGATATTCTTCCCACTTCTTCTGTTGATCCATTACATACATTCTTAGCATGTCCTCCAATACTTGGTTCACTCTTTCAATTTGTCCGACCGTTTCAGGGTGGTAGGCGGTGCTAAAGTTAAGTTGAGTCCCAAGAGCTTCTTGAAAGCTTGCCCAAAACCTTCCAGTAAATACTGATCCTCTATCAGAAATAATTTTCTTCGGAATTCCATGTAGTCTTACTACATCATTAATGAAAACTCGGGCTATCTTCGGAGCTTGATATGTGTTCTTAATCGGTAGGAAATGTGAACTCTTGGTAAGAGTGTCAATGACCACAAAAATTGTGTCGTGTCTCATGTTGGTTAAGGGAAAACCAACTATAAAATCCATAGAAATAACCTCTAATTTTGATTCTGGGATTGCATATGCTTGCAGTAATCCGGCTAGGTGTCGATGTTCCGCCTTTACCATCTGGAATTCCATACACTTCGCCACAAAACTTACCACATCCCTCTTCATACCATGCCAAAAGAACAAAGGTTTCAAATCTGCGTACATCTTTTTTATTCCAGGATGCGCTCTATAGACGGCTCGGTGAGCCTCAGACGGTATTAAACCTTGAATTTCTTCATTATCAAGAACATACATGCGACGGTTATACTGTAGTAAACCATCCATGTCCAAAGAGTACCCTTCAAACTTGGGTATCCTCATCTGTTCATTCTCCAACTCAACTTTTACTTCATTATACCATGTGTCCTTCTCTTGTAGTGTCAATATCTTTTCTCTTAAGTTGGTCTTTAATGGTATGACAGAGAATATCCTAGGTCTACGACTAAGTGCATCTGCCACTTTGTTTAAGGTCCCTTTCACATAAGTTATGTCGAAGTCGTACTCACTGAGTACTTCCGACCATCTTCTTTGTCTTGCATTAAGGTCGCTTTGAGTGAAGATGTGTTGTAACCCACAATGGTCAGTCTTTAATTCAAACTTTCTCCCTACCAGATAGTGTCTCCATAACCTCAAAGCATGCATCACTGCAGTCATCTCCATATCATGGGTTGCATAGTTCTCTTCATGCGGCCTAAGTCTTCTAGACGTGTACGCAATTACCCTTCCATCTTGCATCAATAGACAACCAACACCATCCTTTGAAGCATCCGTGCACACCAGGAAATCTTTATCCATATCGGGAACTCTTAAGATTGGTGTCGTAGTCAGTAATTCTTTTAATTTAGCAAAGGCCTCTTCACATTTCTCCGTCCAAATGAAAGGACGGTTCTTCTTTTGCAATTCAATAATAGGTCCCGCTACTCTAGAGAATCCTTCCACAAAACGTCTATAATACCCGGCAAGCCCCATAAAGCTTCGTACCTCATGTACGTTTGTGGGTGCTGGCCAGTCCCAAATGGCTTCAATCTTGGCTGGATCTACAGCTATCCCTTCGCCGGATATGATGTGTCAAGAATAATGAATCTCCTTCTGTAAGAACGAACACTTTGATAATTTTCCATAAAGGTGATTTTCTCTTAAACATTTTAAGACTATCCTCAGGTGTTCCTCATGTTCTTCCGGTGTTCTTGAATAAATCAGAATGTCGTCTAAGAACACCTGTACAAACTTGTCAAGGTGTTGCCGAAACACACTGTTCATCAGGTTCATAAATACACTGGGTGCATTTGTTAAGCCGAAAGGTAGTACGACAAATTCGTAGTGTCCAAATCTAGTTTTAAACGCTGTCTTGGGGATATCTTCATCCTTGATCCTCAACTGGTGGTATCCCGACCTTAGGTCAATTTTTGAGAATACCATCGCACCATTCATCTGGTCAAAGAGGTCATCTATTTTGGGTAGGGGATACTGATTTCTTATGGTCGCCTTGTTCAATTGACGGTAGTTAATGCACAAGTGCCAAGACCCATCCTTCTTCCTTACAAAAATAATAGGTGCTCCCCAAGGAGACACACTAGGTCTGATCAGTCCTAAATCTAACAAATCTTGTAGTTGAATTTTCAATTCCTTCAATTCTGGTACTGACATTCAGTAAGGAGTTCTAGCTATGGGCTCGGTTCCAGGTTTTAGTTCTATGGTGAAATCTAGTTCACGCTGTGGCAGTAATCCGGGTAATGCGTCAGGAAACACGTCCATGAATTCTGAGAACAAGGGGTGATTAATTACTTCTACCTTATCCCCTTCCTTATTCAATGCAATCACCGCATACAATTGACACCCTTTTCTCATGCTCTTCTTTAGCTGCATAGCCGATATCATTCTCAAGGAAACTTTCTTTTTCTTCCCCGTTAACATCCTCTTGTAACCTTCATCGTCGATGAAAGTTAGTTCCTTACTTCAGCAATCCATCATCGCCGAGTGTGCTTCTAGCCAATCCATCCCCAGGATTAGATCGTATGTACCCAATTCCGTAACATAAAAGGATATTCTAGAAGAACATACTCCTAGGTCGACTTCACAGTTCTCTACCTTAAGACCCACACTCTAGACACTGCCGGATGCCATCTCGACAGTGTCGAAATCATCTTGACTTATTGGCATCATTTTATTATTTTCTACAACTTTTAAGGAAATAAAACTTTCAGTAGCTCCAGGGTCTATAAGTAAGGAAAATACATTACCATGTATCTTACCAGTAGTCTCAAGGACGGTGGACTGATGTTCAGCTTGGCGGTTGTTGAAGACAGCGTGTATACGATGCGCTCGTCCTAAATCGGCTGCGGTAGTTTGTCACGGTGCTTGGGATCTTTGGTTTCCCCGGTCCTACTGAGGACATTTGCTTTGGAAGTGTGGTCCCCCACACCTCCAACATCCTGCTTTGGGCCCTCTTGTTTTGTTTCTAGCAGGTGCATCATTTCTTCTTGGTCCAAACTGCGCCGGTTTTGCAAAAGGCTTTGCATGATCATTCCGTGGTGGTGGTCGGTATGGTTTTCTGTCATCTCTGTTAGACCCTCCGTTGAAAGGTCTCCTTCCAAAATTCTTATTCCCATACTGATGTTTGGGTGCATGTGAAGGTTGACTTCCTCGGTCTGTACTCGTAAAGTTCTTATTCTGCAGTATCTTGCCGGGAAGCTCTTCTTCCGCTATGACGGCCTTCTGGACCGCATCGTGCAAAGTAGAAGGTGTCAAAATACGAACCTTGTCCCGTATGACTGGGTTTAATCCGTAGATGAACTTATTGACCTTTAATTTCTCCATGGCAACATGGGGTGCATACCTTAGTAACTCCATAAAATGGATTTCGTACTCTTGTATTGTCCATAGTCCTTGCTTTAGTGCATGGAAATCATTCAGCTGTCGCTCAATGAATCCGTCTGATAGGTAATGCTGACGGAAATGTTCATCGAACAATTCCCAAGATATCTCCTCAAGATCTAGACCTAGCTGAGGTCCCAAGGTCTTCAACCAAAGAAGGGCTTCCCCCTTCAGTTGTAGTATCGCCATCCATACCTTCATGTTAGACGTGTAGTCTCTCAAAGAAAAACACATGGCCATGTTTTCTAGCCATGCCTCTGCGGCGGTTCCCTCAGTGGAACCCCAAAATTCAGGAAACTTCACCTTTTCAAACTCTTAGTGTATGTTGACTAGAGGTGGCGTTCGCGGTACTGCAATGACTTGAGAACCAACGTTCTCGTGATCAAGTCGTGTCATCAACGCTTCCGTCATTCTGTGGTAGTTCCTCATCATTGTCATGACCTCGTCCGCAGGTAGGTTAATGGTTTCCTCAGCTCTCGAAGGATTATCCTCAGGGGCTATTGGGGTTGACGGGCGTGCAGCTCGTCCTCGTACCCTTCCGGCTCTACCCTGGCGAGTTCTTCGATCCATGACGAAGTCTGTTTAGACGTAAAATAAAATTTATTAGTCAACTAAACATCATAAACTGTTTCACGCGGAATTGTCTAGGTCCGAACTAAGTTCGACCTTGCTCTGATACCAAATGTAGGGCTTGTAGATCAAGAACGTAAATTTTTTTTTTTTTTTTTTTTATACAAATCATCCGACCCTAACCAAATAAAAATATTACAATTCGTGCCATTCAAAAAAATAATATTCTCAACAAATAATTCATTAGGAATATAGATTTAAATGTGAAAATATAAAGATTTCCTAATGAATGAATATTTAAAAATGAAAGGTCTCTTTTGTCCCCTTAATATACTTGAGTAGAGAATTAAACAATATTTCTTTTCAATTGGTAAATTGACAACACTTTTCATGATGCAATTATAAATATGCATGTATCCCTTTCTTTCTAAATGAATCATATAAATTTTCACTTCTAAATATATATATGTAAATACAATTTTCCATAAGATAAGTACCGACACTTTTCAAATAAAATGTAAATGTAAATACACATGTATTCCTTTAAATGAATCACACAAATTCTCATTTCTATAAATATGTAAGTAATTACAATGCTCCATAAAAGATGAGTATTCAAAATTTATAGAAATGGTTATTAGAGGTTTAACAATTATATATCGCGAACTCCAATTCATGAGTAGTCATACTAATTTAAATAAACATAAACTATATACTTTATAAAATCAACTAACTATTCTTCTAACATTTAAATATCATAAACTCTAATTCTCTAATCCACGAGTGGTCATACCTTTCATGGGTACATAATCTTAAATTTGATAGAAAGGCCAGTGAACCATACTAAATCCACTAACCCCAAGTAAATAAATTTCCAACTAACAGAACGAGATATACACTCTTATACTTTTGCATCCTAAAAGTGAGTGAAGAAGAACTTTCACCCTCATCTCCTGAATAGCTTAATACACAACATAGTTTCAGCATTACTAAATCGAGGTAGAAGAAACTTAGTAGCATCCCTTTTAATCGCAAAAAGATTACTGAGATTTACCACAGGTTGAACTGTAGTAGGAGTATAGGCAAATTAAAAACCAAGCGAGACTTTGCCAGAGTACAACCCTAAGCTAGCAGTTACAAGGATCGAGGAAAACGCGTTGGAGTTAGCAATCTGGATGTAACGATTAGAAAGAGGGTAGGTGAATCCACCAGTTGGAAAAGAGAACACGATCTCCAATCGAATTAAATGGAGGCGTAAATCCCTGGAAGGCTGGAAGAGTATGCTGAACGGATCCAAACACCAGCGAATTATATTTGCTTCAGTAGTTTATGTGCAGTCTGTGTGTATGCATCTTCATGGAGAACCATTACCACAGTGACTTCATCGGGATTCGATCAGGGGTTAAGCAAATCATCATGGTGAAGGAAATTACGACAGGTGGCTAAATCGGAACTCAAACTGAGCTATTTAAACAAACTGAACATTGAAATTTTAATGGCCTGAAGCTCAAATAGAAATTGATCAAAAAATAATTGATTACCGAATTTAGAAAACAGGGATCTGAATGAAATTATCGATCAAGACAACCCAACAATGCTATGATCGCTGAACACTATTATTGTAGAGATTATGAAATCTTAAATAAAAAAAAGACACAGAATTATTAGATCTCAGCACACGGAAGTTAAGTAGGTATTGGAATCATGGGTTGAAACAACACACATATAAGGAAATGATTGATTAAGTTACCTCAGAAATAATAAAACCGATCATGAAATTATTTACAAGAAATTGAGCAAGGTTAAAACTGATTACGAAAACTTACATACCGTGAATCGATCGGTGTTTTAAAATCGGATCATGAAATTACTTACGAGAATCGATCAAAGGTCAAACTGAATACTAAATTTGCATGCAGTGGATCATACAGATTCCATTTGGATCTGGACTAAACACAAAGGATTGAGAGGGAAATGGGTACTACAATGATGCCCTCCCATTCAAGATCGAGAACAGAGATCTATGCAGAAGTAGCAATCCCAAGAAACGCCTTGGACAGAGGAATTAACACGTCACGAATTGACCTATGGATGTTGTCCCGATCTGAAGTAAACGCAGAGGGTTCGAGAAGAGAAAAGGAAGTTCAATAATGCGCAGAGATAAAAGAATATAGAATGGATTCAATGCGGAGTAAATCTACGCCTATCATTCACCCGAATAAAAAAAGATTACAACGCTATCAAGAAATAGAACTGATTCAATACAGAGTAGATTGAATTCAATTCCAGAAAACAAACTAAATCTCTTTTATTTTCGACAGGAACTTTAATAATTCAGATCTAATTTAAATAAAATTTTGACCGTGAACAACACAGATCTAATTACTAAATAATTCAAATTCATAATACAAATCCGATCTTTGTTATTTTCTATAGAAAATTTCTAATTCTGATCTATAAAATTTCGACTGAATGATACAGATCTACCTGCTAAATAAATCAAATTCATAATACATACCAGATCTCTAATATATTCGACAGAGAATTAATAATTCAGATCTATAAATTTTCAACTGAATAATACAGATCTAACTGCTAAATAAATCAAATTCATAATACAAATCCGATCTCTATTATTTTCTACAGAAAATTTATAATTCTGATCTATAAGATTTCGATTGAATAATACAAATCTACCTGCTAAATAAATCAAATTCATAGTACAAACCAGATCTCTAATATTTTCGACAGAGAATTAATAATTCAGATCTAATTTAAATAAAACATAATCAAAGTTTTACAGAAATCTTAATTCGACGATCTTAAATCAAAATTATAAATACACTAATCATATGAATAATAAGAACCTGCAATGGTCATAGCTCCAATCAGAAGGTGAACCTCCTCGTTTTTCGCAGCTCCAAACTCGTCGCCAATCACCACGGTCACAGATAGACACCTCGGTTAACCACCCTACCACTCTGGAAGTACTCTTCTTTCTTCCAAACCCCCGAGCTAATCGGGCCGTAGAGTTCACACACGTATATCAGAAATGCAGCTTGGGTTCCCCTCCCCACCAGTATTTCCTAGCCAAACCCTTAAATAATAGCAAGTCTTTGAGGCACTCAAAAATTACGACAATCATCCAAATTATGGGTCCTTTACCCATTCCCCAAGCCTTCCTTATAAAGGAAAATCTCATGCGACACATGTTGCTTCATGCATAATTAAATATTTTTAATTAATTATTTAATTAAAACACTCACCCATCCAAGTGTTAGTTTCTCTGGGAAGTGCACCAACATCCCTAAGTTTGCTCAAGTTTGTCCCCCAGATATTTTAATTAACTCCTAGCTTTTAGTTGACTAGGTGTCTAATCTTAGGATTCTATTTTGCTCATAAATAATGATTTCTATTATTTTAAATGCTCAACAAAAATAACTATTCATGTGCAAATTCCTAAATTATTTTTATGCATTTGCTAAGTAATAATCTAGAGTTATTCTGATAAGTTTTTATGCAGTTAAATTTAACAATCAAACTCACTAGGATCACGGTGCCGCGCCGTTGGGCTCCTAGTTCCTTAATTTTAATTCCCTTACATGGCACCACTCCGTCGGGTCCAGTCATCCATGGTTTCCATTCCTTGGCATGGTACCGCATCGTTGGGTCCTTGCGTCCATTCTTTCCGTTCTCGATAGGGTACCGCATCGTTGGGACCTTCTGCCACCATCTTTCTATTTTGACTTGCGGGAACTCTTGTAGGGATTTTAGGAATCGTTACCATCCATCCTCCGTGTACATGCTATCTAGGGACTAATGGTGCTGAGGAGTGAGTCCGTTCTCACTGCGCGCCCCTCAACTCGTACATGACCAGCTCCATCATGGCCCACCTCATACGCCCTCACACATTCCTCTTGAGCAAGCGGATCAGTGCTTATCTGCTCATGCGTGGTATTCTTGTCGGAAGTCGACATCGTCGTCGCTCCCCCTGTGTGTGATTTACTCGTACTCTACGACGCTTCATGTTCCTTTGTGTGTCCATTGGTGAACTTTCTTACTTGTTTCTACACACACTTCTCACAACAAGTTATTAGTAGCACTGTCCTCAATAATCATCATCTGATTTCTAAATCTAGTATTGTTAAACATTTATGATTTATTCAAACTGTTCATTCATCTAATCAAATATACATTTCGTCGGCAATTACATAATCACCGTATTGCTAGTCGTTAATCATTATCGATCAACATAATTTTCCATAGTCATAGTTAATCGTTTAACATATGCAATTATTCATTTACATCAACAGTTCAGATACACATACTCAAAAATAAGGTCAAAAGGTTATTTAATTAATGTTTCAATCGGTCGGGTCACTCAGCAGGTGCCCTCAATGTCTACAAAAGTCTAGGGGCACTACAAATAAAACTTAGTGGAGAAGGATAAATTGAAAAGCATAAATATCGATTAGTATCTAAAGGGTTTTCTCAACAAGAAAGTATAGGCTATACTAAAACATTTGCTCTTGCTGCTAAAATGAACACTATATGAACCATAATTACTCTCGTTGAATATTTTCAATGGGAAATTCACCAAATGGACATCAAGAATTATTTTTTAAATGGAAATCTTCATGAATAAATTTATATGCAATGGTCACCTGGTTGTATCACCTTTGAAACTTCAAGTTTGGTATGCAAACTAAACAAGTCTTTATATGGTCTTAAACAGGCACCTAGAGCTTGGTATGAGAAAATTGATACGTATTTCTTGAGGAATAGTTTCAAATGGTGTTTATCTAATCCAAATATACATTTTAAGTACGTTGATGATAATGTATTTATTGTGGATCTCTATGTAGATGAGATAACCCTTACCAGAAACCATCTTTCATTAATATGGGGATTGAAAAATGATCTTAAGCATCAATTTGAAGTTACACATTTAGGCGTATTGCAATATTTTTTGGGTCTTCATATTTGGCATATGGATGATGGATTTTCCTTTATCAACCTAAGTATGCTTTAGCTTTACTCACACAGTTTCATATGAGTGATTGTATTCATTCACCTAAACCATTTCAGTATGTAGTAAAGTTAATTGTTGCTTGTGATACACCTCTTGTTGATGCCATTCTTTATTGTCAACTTGTGAGGAGATTGATATATTTGACACATAGCAGTCCAAATCTCTCTTTTGTTGTTAGTATGTCCTCTAGGTTTATGGAAAATCCTCATTACAACCATTGGAAAGAAGCCAAGAGAATTCTTAGATATTTATAGGAGACACTACATTATGGTGTTTTATATTCTAGTAGGGTTATAGTTTCACTCCTTGGTTATATAGATTTTGATTGTGAAGGAGATAATACCAATAGATGGTCTACTGCATTATACATATTTCATCTTGGTTTAGGTTCGTTTTCATGGTCCAGTAAGAATTAGAGAGCACGTTCTCTTTCTTCTTGTGAAGCATATTGCAGGGAAGCTAAGGAAGCATCTAAAGCAGCAGTGTGGATCCAACATGTTCTTATAGATATTGGAATGGTTTAGAAGTCCCCCAATGAGTTAAGATGTGAAAATAAAAATGCAATTCAACTTGCATATAAACCAGTTTATCACTCCAAGACCAAACAAATTGACCTTGGTACTCAGTAAATTCGATATCTTATTGTAGATGGTGTTATTTGTTTGGAGTATTGTCCCATTAAACACCAAATGGTAGATACCTTCACCAAATCCATGGCATAGGTGAATGTTGTGCATCTTCAAAACTTGTTGCGAATGCAGAAAGTTGTCATCGAGTGGGAATGATAATGTAATTCCATCTTCCTCCATGTGCATTCCTTCTCTCTAGTCATCATTAAGGATAACTTTTGTAATACGTAATGTTAATTTTGGAAGTGTAATGATGTCTAGTGTGATGTCATAAGATATTATGATGTGCTATCTAGAAAAAGAAGGCGTAATTATGTTCATAACTCCCTACCTTATGTAAAGGAGTTATCCCACATGCATCATGGGGTAATATTCTCCTATTACCATTTTTCATATAAGGGAGGTGGAAAAATATTTACCATAGATATATTATGGGATGTAAATATTCCATATATATATCTATATAATAGATATGAAGTAGACCCTTTGGGGATGCTGAAAATTATATTATGAAATATTGTAAAGATTTGATAAGCATATGTGGGCGATGCTCAATATTGTAAGAGTGCAAGTTTTTTGATTAACAAGAAGATCAAACATTCCCATGGTTTTTTCATGAAATGGATTTTAACCATGAAAATTACATGCAATGGATATCATAAATAAATAATCAAAGATGCAAGTAAATAAAATTGTTCACACACTAATCCTACAAATCAAAATACAATAGCAACACCTGTCTATCAGAACAAGCCCTACCTTCTTGGATAAGGTTCTAGAGGTATCCTATGATAGTAAATAAATTAACTCAAATTCACATGACCGAAATAGTAATCAAGTCCATCGAATCAATTAAGAAAAAGTCTATTACAGAGTTTCAGTGTATTTTCTCTCTAATTATTGGTTAGCTTCCTAGTGCTAGGAATCTATCTTTATAACATCCTAGGAAAATCTAGAATTATCAAATAGTTTTAGACAAACTTGAGAGCCCACAATTGTCAATCTATCCTCATAAGTATTAATAACATGTTAAAATATTAATTTTCCATTCAATCTCACTTATGGTTGGTCAAGTTGACTTTCCAATGCCTTTGCTATTAAATATGAAATCTATTTTAACCTTCACAACTATAAACCAAATCTAAAAATTTTGTGAACATCTCGTTGTAACAAATATTCTTCTTGGAAATTTAGACTCTATCTAGTTGGTTCCTTGTCCTTCCACATTGAATCCTAAGAGTGAGATTCTTATTTTTCCATAGAATTATTCAAGTAGAGTTTCTGGATATTCTGTAAATTTCATGTAGATTTTATGTAGTTTATACTAATGTCATGTAGAGGCTTCCACACCTATTGTAGAACTTCTACATAGGTTTTTCACCTTCCTTAAAGCTCTTGTAAGATTCTATGCACTTTCTATTGAACATATATTTTTCCTGTAGAGTTTATGTAGTTTCTACATATGTCATATAGTATATTCCACACCTACTGTAGAGCTTCTGGAAGGGTTCTACATCACCTTCCTTAGATCTCATGTAATATCCTCTACACTTTCTATAGAGAAGATACTTCGGCAAGAAAATCCACTCATTTTGTAGGGAAGATATTTCTACAAGAAACTCTACACTTTCTGTAGAGTGGATACTTTTGCAAGAAACTCCACTCATTTTGTAGGGAAGATATTTCTACCAAAAACTCT
The DNA here is from genome assembly GCA_027924585.1 of Larix kaempferi. Classification (NCBI taxonomy): domain Eukaryota; kingdom Viridiplantae; phylum Streptophyta; class Pinopsida; order Pinales; family Pinaceae; genus Larix; species Larix kaempferi. The sequence continues at coordinate 17,525,881 of BSBM01000088.1, read as the reverse complement.
ACACTTTCTGTAGAGTGGATACTTCTACATCATTGCAATACAAAATTTGCAGTGTTCCTAAAAGCTACCATGAGTACATATATCCGTACTTATCCACTAAATAATCATCAAAATGCAATGAAATGCGAAACAATTATACCTTATGCCCAAAGTTTCCATTTAGGTACCATGATTATAAATAAAGGATTAAGAGGGTAGTCAAAACAATGTTAATGGTGTCAAAAAGTGTTTCTTAAGGATTCCATTATTGAGTTCCATAAACTAGCTCACTTGTAATGCATTCAAACTAGAATGGGACAAACTTTAAACCTTTTGGTACTTCACAAGATTATGAACAAACAACAAAGGGTTTGAATATTTGAAATATTCACTTAAAACCTTATGCCTGCCAACCATCTTATCCATCGGGACATGATCTATTTATCACTCAATCTCTATATTAAATCCTTAAATATATTAATCCCCTAGGATTCCATTATGGATAAATGAACCTTGCACTTAAACAAATATGAAAATAATTTTCAGGAACGTTGCTCTCCCTACCATAAATAGTGAGAGCATGTTAGCTAGATTACTTAGCGATAATATGAAAATTATGAAATTTTGCTATTGATATCATATCTAATAATGTGACAATTATAATCTTAAGATAATATCAAGATAAATTAATTTTATGATATGACTAAACGAAAAATAAATTTGAAAATCAAAGGAATTTCAAAGTCTAGAATGAAACTAAATTTAAAACTTAATGATTAACGGAAATAGAAATTCCTATTAAAAACTAGGAGATTGGATCAAATGCAAATCTGTCATTGATAAGAAAGTCAAATTAAATAGAAGTATGTCCAATGAAATGCTTCTATTTGTGTAGACAAGGCCTTGCTTTTCCAACATAACAAGGTTGGGATTCAGGTTATATACATAGGTAGGAATGAGCATGCATTATTAGTGTATGTTCAATGTTGTTACAACAAATTAAAAAAGTATTCTTAAGAAACTATGTTGAGCCTCTCAAACAACTTCCAAAATTATTTCATGTTCGGTAATTAAGAATTAGTTAGGTACAAACCACATAGTGAGAGTTGAGAAAATCAACATACCCACCTTTATTGGTTATGAATTTTCTCAAACGATTCTATGAGTTCTATGACTAGGTTATTGTCTCAAGGCCACAAATATTTGTTATCAAGGAAGGATATGGTCAGGCTTCATTAGCGTCCAAGTGGGATATGCATGATGTGAGTATGTTTTATGCACTAGAAATGGGCCTCAAGGTTTAGACATGGTAAGGGGGTAATAAGGGGCTTAAGCCCTGAATAAACCTTTAAGAACTCAACTACTATGGTTATAGGAAAAAAACAACAGGGATTTAGGCCCATAAAATTTCTTCATGAAATAAATCCTCATGAACAACAATTGTAAGCCACAACACATGTCCTCTCTAGGGAAGATTTTACACAAGTGTTCACTACAACAAAATAGGCCATTAGCACCTATTTTAGTGTTATTTTTCTTCAACTGACATAGCTACCCAATGCTCAAGTAAGTGATAAAAAAATTACGAAATAGCATCAGCTTTAGCTTCCTTTTTAGTGCGAACTTTAGCTTTCTTTTTAGAGTCAAGTTTAGCTTCCTTTTTAGAGTTAGGTTTAGCTTCATTTTTAGTGATAGTTTAAGCTTCATTTTTAACATTGAATCTAGATTCCCTTTTAGTGTTAGGTTTACCTTCCTTTTGGCTCCATATTTAGCCTCCTTTTTAGTACCAAGTTTAGCACCAAATGTCTGTAGATTAAAATTTATAAAAATAAAAATAGTAAATAGTAAAAAATAATAAAAAAAGAAATGAAAAAGTGATAAAAGAATGCTAGGATTTGAACCCATATCACTTTCCAAAAGACAAGACCTCTACTTGAGCTACATTCCCATGGAAATATACCATTAAAAGTGCAAATTTGAACTAGAACTAAACTAGGCTTGTGCAAATTAGAATTTACATAAACATAACAAGAAAATGGTAAAAAATGAAAACATAAATGGAAAACGGTAAGCAAATGCTAGGATTTGAACCCATATCACTTGAAAAAAGAAAATAAATCTACTTAAGCTACACTAACATAAATATTCCACTCGAAATGCATATCTAAATTGAAACTAGCCTAACCTATGCATGCAACCAAGTGAATAATGCAGATCTTAGATAAATATCAACATTTAATACAAAGGGGAAAATAAGTAATACGAGATATATGGGTCCCAAGATTTGATCCTATATCTCCTTATACGGATGCAAGTGACTTCATTAGGCCACTCCCATGAACTAGATTTGGGTATTAAGAAGAACCCCTAAAATTTCATTTTTTCTTCTTTCTCCATTAAACCTACAACAACAAAACAACAATAAACATGAACACATCAATAAAGAAAAACCAAATTAAAAGAGGAAGGAAGGAAGGGGAATACAAGAAATGACAAGCCAATAACTTCCTCATGGACATTTCTCCATCAAAACCTAGCCTCCATGCATGAAACCTTAAACATGCAACAACAAAAGAACAATAAACATTAGCAAATCAATAAGTAAGAGTAAAGTAAAAAAGTAAGGAAGGATGATAACGGAAGCGATAATTCATTACCTTCATTATGGATATTCTTGTAATACCCCTAGTTTTAATTTGGAATGTATTTATCCAATATTATGTAATGATGTAAATATGCTAGTGTGAATTCCTAGTGCGGAGCTCAAGGCCAAGGCCCGAATAGTGAATGTCTATGCATATATAATGTTTATATTTCATTTGGACTATTTATTTCGATTTTATGTTGATTTATAATATATGTAAATATTATGTGCATAAATAATAAAATGGTCCAAGACTGGTTGTGTAAATAGCACCAAAGGGGCTATGATTCCACTAGAGGGGAAGAGGAAAGGGGGTCCATGGCTGACTAAATCCTTGCTGCCAAGTGTCAACCCTAGAACTCACCCAAAATTCTGTCATGTGATGAGAATAAACTAAATATCTCCTTTTTTGACAATTTTTCCAATCATTAATGCATGTGTGGGGTTGGTGGGAAAAGTCACCTAACGTAGTTATTGTAGCATGGGACTAACTGCACTTTTGTGACAGTTCTGTCATGACAAAAGTCAGTCTGCAGCTGCTAGAAGTCCTTTCTTGTACTGCCAGAATTCATGTCAGTTGTCTTTTCACCATTTTCCCGTATCCCTTGGATTCAACCCTCATTTGTCTCATTCTTACATGCAGGTATAGAATATGCAAAGCTCTGCCTTGGTGTCCATGAACTTACCATGTTGTTTTGAACCCAAAAATTCAAATTTGGAGACCATCTTGCAATTTGGGAAGTAGGTATTGTTGGATGTAGGTGAGCATAGAGGTTGGGCAAGCTAGGAGCCCTTACCCTTGAGTTATGTTTCTCGTAGGTGCTTGAGAAGCCACAGATTGAGGTTGCAAGAGGTTCTATAGCAGCCAATACTAGGTTGTACTTCTTCTATGCACATACTAGAAGCACCCAACAAGATGGATCTCCCAAGAGAACCGTTGATCGGTGAAGGGGGTGCCTGATCTAGAAGGGTGCTATGTGGGGAAGGTATTGTGGGAGCCAAGGCTGTGAGCATTGAGTGAGACCCCTGCAGATCTCTATATGATAATTTGGCTAAGCATAGAGAGCATAATGGTTTGGGGGATGAGAGATAGAAGCCGGTAGGTGTTTCGTTCGCCCTAGTGGCCTCATAGCCCAGCTTGGGGTTGGCCTCTCAACATCAGAAAGAGTATATGCTGAAAAGAGTGCCTATGGTTGGGTGGAAAAGCACTCTTACATAGCGAGTTGCTTAGATCTACGTTGGATATAGATAATTATTCTTATGCATTTCATTTTGAAGTGTTTTTATTAAATGTACGTAATGTTATGATTGTGTATTTTCATTCTAGATGTGTGTGGATAGATTTTAATTCCGCTGTGCATACTTATTTACATTTCTGCACACATTTCGTTTGTTGAAAAATGTATTATGGACTTAGGGTGAAATTTTAGAGCCCATGTTTGGCCAGTGTCCCCTCCCGAAGGTCAGATTGGGTGAGGGGGACATTACAGAGTGGTATCGGAGCTTTTGGTTGCAATGCCGGAGCTATATGGGCCAAAAATCACGATTTACAGGAAATAATCAATATTGGTTCTGTAGGAAATTAGTTTCTGTAAAGTGGTAGTTAAATGGAAGTTAAGGGTCATGGAGTGAGTTTTAAATAAATATCGAAACTTTCTCCTTATTTCGCAATCAAAACCTTGCATAAAACCAAAATTTTGAAAATTGGGAAAATTTACTAAGGCCCTAGCACTGCTACGTAGCGGGGTGATGTGGAGGATCTATGTAGCAGTACGTCCGATGTGCAGGAATTACATGGGTAGAGGGTGCGATGTGGACCAGACACCTCATATATGTATGCGTAGGTGACCGTAAGGGATGGAGTGTGAAGGAGGAGAAGATATAATTGTTGAGCAGCAAGGCAGATCGACGACTCAGAATGATTCAGGCCCACGAAGGTGCATGAAAGTTAAATTTTTTTCGTGGCCCTGAATAAAATCCACCCCATCGACGTGTCATCCTCTGGTGCGTTTCGGCACGTAAAAGCAGTCTCAGGAAACCGCTTCTCCCGGAGCCTGAAAACACCTTTTGGGTCCAAGTGGGAACTAATGTGATGTGGGGAGATGTGTCATGAAGAAATGTCAGAAGGAATGGGACCCTCTTCAGTCATGTTAGTTGTCGAATATCGTGCATATCAATATCAATGACTCACAGTGTCTCAGGTCCTTGAACATGCATGCAGGATAATAGAGCTACACGACCCTGAAGCGGTGAACCGCTCGATGACGTGTCGCTCTCTCATGCATTTATGCTTACAAAAACAGGTCCAGGAAAACACTCTTATCGGACCTTGAAACTATTTTTGGATGACAAGCAATGATGTTATGTTGGGTACAGACATCTAGTGCGTAGGTGACAGGGGCAATGGGACCCACGTCGATCATGTCAGTATTGGGGATCTCGCAGATCTGATCGACGACTAGGATTGAATCAGGTTCATGAAAGTGCATGAAGTTTAATTTATTTTTGCATCCATGAAAGAAAACCACCCTAGCCATGTGTCACTCTCTTCAGGCACGTAAAAGCAATTTTAGGAAACCGCTCTTCTGGGACCCTGAAACTGCTTCTCACTGACAGTGGTAAGGAAATGTGTAACAACCCTCTTATATGAATATAGAGAATATTTAATATAATAAATATAAAATAATGTAAGATAATAATATAATTGGGAATATGAAAGAAAATAAGGGAAAACAAATTGTATTAAATAAGAAATTAAGAAATTGGGAGAAGAAGGAGATAAAAGGAGGAGAAGAAGGGAAGAGAGGGATTGTTTTGGTCTCTTTTTGTCTTTGGCCATCTTGGAAGAGGAGCTCTGGAGGAGAGAAAAGAAAGATAGCACTGGAATACGGTTAATTGTTGGGGGCCTCGCGGGCCTCACCCTTTGACTCGGGGTTGGTTGGGTGGAGAGTCGTCCCCCCACTTTCAGTTGCACTATTGGAGTTGTCAAGGTAATGGTAGCTCCTAGGTCATCTAACCAGGTATGATTTTCAGAGCATATTTTTTATATTTATTGATTAGATCCATTTCTTTGTGAGCTCTTCTATGCATGTTGTTTTTGTTGCTTCTGGATTTTATAAGATGTAACAGCGCTCATCATTTTCATATGGGTTAACCACTAAGTTATTGAGATCTAAATTTATTGGTAATAGCAATGGTTATGAATCACGAAATCTGCTAAGCTGGGTAAATTTCATTTTAGTTCCTTAGTGCACAGATCTTCCCCTTAGATAAAATTAATCAATGTCAAGTACACTATTTTCTTCATGCCATAATAAACCACGAGTATTGTTTTCTTGATGCCATATTAATCCACTACCAAATTGATTGAGTTTCCGTCATTGGATGTGGTGCAAAACATTGCCAATACCCCGCACCAAACCAACCCACACAGCTTCACATTTTAATTGATACAAGAAAAACTATGAATGGTGACAATGTTGTATTTTCTCTCAAGCTCTGCATCAAACAATACGATCTACACTGTAGAGACAATAGAACAATACTCCAAGGCAATATTACAAAACAAATGCCAACAATTAAACAATACCTTTCACCACAATATCAATAGTTGTAATCAGGCACAACTCCAATGGGAAAATTAGGGTTTCGGCTTCACTCATGCATAATTACAGAGAGATTACACCATGTTTCCACAACTGATAGCAATAAGTTTGTTGCATGTAGTTCCATCCAGGTCTCACTGCTCGCGCAGCTCTAGATTTGTTTGGGTCCTGTTCGATTGTTTCTTTAAAAAAAAAAAGGACTTCACTGAGGCCACAGTCCTCGACTAAATTTTGTAGCCTTCTTTCTTGATTTCTGGACTATGTAGAGATCGAATTCTCTTCATGATTTCTGAGTTCTGTTATGGAGGATATCTCCAGTTCTTTCTCGAAATAAATGGCATTCATTTAGAGAGGGAAGCTGCCAAGATATCGAAATGTATCGTGGAAGCTATTCGGTACCTATTATCTCAGAGCATTAATCATAGAGATGTAAACCCATCCAGCATATTTATATATAATCATAGTCGTCTAATCCAATCTTTATTAAATCCTTAGGAGGTAATGTCGCACATAACTAATGATTACTATGTGTAAAGCCATATCCAAGTGAACCGGAATTAGGGTTGCACTTGGTATAGGAGTCACCTTATTAAACAATGCTCATAGCAGATGAAGGATGGGGCGTGTATTCATTTCAGCGACAGTTTATTTAGGATATGTCTCCCACCTACTCATGCATTTTACCTTTATGTCATCCATTTCTTCTCATGCGTTTATCTCATCCGTTTGTTTCATCTCATGAAGCATTCATTTTAGCGACAGTTTATTTAGGGTATGTCTCCCAGCCACTCATGTGTTTTATCTTTACCACATCCGTTACATTTGGATGCAAGTAACAATTACATCTAAATCCACAAAACATATTGATGCCCTTCGAATCCATGAGGCGTGGTGGCTGTAGGAATCCGTTACATTTAAAATTCATATTACTCTCCATTACATACATCCATTACATATTATCTCCATCATTGATAATAAAAACGTATTACTCTCCATCATTATGCAGCACGTTTTCCGACCTTACAATGTGGAACCAGAATTGATCGATCAAAGTTTGGGAGTTTAACAACCCATGATGAGCCATAGTTTTCAGTCTCTGATATGAGTATTTGAAACAATCCATATTGCTTCTATTTCCAGTTGTTACATACTCTGATATGAGTATTAGGGACCAGACTGTATTTGTTTATTTGGAAAATATAGGGATTCATATATTGCAACCACAAATATTTGAATGCATGAGAAAAATAGGAATATTATAATAAAACAATGCTTGAAATAGTAAAATTCAAGCATCTGCATTTTCTAGAGGTTATAACCTAGCTAGTTTAGTAATGTCATTAGTAGGTTATTCATTCAGTTACATTTGCAAATTTCAATGGCTGGCGTTACTCCCTGCCTAATGGTTGGCGTTAATACCTGGCGTTATGGGATTACTTCCTGAGTGATGGTTGGCCTTGAATATATATTTATTAAACATAAATTGTGGAATTATATTTTGAATATATATGTGTGATGTGGTTATTTCAGTACCACTCGAAAATAGGTAATGTGCAGTATGCTGGTTATGCAATGTATGCATGGGAAGAGTTGGACAGCCCTCTCTTCAAGAGTTGGACAACCCTCTCTTCAACCTGTACCTGTAACTGTACCTTCCCTTCTTCATCCTGTACCATAAAAACAACTTATTCTTAGCACATGCATATATTATATAGATAAAAGGAAAAAACTGTAATAAAACCTCAAGATTATATCTACTTACAGAGTCGCCATATGTAGTACCAGTCTCCTTAACAGTAAGAGTTTTCAATGCAGTAGCAGTTGTTGTCACTATCTCATTAGTAGATTGGGATAAATTCTCCTTCACCTGGACCTCCTCTCCAGGAACTGTAATATATTATGTGCATAGCTATCATAACATGATTTTCAATCAACCTTAACATTATTCTCTAATAATGATTGACACGACCACAATTATCAAGAAATCATTCCAATTATAGTCTAGTCTAAAGAACTTGAAGAAATCGATTTAGATCCAAAACATGAATTTAGTAATGGGGCCTGCCTGACGATAAATCTACATGTTGTAATCCGTAGTCGTTTTGGATCTCATCCTCATGATGATTTTCTATATGATTCTGCATCATGGCCGATGGCTCAGGCTTATGCTCAACGTGAGATTCAACCACCTGAGCCTCCTTCTTTGGATGTCCAGCAGGATGACCAAAGTGCACTTGTATTTCTTGCTTCAAGGTCTCAATATTCGTCTCCCATTAATATCTTCACCATTTCCATGATTACCACAAGTCTACCGTTTATCTCGACAATTATCAATAGTCCAGTGTTGGCATTACTCTTCTTAGCCAACTCGACTTACTCCCTTCGCTGGAGATGGGTATTTATAGAAAGCCGCGCCTGACCCAGGTCCTGCAAATTGCATCGAATAATTTCAAAGAAATATCTATAGAATCCAATGAATCCATCTTGCATCGTAACTTTATTTTTATTTTTTTAATTTTTTTTGGATAGCAGTATATCTATAATATAGATAGTTCACAAGTTAATTATCATTAATTTATCTCTTATTTATTCTCTATGTTTAATTAAATAAATTGTTTATTTATTGTTATCCAATTATCCATATATTAATTACCAGTTTTACATCAAAATGTAATTACATGTTAGATGTGCTTCTTGCTTTCCAATAAAATCGCAGTTAGTACAGTTTCCTCAATAAAAATTATCGCAGTTAGTACAGTTTATTCAATAAAAATTATCCCAGTTAGTACAGTTTTTTTAGTATGGGCGTCGGTTTAGGGTTTAGCGCATTTAAGATAAGCTCATATTATCTGTGAAATTGTTTGGTGTGCTTCTTGTTTTCCACTAAGAATCGCAGTAAAAGGAATGAGGCAGTGGCTGGTGTACATAAGGCGTTATTCATGACATTAGACGGTTGTATCATTATACATCGTTTCATTTCTATATTTAATTTTGAGATGTGTGATAACTGGCACTCAAATCGTTTTTTGTTGGCCAAAAAATTTCTAGTGATGTACAGTTCCATTTTTTTTTGTTATTTTTTTTGGAATTTCAGTAATCTTAAAATGGGCCAAAACTTTTAAGTGCACCGTTTTACGGCATACTTCCAAAGTAAATGGGGTGGAACTACATTTCCATGAGATTTAATCTAGAAACAAATCACCTTAAAAAAAACTGAGGGATTTGAGTGACAGTTATCCCATGCCTAATTTTCTTAATTTTGATGCGCAGTGTATTTATTTTTAATAAGTTGTACTCACATCTTGGCATCAATGAATTTGCTGAAATATATTGGATTCCAAATTTCAACCTTTTAGCAATATTTTAAAGAGCATGATATCCTACTTTTCCAGATCATTAATACTCCCCGGCGTCACTATCTTATTACTCCCCAGCGTCACTTTCTTAGAATATTTTAAAGAGCTTGATAGCCTCTTTTTAGAAGTGAATAGTGAATTTAATGATTCAAATGACGCTGGTGATTGAAAATCAATGTAAAGTCTTGATTGTAGTGAATTGTTTTGGTATCTCCTGAGTGTGATTAGAGTGGTCATACAACCCAAGACGATTTTACAGTTTTGCATTTGTTTCTACAATGCTCCATGTATTTTACTTTCCCTTTCGTTCGCATGCAGTGCTGCTATAAAATTAATGCTCTAAAATTAAAGCTTGAGGATTGAAGTTTGTAAAGATTTAGAGTTGCAAGATGCTTTTAAGGAAATTAGATTGACTCTTTTAGGTGGGATTGGATGTATCCATTTCGCCAAACCTTTCATGGAAATGGTTCTTGGCTGCAAAAATCTTCACACAATTTTTCAAGATGGAAAACCAAAATGAATCAACCAAACCCTCAGAGGAAGCCAGATGGGCTCATGGGGATGTAAAATAAAACTTGGCTGCCAACCTTCACACATATTAGAGCTCCTTGTTTTCCTTTAGAGTCTGGATTCAAACCCATAACCATGCATTGGAAGTTCCTTTACATTTGCTAGGGTTTTTTGTCTCATACATTTCAATTGTCATACATTTCAATTGTCAACAGGATATCAATGACATTTCGAAAACCCTCATTATCTAACCCACTGCTCATAAGTGATGGTCATGACCAGTTCAAGTAAGCATGTGGTGAGATAAGGAAGTTTCAAACTTAAATTGTATTTGATAGATACAAGTATTGTATGCCTTTTAGATCATAATGGCGACCTCAAGCTTCAACATATATTTTCTCTTAGTTTAGAACCTAAATCTATAACTTGCACCTTAAAAAAAAAAAATTGAATGCAAAAGACCTAGACCGTATCCTTGAAGCCCATGCATAAGTTTGAAATATCTGGTTTTGTTTGGATTTAAGAGTCGGCTAGCATTGATATTTAAGATTAAGCATAGGCGTTCCTTCAATTATGGGAATTGTTGCATCTAAGTGTTGTTATCCTTAGTGGTTGTTTTCAATGGAATGCTATAGGTTTGCTGAAAGAATACAACATGAACATAGCACATTGCATTTTAATTTACTACATATGCATTGAACGATTAGTAAAGGTTGAATGTGAGCTCGAATTTGAGCCTCATGAGATTTGATTCCTCTCTCTTCAAGTGAGCCTCATGAGCTCAAAGTCATAACCTAGTTGTAAAAAAAAATAAAAAATTAAAAAGAGTTTATTGAGATAAGGAGCAAAGTGAATACAAATCAAGTGAATGCCAAGTTGAAGGATGTGAAGTAAGCAGTCCATAGCCAAATTAACTCGAAGTCAAGTTGAGTCGAGATCCTTGTCTGGAGCAAAGTAAAGTCAAGGGTCAAGTACGTTATATAAGATAGTGACATTGGTGTCTCAATTAGGTTTGTCAAACCAAGTTCACGGGTTGTCTTATTGGAGCTTTATATCACCCTAGCAAACAACATTTATTTATGCAAGACTTGTAGATGGAAATACAAGGGAAATTATGATGAATATCTTATATAGGCACAATACATAGACTTGAAGAAGTACAATGTGAAGCAATGTTTGATAGAGAGGATATGACAAAACCCACATGAAATAAAAAAGAAGAAAGAATATAGATTCCTAGGCATAAACAAAAGATGTAGTGACAAGTGGTAATCAAGAAAAAGGAAGCAACACAAGAAGCAAGGTAACAATAAGAAGATAAACTTCATATAGTGTGCCAAAAATTGAGATATAAAAACCACTAAAATGAATCCATGAAAAATGAAATCCCTATGAAGTTGATGACCTCTTCTGATAAAATTTTCTTTATGATAGAAAAGAAAATGGTAATTTAATGGTCCTATTCACCATGAATCTTTCTTATTTACATAGCAAATTTTAGATTACAAAAGGATCAACTAGAGGTTCTACCCTTATGCAAAAAAAAAAAAATCAATGAATAAAAGGGTGAATACTTGATTTGTTTTGTAATAGTATACTCCACAACCAATCTATTGTGAGTGTTGGCCTTCTCAAATTTCTCACTCTCTACAATTCTTCATTACAGTTTTTGAGCACTTGAACTGACTTGTGGGCACTACCTCTCCCATGATACAAAAACTTGAACAACTCCCAATCAAGATACCAAGATTCCTTAAGAAGACATGTGATTATTAGCATATGGCTACATTCCACCTAAGATGTATGGTTATTAGGTTATGCGTGTGATACTTCTTGATGTTATTCATTATGTTGTGGTGTTTTATAAGATAGATGACATGTGGAACATAAAATGATATTATTTCATGATGGTATTAATTTAGCATTTTAATAGCTTATCATTGCATCTAGAGATAAATGACATTTGTCAGATAAAGGGTATGAAAGCATGTTGTGATTAATTTTGGTATTTTACAACTATGTTTTGTGTTAGTGAAGAATAAGAAATTATACTTGATATTTGGTATGACATGTTAACATTTCATGCTAACCCTTATTGCTCCTTGTAGAATACATATTTGATATGATGATGGATTATGTGGGTTGTCATAATGAATATTTGACATATGATGGATCATGTTGGTTGTTACTCCATGTTGATAGTACTAATGTTGAAAAATGGTAGCTTGTGATGGCATGTTTATGAGATGCTTAGTGAAATTATGAAAGTACCATGACCAGTTATGTTATAATGATAGCAAAAAGCACCTAAAATGCGTTAGATGTTCAACTTGGCATGACTTATCATGACAATGGCTTAGGATGTAATGCAATGCAATATGAACTGGTGGCTAGACATTCTTGTTAGCACACGATTCAAGGTTGATCCATGATATTATTATATTGAGAAATGGTTACTAATGATTATTCATTATGGCAAGTCGAAGTTGTTCAAGGTGATCCACTCAGATAGCCTGATGAGGCTAAGTATTCTGTGATTTCATGGGAGCCCATAACCACGAATGAGAATGTTTACTATAAATAAATTACGGGCTGTGGGACAAGCCCAACAATTAGCTCTATGCCAGCAGAGCTTGACTTTTGTACCAAAAATTGGGAAGGTGGCAATGCCATGGATACTTCCCGAAGAAATTCTAATGTGACCAGGGTCCACGGTTGGAGACATACTCACCGGGAGGGAGGTTTATGTAGAAGGACTTCTGATGCCTGGGGCTAGTGCCTTGAGGGTGCGGTGGAGGATGTTTAGGATAGCCTTCCGAGATGCCTGGGGTATAATGATCCTGATATTAGGATTGTGGTACCGGGAGTATCAGGATTAGGGTACTGGGAACCAGATGCCGACTAGTACCGATGAGGCCCAGATTCCAGTTAGAATCCGATGAGGCCGTATTATTACCAGAAGTTGGGAAGGTGGCAATGCCGCGGTAAATTCCCGGGGAAATTATGATGCCTACTGTATGATCCGTGGACAGGTTACAGTAGAGGGCCCATGCCATGGTGAGCGGGACCATCCGGAGTTGAAGGGGAGGTGTAGGGAGGTTGATCGGATGGTATGATTCTCACGGAGAGGGTGAGTAAGGAAAGAGGAAGTAAACAAATACACGGCTATTAATTATTAAATAATTATCTAATGCTTTTGTATTTATGATGCATAATTGTTGTTATGATTGCATACTTGACTCATAGGGAATTACTTAAGAGCATGTTGTAACTTAGGGTGTTTGATTGTATTAGTTTGTTTTGGAGACTTCTATGTGGTGGCCACACATATAAATCTCTTAGCTTCACAATAGTACTAGCTACTTATATATTCTAGTATTTACTTGATTGATTGATTGAATAAATATTGTATTTATTGCTTGAATATTAAAACTTCGGGACGAAGTTTCTTGAAGGGGGAGAGTATGTAACAACCCTCATATAAGAATATAGAGAATATTTAATATAATAAATATAAAATAATGTAAGATAATAATATAATTGGGAATATGAAAGAAAATAAGGGAAAACAAATTGCATTAAATAAGAAATTAAGAAATTGGGAGAAGAAGGAGATAAAAGGAGGAGAAGAAGGGAAGAGAGGGATCTTTTTGGTCTCTTTTTGTCTTTGACCATCTTGGAAGAGGAGCTCTCGAGGAGAGGAAAGCAAGATAGCACTGGCATAGGGTTAATTGTTGGGGGCTCGGGGGCCTCAGCCTTTGGTTGGGGGTTAGTTGGGTGGAGAGTCGTCCCCCCACCTTCAATTGCACTATTGGAGATGTCAGGGTAATGGTAGCTCCTAGGTCATCTAACGAGGTATGATTTTCATAGCATATTTTCTGTATTTATTGATTAGATCCATTTATTTGTCAGATCTTCTATGCATGTTGTTCTTGTTGCTTCTGGATTTTATAAGATGTAACATTTTATCATATTCCTATATTGGATCAGAGATCTACATCCATATTTAATATCCTTTGTTATTTAGTAGGTTTTATGAGTTTTAAGGTTTCTACAAAATGTAGGTGGCATTTGCTCGAAATCGAAAAACTCAGTCGATCTTATGCGCCATATTGCAAGAAATCGAGCCATAAGGGGGAAATCCCCCTTGACCCCCGTCGTCACCCTCATATGTTGTTGAGTGTGAGAATTTTGGTGATTGTCAATGTGGGTTGTTCCGAGGTTGCATGAAGATCAATGTTGTAATTTTCTAAGACTGTAATAAATCTAACAAATGTGTTTATAAACACTATTGCAAATTCAAAATCCTATTAGTTACAGTTAAGTATCAGCATTTCAGTCTAGTGCAGTTATGAATTTTTTGATCTTGGTTAGACCAAGAAGAAGTGTATCGTCATGGAGGATGCATAGGATCCTTATGAGGCAGATGTAATGGGAGAGAATGTACACGCTGATAATGTAGAGACAAAATCTAATAGTAGAAGAAACCAATCAACTCCCCCACACATTGTAGAAACCATGAGAAGCTTAAGGGTGGAGCTGCAGAGTTGTAGAGAAGACAATGACAGGATGATTAGAGCCCAAGAGGAGCATAATCAGTTGAATGCATCTATGCTTCAAATTTTTACTGACATTCAAAGGAAGATAAAGCATGGGTAGAATTCAGAAAATCAGGAAAAGAGTGGGGGTAGCTCAAGGAGGGATTCCCACAAGAGATCGCATAGTTCAAGAAGGATTTCTAGAGATAGGACATATACTCCAGAAATCTATTCTAGTGAGTCACATGACTCTAAATAATCCATTGAAGTTTCAAGCTCTTCATCTCATAGAAACAAGAGAAAGAGGTCTTCCAAGAACAACTCTCATGGAGAATTTAAGAAGGACAAACCTCCTACCTCTGATGGTGAGGTTAAATCTAGTCAAGTAGCTGAGGCTTCGCTTCTTGGGATGAGGAAGTATTTCCAAGTCCAAGACTATTCAGGAAATATATTGAAGGAAAGAGTGGCCATATTCAATCTAAATGGAAGAGCGTCTTTACTTTGTTAGTATATTGTTGTTGGACGCATATGATTTGTAAGTCATCCCATACTATTTTTTGATCCATAGTTTATATTAGCCCATGGTATTGACCCATAGTATTGGACACATATGCTTTGTAAGTCGTCCCATAGTATTATCTGTTCCATGGTATTGTTCCATAGTATTGGGCATAGACTTAGTATATAAGTGTGTGTTTAGGCCAATGAAGGCACCGTGGCATTATTTGTATTGGGATTCCTCAAAGGAGGTCTCCCCCTTGAAGTGTCCCGCAATCAATAAAATATTATGTGATCTAATATATCGTTCATTTTATCAATTAATTGTTGCAGGTTCCTCACAATTTTGCTAAGCTAGTGAGCTCAACCATAGAGATACAATAATCTCAGATCACTCAACAAACATGGCACCCACATTACCTACCTCACCCAACACATGGAAGGCCCTCTTCTCTGCTACACAGTTCCTCAAGGCCCCTTCCCTCCAGTGCTATTCAAGGTGGACATAGAAAGGTCCAACTGTTGTTCTTCATGAGATTTCAGCTTTCACTAGGTTTAGCAAGCAGATCCAACCCTAAGTTGACCTTATTATCGGTTATTTAAGCTGGGTTCTTCACAAGGCACGACCTAATCTCTACTCTGCAATTCGGTCTTCTACAATCGATCTAAGTGTTCTCACAAGTTCTCTACGCCGTTCAAGCTCTGCAGTTCATCCCCACGGTTTGATCTATGGTCGTCCGAACTGGTTCAACTCTTACACAAGGTTTTCTTGGGTGTTCTCGACTCTACAAATTCACATATATAGCTCATGGTTTTCTTTCTTTTTCTCCACGGATAGGCTTAGTAATGCGTGAATGACTTGTGTTTTTGGTCAACCATGTTATAGCAATCAGGATTGATCAAATTCCGAGGTGTGGAGTGGCTTAAGGGACAAGTAAAAGAAAAAGCCATACCCTTCCATATGGATTCGCGGGCCTTCCCCATACTCAATCGAATTCATGGTTTGGTTTTCTCAACCACCCTCCTACAGTAGCATTAATGTCAGCATGGGGAGTCAAATGGGTTCACAATTGGACATGTGGCAGCATGGGTTCCAATCCCATAACCCAATCACCTCTCCCTAGTGGATACACATGGCCCCTTCTCATTGGTTGCCTCCTTAGCCAACTTTATTGGGTATTTTATTGCAATAATTAATAACTCCATCATTTACAAATCCTCATGGCTTAATAACACATGGATAATCAAGCTGTCCAATACTTTCATATGCAAATGAACCTGAACATCCACTAGTGGGGCCTTGTCCTTGATCTCCAAACTAGGGAAACACACATTGTATTTACACAATATTTACATTGAATCCAATAAACCGTAAGGGTCAAAATAGGGGTATTACACCTAAGTATGGGGGCTTCCCAATTTAATTAATGTTTCCACTTATGAGATTATTTTGGTTGTCAAGTAGGTGTTGTAGTGTCTTCATAGTTTAGCTCCTTGCCATATCTTATTTAATCATTTGATGTCTTTGTTGAAATGTTATGATTAAATTTGGAGAACATTCAAACTATGCCATATCATCTCATATCCTCATCTCTTCCAAGCATCTATCTCCCTCATCTTTTAGAGCATTTTGTGTACATGGAAGATAGTTTTCGGTTTGGTTCATCAATAGTGGAAGGTGATAATGCTAGAGTTATTTAGCTTATTGTCCCATTTGGAGTTGGAGGGTTCACAATGCATGTGTCATAGAGATTCCCAAATATTGTCTCATAGATTAAGTAGGAAGGGTAGATTCCTCTTGGGTGATTTGTGGGATTCAGTCTCTCATTTTTAGAAGAATTTTTATTCTCTTTTGATGGAGTATGGTTTTCTTGTTTTTGAGCATCCTTTCATTATGAATCTTTTAAGGCTTGTCCAAAATTTTGATTTGTATAGATTTAACATTGGAATATCTAGGTCTTTCTTGAGAGATTGATGTTGGTATTTTTTTCATCCGCTTTAATAATGTGACTCTCATTTCTTGCATTCCATACTTCATGATAGGCATTCATTATCCCAATTCCTAAATTCTCATTAGATAACTAAGGATTTAAAGGATAGAGGAATTCGACAGTTGCCCATTGTTTGGTCATATAGGTTTTCTTAACACTTTTTTCATGGTTGTTGATTTATCATGGTTTTTCTTCCAAGGCCAAGCTAACCAAAAGCAAGGTTTTTGATTTCCCGTGTCTTTCTAGTCAGTGATTTGTGACAATGAATCACATATTTTGGGAGTGTGATTATGCAATGAAGTGTTGAAGGTTTCTAGTATATTTTCACGCAAGGGAAACTTAGGGTAATGTTCACTAGTAGTGATTGCATATGCTTGCAGTAATCCGGCTAGTTGTCGATGTTCCGCCTTTACCATCTGGCATTCCATATACTTCGCCACAAAACTTACCACATCCCTCTTCATACCATGCCAAAAGAACAAAGGTTTCAAATCTGCGTACATCTTTTTTATTCCAGGATGTGCTCTATAGACGGCTCGGTGAGCCTCAGACGGTATTAAACCTTGAATTTCTTCATTATCAAGAACATACATGCGACGGTTATACTGTAGTAAACCATCCATGTCCAAAGAGTACCCTTCAAACTTGGGTATCCTCATCTGTTCATTCTCCAACTCAGCTTTTACTTCATTATACCATGTGTCCTTCTGTTGTAGTGTCAATATCTTTTCTCTTAAGTTGGTCTTTAATGGTATGACAGAGAATATCCTAGGTCTACGACTAAGTGCATCTGCCACTTTGTTTAAGGTCCCTTTCACATAAGTTATGTCGAAGTCGTACTCACTGAGTACTTCCTACCATCTTCTTTGTCTTGCATTAAGGTCGCTTTGAGTGAAGATGTGTTGTAACCCACAATGGTCAGTCTTTAATTCAAACTTTCTCCCTACCAGATAGTGTCTCCATAACCTCAAAGCATGCATCACTGCAGTCATCTACATATCATGGGTTGCATAGTTCTCTTCATGCGGCCTAAGTCTTCTAGACGTGTACGCAATTACCCTTCCATATTGCATCAATACACAACCAACACCATCCTTTGAAGCATCCGTGCACACCAGGAAATCTTTATCCATATCGGGAACTCTTAAGATTGGTGTCGTAGTCAGTAATTCTTTTAATTTAGCAAAGGCCTCTTCACATTTCTCCGTCCAAATGAAAGGACGGTTCTTCTTTTGCAATTCACTAATAGGTCCCGCTACTCTAGAGAATCCTTCCACAAAACGTCTATAATACCCGGCAAGCCCCATAAAGCTTCGTACCTCATGTACGTTTGTGGGTGCTGGCTAGTCCCAAATGGCTTCAATCTTGGCTGGATCTACAGCTATCCCTTCGCCGGATATGATGTGTCCAAGATAATGAATCTCCTTCTGTAAGAACGAACACTTTGATAATTTTCCATAAAGGTGATTTTCTCTTAAACATTTTAAGACTATCCTCAAGTGTTCCTCATGTTCTTCCAGTGTTCTTGAATAAATCAGAATGTCGTCTAAGAACACCTGTACAAACTTGTCAAGGTGTTGCCGAAACACACTGTTCATCAGGTTCATAAATACACTGGGTGCATTTGTTAAGCCGAAAGGTAGTACGACAAATTCGTAGTGTCCAAATCTAGTTTTAAACGCTGTCTTGGGGATATCTTCATCCTTGATCCTCAACTGGTGGTATCCCGACCTTAGGTCAATTTTTTAGAATACCGTCGCACCCTTCATCTGGTCAAAGAGGTCATCTATTTTGGGTAGGGGATATTGATTTCTTACGGTCGCCTTGTTCAATTGACGGTAGTCAATGCACAAGTGCCAAGACGCATCCTTCTTCCTTACAAAAATAATAGGTGCTCCCCAAGGAGACACACTAGGTCTGATCAGTCCTAAATCTAACAACTCTTGTAGTTGAATTTTCAATTCCTTCAATTCTGGTACTGACATTCAGTAAGGAGTTCTAGCTATGGGCTCAGTTCCAGGTTTTAGTTCTATAGTGAAATCTAGTTCACGCTGTGGCAGTAATCCGGGTAATGCGTCAGGAAACACGTCCATGAATTCTGAGAACAAGGGGTGATTAATTACTTCTACCTTATCCCCTTCCTTATTCAATGCAATCACCGCATACAATTGACACCCTTTTCTCATGCTCTTCTTTAGCTGCATAGCCGATATCATTCTCAAGGAAACTTTCTTTTTCTTCCCCGTTAACATCCTCTTGTAACCTTCATCGTCGATGAAAGTTAGTTCCTTACTTCGGCAATCCATCATCGCCGAGTGTGCTTCTAGCCAATCCATCCCTAGGATTAGATCGTATGTACCCAATTCCGTAACATGAAAGGATATTCTAGAAGAACATACTCCTAGGTCGACTTCACAGTTCTCTACCTTAAGACCCACACTCTAGACACTGCCAGATGCCATCTCGACAGTGTCGAAATCATCTTGACTTATTGGCATCATTTTATTATTTTCTACAACTTTTAAGGAAATAAAACTTTCAGTAGCTCCAGGGTCTATAAGTAAGGAAAATACATTACCATGTATCTTACCAGTAGTCTCGAGGACGGTGGACTGATGTTCAGCTTGGCGGTTGTTGACGACAGCGTGTATACGATGCGCTCGTCCTAAATCGGCTGCAGTAGTTTGTCACGGTGCTTGGGATCTTTGGTTTCCCCGGTCCTACTGAGGACATTTGCTTTGGAAGTGTGGTCCCCCACACCTCCAACATCCTGCTTTGGGCCCTCTTGTTTTGTTTCTAGCAGGTGCATCATTTCTTCTTGGTCCAAACTGCGCCGGTTTTGCAAAAGGCTTTGCATGATCATTCCGTGGTGGCGGTCGGTATGGTTTTCTGTCATCTCTGTTAGAACCTCCGTTGAAAGGTCTCCTTCCAAAATTCTTATTCCCATATTGATGTTTGGGTGCATGTGAAGGTTGACTTCCTCGGTCTGTACTCGTAAAGTTCTTATTCTGCAGTATCTTGCCGGGAAGCTCTTCTTCCGCTATGAGGGCCTTCTGGACCGCATCGTGCAAAGTAGAAGGTGTCAAAATACGAACCTTGTCCCGTATGACTGGGTTTAATCCGTAGATGAACTTATTGACCTTTAATTTCTCCATGGAAACATGGGGTGCATACCTTAGTAACTCCATAAAATGGATTTCGTACTCTTGTATTGTCCATAGTCCTTGCTTTAGTGCATGGAAATCATTCAGCTGTCGCTCAATGAATCCGTCTGATAGGTAATGCTGACGGAAATGTTCATCGAACAATTCCCAAGATATCTCCTCAAGCTCTAGACCTAGCTGAGGTCCCAAGGTCTTCAACCAAAGAAGGGCTTCCCCCTTCAGTTGTAGTATCGCCATCCATACCTTCATGTTAGACGTGTAGTCTCTCAAAGAAAAACACATGGCGATGTTTTCTAGCCATGCCTCTGCAGCGGTTCCCTCAGTGGAACCCCAAAATTCAGGAAACTTCACCTTTTCAAACTCTTAGTGTATGTTGACTGGAGGTGGCGTCCGCGGTACTGCAGTGACTTGAGAACCAACGTTCTCGTGATCAAGTCGTGTCATCAACGCTTCCGTCATTCTGTGGTAGTTCCTCATCATTGTCATGACCTCGTCCGCAGGTAGGTTAATGGTTTCCTCAGCTCTCGAAGGATTATCCTCAGGGGCTGTTGGGGTTGACGGGCGTGCAGCTCGTCCTCGTGCCCTTCCGGCTCTACCCTGGCGAGTTCTTCGATCCATGACGAAGTCTGTTTAGACGTAAAATAAAATTTATTAGTCAACTAAACATCATAAACTGTTTCGCGCGGAATTGTCTATGTCCGAACTAAGTTCGACCTTGCTCTGATACCAAATGTAGGGCTTGTAGATCAAGAACGTAAATTTTTTTTTTTTTTTTTATACAAATCATTCGACCCTAACCAAATAAAAAAATTACAATTCGTGCCATTCAAAAAAATAATATTCTCAACAAATAATTCATTAGGAATATAGATTTAAATGTGAAAATATAAAGATTTCCTAATGAATGAATATTTAAAAATGAAAGGTCTCTTTTGTCCCCTTAATATACTTGAGTAGAGAATTAAACAATATTTCTTTTCAATTGGTAAATTGACAACACTTTTCATGATGCAATTATAAATATGCATGTATCCCTTTTTTTCTAAATGAATCATATAAATTTTCACTTCTAAATATATATATGTAAATACAATTTTCCATAAGATAAGTACCGACACTTTTCAAATAAAATGTAAATGTAAATACACATGTATTCCTTTAAATGAATCACACAAATTCTCATTTCTATAAATATGTAAGTAATTACAATGCTCCATAAAAGATGAGTATTCAAAATTTATAGAAATGGTTATTAGAGGTTTAACAATTATATATCGCGAACTCCAATTCATGAGTAGTCATACTAATTTAAATAAACATAAACTATATACTTTATAAAATCAACTAACTATTCTTCTAACATTTAAATATCATAAACTCTAATTCTCTAATCCACGAGTGGTCATACCTTTCATGGGTACATAATCTTAAATTTGATAGAAAGGCCAGTGAACCATACTAAATCCACTAACCCCAAGTAAATAAATTTCCAACTAACAGAACGAGATATACACTCTTATACTTTTGCATCCTAAAAGTGAGTGAAGAAGAACTTTCACCCTCATCTCCCGAATAGCTTAATACACAACATAGTTTCAGCATTACTAAATCGAGGTAGAAGAAACTTAGTAGCATCCCTTTTAATCGCAAAAAGATTACTGAGATTTACCACAGGTTGAATTGTAGTAGGAGTATAGGCAAATTAAAAACCAAGCGATATTTTTCCAGAGTACAACCCTAAGCTAGCAGTTACAAGGATCGAGGAAAACACGCTGGAGTTAGCAATCTGGATGTAACGATTAGATAGAGGGTAGGTGAATCCACCAGTTGGAAAAGAGAACACGATCTCCAATCGAATTAAATGGAGGCGTAAATCCCTGGAAGGCTGGAAGAGTATGCTGAACGGATCCAAACACCAGCGAATTATATTCGCTTCAGTTGTTTATGTGCAGTCTGTGTGTATGCATCTTCATGGAGAACCATTACCACAGTGACTTCATCGGGATTCGATCAGGGGTTAAGCAAATCATCATGGTGAAGGAAATTACGACAGGTGGCTAAATCGAAACTCAAACTGAGCTATTTAAACAAACTGAACATTGAAATTTTAATGGCATGAAGCTCAAATAGAAATTGATCAAAAAATAATTGATTACCGAATTTAGAAAACAGGGATCTGAATGAAATTATCGATCAAGACAACCCAACAATGCTATGAACGCTGAACACTATTATTGTAGAGATTATGAAATCTTAAATAAAAAAAAGACACAGAAATATTAGATCTCAGCACACGGAAGTTAAGTAGGTATTAGAATCATGGGTTGAAACAACACACATATAAGGAAATCATTGATTAAGTTACCTCAGAAATAATAAAACCGATCATGAAATTATTTACAAGAAATTGAGCAAGGTTAAAACTGATTACGAAAACTTACATACCGTGAATCGATCGGTGTTTTAAAATCGGATCATGAAATTACTTACGAGAATCGATCAAAGGTCAAACTGAATACTAAATTTGCATGCAGTGGATCATACAGATTCCATTTCGATCTGGACTAAACAAAGAGGATTGAGAGGGAAATGGGTACTACAATGATGCCCTCCCATTCAAGATCGAGAACAGAGATCTATGCAGAAGTAGCAATCCCAAGAAACGCCTTGGACAGAGGAATTAACAAGTCACGAATTGACCTATGGATGTTGTCCCGATCTGAAGTAAACGCAGAGGGTTCGAGAAGAGAAAAGGAAGTTCAATAATGCGCAGAGATAAAAGAATATAGAATGGATTCAATGCGGAGTAAATCTACGCCTATCATTCACCCGAATAAAAAAAGATTACAACGCTATTAGGAAATAGAACTGATTCAATACAGAGTAGATCGAATTCAATTCCAGAAAACAAACTAAATCTCTGTTATTTTCGATAGGAACTTTAATAATTCAGATCTAATTTAAATAAAATTTTGACCGTGAACAACACAGATCTAATTACTAAATAATTCAAATTCATAATAAAAATCCGATCTCTGTTATTTTCTATAGAAAATTTCTAATTCTGATCTATAAAATTTCGACTGAATGATACAGATCTACCTACTAAATAAATCAAATTCATAATACATACCAGATCTCTAATATATTCGACAGAGAATTAATAATTCAGATCTATAAATTTTCAACTGAATAATACAGATCTAACTGCTAAATAAATCAAATTCATAATACAAATCCGATCTCTGTTATTTTCTACAGAAAATTTATAATTTTGATCTATAAGATTTCGATTGAATAATACAAATCTACCTACTAAATAAATCAAATTCATAATACAAACCAGATCTCTAATATTTTCGACAGAGAATTAATAATTCAGATCTAATTGAAATAAAACATAATCAAAGTTTTACAGAAATCTTAATTCGACGATCTTAAATCAAAATTATAAATACACTAATCATATGAACAATAAGAACCTGCAATGGTCGTAGCTCCAATCGGAAGGTGAACCTCCTCGTTTTTCGCAGCTCCAAACTCGTCGCCAATCACCACGGTCACAGACAGACACCTCGGTTAACCACCCTACCACTCTGGAAGTACTCTTCTTTCTTCCAAACCCCCGAGCTAATCGGGCCGTAGAGTTCACACACGTATATCAGAAATCCAGCTTGGGTTCCCCTCCCCACCAGTATTTCCTAGCCAAACCCTTAAATAATAGCAAGTCTTTGAGGCACTCGAAAATTACGACAATCATCCAAATTATGGGTCCTTTACCCATTCCCCAAGCCTTCCTTATAAAGGAAAATCTCATGCGACACATGTTGCTTCATGCATAATTAAATATTTTTAATTAATTATTTAATTAAAACACTCACCCATCCAAGTGTTAGTTTCTCTGGGAAGTGCACCAACATCCCTAAGTTTGCTCAAGTTTGTCCCCCAGATATTTTAATTAACTCCTAGCTTTTAGTTGGCTAGGTGTCTAATCTTAGGATTCTATTTTGCTCATAAATAATTTTTTCTATTATTTTAAATGCTCAACAAAAATAACTATTCATGTGCAAATGCCTAAATTATTTTTATGCATTTGCTAAGTAATAATCTAGAGTTATTCTGATAAGTTTTTATGCAGTTAAATTTAACAATCAAACTCACTAGGATCACGGTGCCGCGCCGTTGGGATCCTAGTTCCTTAATTTTAATTCCCTTACATGGCACTACTCCGTCGGGTCCAGTCATCCATGGTTTCCATTCCTTGGCATGGTACCGCATCGTTGGGTCCTTGCGTCGATTCTTTCCGTTCTCGACAGGGTACTGCATCGTTGGGCCCTTCTGCCACCATCTTTCTATTTTGACTTGCGGGAACTCTTGTAGGGATTTTAGGAATCGTTACCATCCATCCTCCGTGTACATGCTATCTAGGGACTAATGGCGCTGAGGAGTGAGTCCGTTCTCACTGCGCGCCCCTCAACTCGTACATGACCAGCTCCATCATGGCCCACCTCATACGCCCTCACGCATTCCTCTTGAGCAAGCGGATCAGTGCTTATCTGCTCATGCCTGGTATTCTTGTCAGAAGTCGACATCGTCGTCCCTCCCCCTGTGTGTGATTTACTCGTACTCTACGACGCTTCATGTTCCTTTGTGTGTCCGTTGGTGAACTTTCTGACTTGTTTCTACACACACTTCTCACAACAAGTTATTAGTAGCACTGTCCTCAATAATCATCATCTGATTTCTAAATCTAGTATTGTTAAACATTTATGATTTATTCAAACTGTTCATTCATCTAATCAAATATACATTTCGTCGACAATTACATAATCACCGTATTGCTAGTCGTTAATCATTATCGATCAACATAATTTTCCATAGTCATAGTTAATCGTTTAACATATGCAATTATTCATTTACATCAACAGTTCAGATACACATACTCAAAAATAAGGTCAAAAGGTTATTTAATTAATGTTTCAATCGGCCGGGTCACTCAGCAGGTGCCTTCAATGTCTACAAAAGTCTAGGGGCACTACAAATAAAACTTAGTGGAGAAGGATAAATTGAAAAGCATAAATATCGATTAGTATCTAAAGGGTTTTCTCAACAAGAAAGTATAGGCTATACTAAAACATTTGCTCTTGCTGCTAAAATGAACACTATATGAACCATAATTACTCTCGTTGAATATTTTCAATGCGAAATTCACCAAATGGACATCAAGAATTATTTTTTAAATGGAAATCTTCATGAATAAATTTATATGCAATGGTCACCTGGTTGTATCACCTTTGAAACTTCAAGTTTGGTATGCAAACTAAACAAGTCTTTATATGGTCTTAAACAGGCACCTAGAGCTTGGTATGAGAAAATTGATACGTATTTCTTGAGGAATAGTTTCAAATGGTGTTTATCTAATCCAAATATACATTTTAAGTACGTTGATGATAATGTATTTATTGTGGATCTCTATGTAGATGAGATAACCCTTACCAGAAACCATCTTTCATTAATATGGGGATTGAAAAATGATCTTAAGCATGAATTTGAAGTTACACATTTAGGCGTATTGCAATATTTTTTGGGTCTTCATATTTGGCATATGGATGATGGATTTTCCTTTAACAACCTAAGTATGCTTTAGCTTTACTCACACAGTTTCATATGAGTGATTGTATTCATTCACCTAAACCATTTCAGTATGTAGTAAAGTTAATTGTTGATTGTGATACACCTCTTGTTGATGCCATTCTTTATTGTCAACTTGTGAGGAGTTTGATATATTTGACACATAGCAGTCCAAATCTCTCTTTTGTTGTTAGTATGTCCTCTAGGTTTATGGAACATCCTCATTACAACCATTGGAAAGAAGCCAAGAGAATTCTTAGATATTTATAGGAGACACTACATTATGGTGTTTTATATTCTAGTAGGGTTATAGTTTCACTCCTTGGTTATATAGATTTTGATTGTGAAGGAGATAATACCAATAGATGGTCTACTGCATTATACATATTTCATCTTGGTTTAGGTTCGTTTTCATGGTCCAGTAAGAATTAGAGAGCACGTTCTCTTTCTTCTTGTGAAGCATAGTGCAGGGAAGCTAAGGAAGCATCTAAAGCAGCAGTGTGGATCCAACATGTTCTTATAGATATTGGAATGGTTTAGAAGTCCCCCAATGAGTTAAGATGTGAAAATAAAAATGCAATTCAACTTGCATATAAACCAGTTTATCACTCCAAGACCAAACAAATTGAACTTGGTACTCAGTACATTCGATATCTTATTGTAGATGGTGTTATTTGTTTGGAGTATTGTCCCATTAAACACCAAATGGTAGATACCTTCACCAAATCCATGGCATAGGTGAATGTTGTGCATCTTCAAAACTTGTTGCGAATGCAGAAAGTTGTCATCGAGTGGGAATGATAATGTAATTCCATCTTCCTCCATGTGCATTCCTTCTCTCTAGTCATCATTAAGGATAACTTTTGTAATACGTAATGTTAATTTTGGAAGTGTAATGATGTCTAGTGTGATGTCATAAGATATTATGATGTGCTATCTAGAAAAAGAAGGCGTAATTATGTTCATAACTCCCTACCTTATGTAAAGGAGTTATCCCACATGCATCATGGGTTAATATTCTCCTATTACCATTTTTCATATAAGGGAGGTGGAAAAATATTTACCATAGATATATTATGGGATGTAAATATTCCATATATATATCTATATAATAGATATGAAGTAGACCCTTTGGGGATGCTGAAAATTATATTATGAAATATTGTAAAGATTTGATAAGCATATGTGGGCGATGCTCAATATTGTAAGAGTGCAAGTTTTTTGATTAACAAGAAGATCAAACATTCCCATGGTTGTTTCATGAAATGGATTTTAAACATGAAAATTACATGCAATGGATATTAACCATGAATCATAAATAAATAATCAAAGATGCAAGTAAATAAAATTGTTCACACACTAATCCTACAAATCAAAATACAATAGCAACACCTTTCTATCAGAACAAGCCCTACCTTCTTGGATAAGGTTCTAGAGGTAGCCTATGATAGTAAATAAATTAACTCAAATTCACATGACCGAAATAGTAATCAAGTCCATCAAATCAATTAAGAAAAAGTCTATTACAGAGTTTCAGTGTATTTTCTCTCTAATTATTGGTTAGCTTCCTAGTGCTAGGAATCTATCTTTATAACATCCTAGGAAAATCTAGAATTATCAAACAGTTTTAGACAAACTTGAGAGCCCACAATTGTCAATCTATCCTCATAAGTATTAATAACATGTTAAAATATTAATTTTCGATTCAATCTCACTTATGGTTGGTCAAGTTGACTTTCCAATGCCTTTGCTATTAAATATGAAATCTATTTTAACCTTCACAACTATAAACCAAAGCTAAAAATTTTGTGAACATCTCGTTGTAACAAATATTCTTCTTGGAAATTTAGACTCTATCTAGTTGGTTCCTTGTCCTTCCACATTGAATCCTAAGAGTGAGATTCTTATTTTTCCATCGAATTATTCAAGTAGAGTTTCTGGATATTCTGTAAATTTCATGTAGATTTTATGTAGTTTATACTAATGTCATGTAGAGGCTTCCACACCTATTGTAGAACTTCTACATAGGTTTTTCACCTTCCTTAAAGTTCTTGTAAGATTCTATGCACTTTCTATTGAACATATATTTTTCCTGTAGAGTTTATGTAGTTTCTACATATGTCATATAGTATATCCCACACCTACTGTAGAGGTTTTGGAAGGGTTCTACATCACCTTCCTTAGATCTCATGTAATATCCTCTACACTTTCTATAGAGAAGATACTTCTGCAAGAAAATCCACTCATTTTGTAGGGAAGATATTTCTACAAGAAACTCTACACTTTCTGTAGAGTGGATACTTTTGCAAGAAACTCCACTCATTTTGTAGGGAAGATATTTCTACCAAAAACTCTACACTTTCTGTAGAGTGGATACTTCTACATCATTGCAATACAAAATTTGCAGTGTTCCTAAAAGCTACCATGAGTACATATATCCGTACTTATCCACTAAATAATCATCAAAATGCAATGAAATGCGAAACAATTATACCTTATGCCCAAAGTTTCCATTTAGGTACTGTGATTATAAATAAAGGATTAAGAGGGTAGTCAAAACAATGTTAATGGTGTCAAAAAGTGTTTCTTAAGGATTCCATTATTGAGTTCCATAAACTAGCTCACTTGTAATGCATTCAAACTAGAATGGGACAAACTTTAAACCTTTTGGTACTTCACAAGATTATGAACAAACAACAAAGGGTTTGAATATTTGAAATATTCACTTAAAACCTTATGCCTGCCAACCATCTTATCCATCGGGACATGATCTATTTATCACTCAATCTCTATATTAAATCCTTAAATATATTAATCCCCTAGGATTCCATTATGGATAAATGAACCTTGCACTTAAACAAATATGAAAATAATTTTCAGGAACGTTGCTCTCCCTAGCATAAATAGTGAGAGCATGTTAGCTAGATTACTTAGCGATAATATGAAAATTATGAAATTTTGCTATTGATATCATATCTAATATTGTGACAATTATAATCTTAAGATAATATCAAGATAAATTAATTTTATGATATGACTAAACGAAAAATAAATTTGAAAATCAAAGGAATTTCAAAGTCTACAGTGAAACTAAATTTAAAACTTAATGATTAACGGAAATAGAAATTCCTATTAAAAAACTAGAAGAGATTGGATCAAATGCAAATCTGTCATTGATAAGAAAGTCAAATTAAATAGAAGTATGTCCAATGAAATGCTTCTATTTGTGTAGACAAGGCCTTGCTTTTCCAACATAACAAGGTTGGGATTCAGGTTATATACATAGGTAGGAATGAGCATGCATTATTAGTGTATGTTCAATGTTGTTACAACAAATTAAAAAAGTATTCTTAAGAAACTATGTTGAGCCTCTCAAACAACTTCCAAAATTATTTCATGTTCGGTAATTAAGAATTAGTTAGGTACAAACCACATAGTGAGAGTTGAGAAAATCAACATACCCACCTTTATTGGTTATGAATTTCCTCAAACGATTCTATGAGTTCTATGACTAGGTTATTGTCTCAAGGCCACAAATATTTGTTATCAAGGAAGGATATGGTCAGGCTTCATTAGCGTCCAAGTGGGATATGCATGATGTGAGTATGTTTTATGCACTAGAAATGGGCCTCAAGGTTTAGACATGGTAAGGGGGTAAGAAGGGGCTTAAGCCCTGAATAAACCTTCAAGAACTCAACTACTATGGTTATAGGAAAAAAACAACAGGGATTTAGGCCCATAAAATTTCTTCATGAGATAAATCCTCATGAACAACAATTGTAAGCCACAACACATGTCCTCTCTAGGGAAGATTTTACACAAGTGTTCACTACAACAAAATAGGCCATTAGCACCTATTTTAGTGTTATTTTTCTTCAACTGACATAGCTACCCAATGCTCAAGTAAGTGATAAAAAAATTACGAAATAGCATCAGCTTTAGCTTCCTTTTTAGTGCGAACTTTAGCTTTCTTTTTAGAGTCAAGTTTAGCTTCCTTTTTAGAGTTAGGTTTAGCTTCATTTTTAGTGATAGTTTAAGCTTCATTTTTAACATTGAATCTAGATTCCCTTTTAGTGTTAGGTTTACCTTCCTTTTGGCTCCATATTTAGCCTCCTTTTTAGTACCAAGTTTAGCACCAAATGTCTGTAGATTAAAATTTATAAAAATAAAAATCGTAAATAGTAAAAAATAATAAAAAAAGAAATGAAAAAGTGATAAAAGAATGCTAGGATTTGAACCCATATCACTTTCCAAAAGACAAGACCTCTACTTGAGCTACATTCCCATGGAAATATACCATTAAAAGTGCAAATTTGAACTAGAACTAAACTAGGCTTGTGCAAATTAGAATTTACATAAACATAACAAGAAAATGGTAAAAAATGAAAACATAAATGGAAAACGGTAAGCAAATGCTAGGATTTGAACCCATATCACTTGAAAAAAGAAAATAAATCTACTTAAGCTACACTAACATAAATATTCCACTCGAAATGCAAATGTAAATTGAAACTAGCCTAACCTATGCATGCAACCAAGTGAATAATGCAGATCTTAGATAAATATCAACATTTAATACAAAGGGGAAAACAAGTAATAAGAGATATATGGGTCCCAAGATTTGATCCTATATCTCCTTATAGGGATGAAGTGACTTCATTAGGCCACTCCCATGAACTAGATTTGGGTATTAAGAAGAACCCCTAAAATTTCATTTTTTCTTCTTTCTCCATTAAACCTACAACAACAAAACAACAATAAACATGAACACATCTATAAAGAAAAACCAAATTAAAAGAGGAAGGAAGGAAGGGGAATACAAGAAATGACAAGCCAATAACTTCCTCATGGACATTTCTCCATCAAAACCTAGCCTCCATGCATGAAACCTTAAACATGCAACAACAAAAGAACAATAAACATTAGCAAATCAATAAGTAAGAGTAAAGTAAAAAAGTAAGGAAGGATGATAACGGAAGCGATAATTCATTACCTTCATTATGGATATTCTTGTAATACCCCTAGTTTTAATTTGGAATGTATTTATCCAATATTATGTAATGATGTAAATATGCTAGTGTGAATTCCTAGTGCGGAGCTCAAGGCCAAGGCCCGAATAGTGAATGTCTAGGCATATATAATGTTTATATTTCATTTGGACTATTTATTTCGATTTTATGTTGATTTATAATATATGTAAATATTATGTGCATAAATAATAAAATGGTCCAAGACTGGTTGTGTAAATAGCACCAAAGGGGCTATGATTCCACTAGAGGGGAAGAGGAAAGGAGGTCCATGGATGACTAAATCCTTGCTGCCAAGTGTCAACCCTAGAACTCACCCAAAATTCTGTCATGTGATGAGAATAAACTAAATATATCCTTTTTTGACCATTTTTCCAATCATTAATGCATGTGTGGGGTTGGTGGGAAAAGTCACCTAATGTAGTTATTGTAGCATGGGACTAACTGCACTTTTGTGACAGTTCTGTCATGACAAAAGTCAGTCTGCAGCTGCTAGAAGGCCTTTCTTGTACTGCCAGAATTCATGTCAGTTGTCTTTTCACCATTTTCCCGTATCCCTTGGATTCAACCCTCATTTGTCTCATTCTTACATGCAGGTATAGAATATGCAAACCTCTCCCTTGGTGTCCATGAACTTACCATGTTGTTTTAAACCCAAAAATTCGAATTTGGAGACCATCTTGCAATTTGGGAAGTGGGTATTGTTGGATGTAGGTGAGCATAGAGGTTGGGCTAGCTAGGAGCCCTTACCCTTGAGTTATGTTTCTCGTAGGTGCTTGAGAAGCCACAGATTGAGGTTGCAAGAGGTTCTATAGCAGCCAATACTAGGTTGTACTTCTTCTATGCACATACTAGAAGCACCCAACAAGATGGATCTCCCAAGAGAACCGTTGATCGATGAAGGGGGTGCCTGAGCTAGAAGGGTGCTATGTGGGGAAGGTATTGTGGGAGCCAAGGCTGTGAGCATTGAGTGAGACCCCTGCAGATCTCTATATGATAATTTGGCTAAGCATAGAGAGCATAATGGTTTGGGGGATGAGAGATAGAAGCCGGTAGGTGTTTCCTTCGCCCTAGTGGCCTCATAGCCCAGCTTGGGGTTGGCCTCTCAACATCAGAAAGAGTATATGCTGAAAAGAGTGCCTATGATTGGGTGGAAAAACACTCTTAGATAGCCAGTTGCATAGATCTACGTTGGATATAGATAATTATTCTTATGCATTTCATTTTGAAGTGTTTTTATTAAATGTACGTAATGTTATGATTGTGTATTTTCATTCTAGATGTGTGTGGATAGATTTTAATTCCGCTATGCATGCTTATTTACATTTCTGCACACATTTCGTTTGTTGAAAAATGTATTATGGACTTAGGGTGAAATTTTAGAGCCCATGTTTGGCCAGTGTCCCCTCCCGAAGGTCAGATTGGGTGAGGGGGACATTACAGAGTGGTATCAGAGCTTTTGGTTGCAATGCCGGAGCTATATGGGCCAAAAATCACGATTTACAGGAAATAATCAATATTGGTTCTGTAGGAAATTAGTTTCTTTAAAGTGGTAGTTAAATGGAAGTTAAGGGTCATGGAGTGAGTTTTAAATAAATATCGAAACTTTCTCCTTATTTCCCAATCAAAACCTTGCATAAAACCGAAATTTTGAAAATTGGGAAAATTTACTTAGGCCCTAGCACTGCTAGGTAGCGGGGTGATGTGGAGGATCTATGTAGCAGGACGTCTGATGTGGAGGAATTACATGGGTAGAGGGTGCGATGTGGACCAGACACCTCATATATGTATGCGTAGGTGACCGTAAGGGATGGAGTGTGAAGGAGGAGAAGATATAATTGTTGAGCAGCAAGGCAGATCGACGACTCAGAATGATTCAGGCCCACGAAGGTGCATGAAAGTTAAATTTTTTTCGTGGCCCTGAATAAAAGCCACCCCATCGACGTGTCATCCTCTGGTGCGTTTCGGCACGTAAAAGCAGTCTCAGGAAACCGCTTCTCCCAGAGCCTGAAAACACCTTTTGGGTCCAAGTGGGAGCTAATGTGATGTGGGGAGATGTGTCACGAAGAAATGTCAGAAGGAATGGGACCCTCTTCAGTCATGTCAGTTGTCGAATATCGTGCATATCAATATCAATGACTCACAGTGTCTCAGGTCCTTGAACATGCATGCAGGATAATAGAGCTACACGACCCTGAAGCGGTGAACCGCTCGATGACGTGTCGCTCTCTCATGCATTTATGCTTACAAAAACAGGTCCAGGAAAACACTCTTATCGGACCTTGAAACTATTTTTGGATGACAAGCAATGATGTTATGTTGGGTACAGACATCTAGTGCGTAGGTGACAGGGGCAATGGGACTTGCATCCGTGAAAGAAGACCACCCTAGCCATGTGTCACTCCCTGGTGCATTCAGGCACGTAAAAGCAGTTTTAGGAAACCGCTCTTCTGGGAACTGCTTCTCACTGACAGTGGTAAGGAAATGTGTAACAACCCTCTTATATGAATATAGAGAATATTTAATATAATAAATATAAAATAATGTAAGATAATAATATAATTGGGAATATGAAAGAAAATAAGGGAAAACAAATTGTATTAAATAAGAAATTAAGAAATTGGGAGAAGAAGGAGATAAAAGGAGGAGAAGAAGGGAAGAGAGGGATTGTTTTGGTCTCTTTTTGTCTTTGGCCATCTTGGAAGAGGAGCTCTGGAGGAGAGGAAAGAAAGATAGCACTGGAATACGGTTAATTGTTGGGGGCCTCGCGGGCCTCACCCTTTGACTCGGGGTTGGTTGGGTGGAGAGTCGTCCCCCCACTTTCAGTTGCACTATTGGAGTTGTCAAGGTAATGGTAGCTCCTAGGTCATCTAACCAGGTATGATTTTCAGAGCATATTTTTTATATTTATTGATTAGATCCATTTCTTTGTCCGCTCTTCTATGCATGTTGTTTTTGTTGCTTCTGGATTTTATAAGATGTAACAGCGCTCATCATTTTCATATGGGTTAACCACTAAGTTATTGAGATCTAAATTTATTGGTAATAGCAATGGTTATGAATCACGAAATCTGCTAAGCTGGGTAAATTTCATTTTAGTTCCTTAGTGCACAGATCTTCCCCTTAGATAAAATTAATCGATGTCAAGTACACTATTTTCTTCATGCCATAATAAACCACGAGTATTGTTTTCTTGATGCCATATTAATCCACTACCAAATTGATTGAGTTTCCGTCATTGGATGTGGTGCAAAACATTGCCAATACCCCGCACCAAACCAACCCACACACCTTCACATTTTAATTGATACAAGAAAAACTATGAATGGTGACAATGTTGTATTTTCTCTCAAGCTCTGCATCAAACAATACGATCTACACTGTAGAGACAATAGAACAATACTCCAAGGCAATATTACAAAACAAATGCCAACAATTAAACAATACCTTTCACCACAATATCAATAGTTGTAATCAGGCACAACTCCAATGGGAAAATTAGGGTTTCGGCTTCACTCATGCATAATTGCAGAGACATTACACCATGTTTCCACAACTGATAGCAATAAGTTTGTTGCATGTAGTTCCATCCAGGTCTCACTGCTCGCGCAGCTCTAGATTTGTTTGGGTCCTGTTCGATTGTTTCTTTAAAAAAAAAAAGGACTTCACTGAGGCCATAGTCCTGGACTAAATTTTGTAGCCTTCTTTCTTGATTTCTGGACTATGTAGAGATCGAATTCTCTTCATGATTTCTGAGTTCTGTTATGGAGGATATCTCCAGTTCTTTCTCGAAATAAATGGCATTCATTTAGAGAGGGAAGCTGCCAAGATATCGAAATGTATCGTGGAAGCTATTCGGTACCTATTATCTCAGAGCATTAATCATAGAGATGTAAACCCATCCAGCATATTTATATATAATCATAGTCGTCTAATCCAATCTTTATTAAATCCTTAGGAGGTAATGTAGCACATAACTAATGATTACTATGTGTAAAGCCATATCCAAGTCAAACCGGAATTAGGGTTGCACTTGGTATAGGAGTCACCTTATTAAACAATGCTCATAGCAGATGAAGGATGGGGCGTGTATTCATTTCAGCGACAGTTTATTTAGGATATGTCTCCCACCTACTCATGCATTTTACCTTTATGTCATCCATTTCTTCTCATGCGTTTATCTCATCCGTTTGTTTCATCTCATGAAGCATTCATTTTAGCGACAGTTTATTTAGGGTATGTCTCCCAGCCACTCATGTGTTTTATCTTTACCACATCCGTTACATTTGGATGCAAGTAACAATTACATCTAACTCCACAAAACATATTGATGCCCTTCGAATCCATGAGGCGTGGTGGCTGTAGGGATCCGTTACATTTAAAATTCATATTACTCTCCATTACATACATCCATTACATATTATCTCCATCATTGATAATAAAAACGTATTACTCTCCATCATTATGCAGCACGTTTTCCGACCTTACAATGTGGAACCAGAATTGATCGATCAAAGTTTGGGAGTTTAACAACCCATGATGAGCCATAGTTTTCAGTCTCTGATATGAGTATTTGAAACAATCCATATTGCTTCTATTTCCAGTTGGTACATACTCTGATATGAGTATTAGGGACCAGACTGTATTTGTTTATTTGGAAAATATAGGGATTCATATATTGCAACCACAAATATTTGAATGCATGAGAAAAATAGGAATATTATAATAAAACAATGCTTGAAATAGTAAAATTCAAGCATCTGCATTTTCTAGAGGTTATAACCTAGCTAGTTTAGTAATGTCAGTAGTAGGTTTTTCATTCAGTTACATTTGCACATTTCAATGGCTGGCGTTACTCCCTGCCTAATGGTTGGCGTTAATACCTGGCGTTATGGGATTACTTCCTGAGTGATGGTTGGCCTTGAATATATATATATTAAACATAAATTGTGGAATTATATTTTGAATATATATGTGTGATGTGGTTATTTCAGTACCACTCGAAAATAGGTAATGTGGAGTATGCTGGTTATGCAATGTATGCATGGGAAGAGTTGGACAGCCCTCTCTTCAAGAGTTGGACAACCCTCTGTTCAACCTGTACCTGTAACTGTACCTTCTCTTCTTCATCCTGTACCATAAAAACAACTTATTTTTAGCACATGCATATATTATATAGATAAAAGGAAAAAACTGTAGTAAAACCTCAAGATTATATCTACTTACAGAGTCGCCATATGTAGTACCAGTCTCCTTAACAGTAAGAGTTTTCAATGCAGTAGCAGTTGTTGTCACTATCTCATTAGTAGATTGGGATAAATTCTCCTTCACCTGGACCTCCTCTGCAGGAACTGTAATATATTATGTGCATAGCTATCATAACATGATTTTCAATCAACCTTAACATTATTCTCTAATAATGATTGACACGACCACAATTATCAAGAAATCATTACAATTATAGTCTAGTCTAAAGAACTTGAAGAAATCGATTTAGATCCAAAACATGAATTTAGTAATGGGGCCTGCCTGACGATAAATCTGCATGTTGTAATCCGTAGTCGTTTTGGATCTCATCCTCATGATGATTTTCTATATGATTCTGCATCATGGCCGATGGCTCAGGCTTATGCTCAACGTGAGATTCAACCACCTGAGTCTCCTTCTTTGGATGTCCAGAAGGATGGCCAAAGTGCACTTGTATTTCTTGCTTCAAGGTCTCAATATTCGTCTCCCATTAGTATCTTCACCATTTCCATGATTACCACAAGTCTACCGTTTATCTCGACAATTATCAATAGTCCAGTGTTGGCATTACTCTTCTTAGCCAACTCGACTTACTCCCTTCGCTGGAGATGGGTATTTATAGAAAGCCGCGCCTGACCCAGGTCCTGCAAATTGCATCGAATAATTTCAAAGAAATATCTATAGAATCCAATGAATCCATCTTGCATCGTAACTTTATTTTTATTTTTTTAATTTTTTTTTGGATAGCAGTATATCTATAATATAGATAGTTCACAAGTTAATTATCATTAATTTATCTCTTATTTATTCTCTATGTTTAATTAAATAAATTGTTTATTTATTGTTATCCAATTATCCATATATTAATTACCAGTTTTACATCAAAATGTAATTACATGTTAGATGTGCTTCTTGCTTTCCAATAAAATCGCAGTTAGTACAGTTTCCTCAATAAAAATTATCGCAGTTAGTACAGTTTATTCAATAAAAATTATCCCAGTTAGTACAGTTTCTTTAGTATGGGCGTCGGTTTAGGGTTTAGCGCATTTAAGATAAGCTCATATTATCTGTGAAATTGTTTGGTGTGCTTCTTGTTTTCCACTAAGAATCGCAGTAAAA
Source organism: Larix kaempferi (assembly GCA_027924585.1). Lineage (NCBI taxonomy): Eukaryota > Viridiplantae > Streptophyta > Pinopsida > Pinales > Pinaceae > Larix > Larix kaempferi. The sequence continues at coordinate 17,488,572 of BSBM01000088.1, read as the reverse complement.
GGAATGAGGCAGTGGCTGGTGTACATAAGGCGTTATTCATGACATTAGACGGTTGTATCATTATACATCGTTTCATTTCTATATTTAATTTTGAGATGTGTGATAACTGGCACTCAAATCGTTTTTTGTTGGCCAAAAAATTTCTAGTGATGTACAGTTCCATTTTTTTTTGTTATTTTTTTTGGAATTTCAGTAATCTTAAAATGGGCCAAAACTTTTAAGTGCACAGTTTTATGGCATACTTCCAAAGTAAATGGGGTGGAACTACATTTCCATGATGCGCAGTGTATTTATTTTTAATAAGTTGTACTCACATCTTGGCATCAATGAATTTGCTGAAATATATTGGATTCCAAATTTCAACCTTTTAGCAATATTTTAAAGAGCATGATATCCTACTTTTCCAGATCATTAATACTCCCCGGCGTCACTATCTTATTACTCCCCAGCGTCACTTTCTTAGAATATTTTAAAGAGCTTGATAGCCTCTTTTTAGAAGTGAATAGTGAATTTAATGATTCAAATGACGCTGGTGATTGAAAATCAATGTAAAGTCTTGATTGTAGTGAATTGTTTTGGTATCTCCTGAGTGTGATTAGAGTGGTCATACAACCCAAGACGATTTTACAGTTTTGCATTTGTTTCTACAATGCTCCATGTATTTTACTTTCCCTTTCGTTCGCATGCAGTGCTGCTATAAAATTAATGCTCTAAAATTAAAGCTTGAGGATTGAAGTTTGTAAAGATTTAGAGTTGCAAGATGCTTTTAAGGAAATTAGATTGACTCTTTTAGGTGGGATTGGATGTATCCATTTCGCCAAACCTTTCATGGAAATGGTTCTTGGCTGCAAAAATCTTCACACAATTTTTCAAGATGGAAAACCAAAATGAATCAACCAAACCCTCAGAGGAAGCCAGATGGGCTCATGGGGATGTAAAATAAAACTTGGCTGCCAACCTTCACACATATTAGAGCTCCTTGTTTTCCTTTAGAGTCTGGATTCAAACCCATAACCATGCATTGGAAGTTCCTTTACATTTGCTAGGGTTTTTGGTCTCATACATTTCAATTGTCAACAGGATATCAATGACATTTCGAAAACCCTCATTATCTAACCCACTGCTCATAAGTGATGGTCATGACCAGTTCAAGTAAGCATGTGGTGAGATAAGGAAGTTTCAAACTTAAATTGTATTTGATAGATACAAGTATTGTATGCCTTTTAGATCATAATGGCGACCTCAAGCTTCAACATATATTTTCTCTTAGTTTAGAACCTAAATCTATAACTTGCACCTTAAAAAAAAAAAATTGAATGCAAAAGACCTAGACCATATCCTTGAAGCCCATGCATAAGTTTGAAATATCTGGTTTTGTTTGGATTTAAGAGTCGGCTAGCATTGATATTTAAGATTAAGCATAGGCGTTCCTTCAATTATGGGAATTGTTGCATCTAAGTGTTGTTATCCTTAGTGGTTGTTTTCAATGGAATGCCATAGGTTTGCTGAAAGAATACAACATGAACATAGCACATTGCATTTTAATTTACTACATATGCATTGAACGATTAGTAAAGGTTGAATGTGAGCTCGAATTTGAGCCTCATGAGATTTGATTCCTCTCTCTTCAAGTGAGCCTCATGAGCTCGAAGTCATAACCTAGTTGTAAAAAAAAATAAAAAATTAAAAAGAGTTTATTGAGATAAGGAGCAAAGTGAATACAAATCAAGTGAATGCCAAGTTGAAGGATGTGAAGTAAGCAGTCCATAGCCAAATTAACTCGAAGTCAAGTTGAGTCGAGATCCTTGTCTGGAGCAAAGTAAAGTCAAGGGTCAAGTACGTTATATAAGATAGTGACATTGGTGTCTCAATTAGGTTTGTCAAACCAAGTTCACGGGTTGTCTTATTGGAGCTTTATATCACCCTAGCAAACAACATTTATTTATGCAAGACTTGTAGATGCAAATACAAGGGAGATTATGATGAATATCTTATATAGGCACAATACATAGACTTGAAGAAGTACAATGTGAAGCAATGTTTGATAGAGAGGATATGACAAAACCCACATGAAATAAAAAAGAAGAAAGAATATAGATTCCTAGGCATAAACAAAAGATGTAGTGACAAGTGGTAATCAAGAAAAAGGAAGCAACACAAGAAGCAAGGTAACAATAAGAAGATAAACTTCATATAGTGTGCCAAAAATTGAGATATAAAAACCACTAAAATGAATCCATGAAAAATGAAATCCCTATGAAGTTGATGACCTCTTCTGATAAAATTTTCTTTATGATAGAAAAGAAAATGGTAATTTAATGGTCCTATTCACCATGAATCTTTCTTATTTACATAGCAAATTTTAGATTACAAAAGGATCAACTAGAGGTTCTACCCTTATGCAAAAAAAAAAAAATCAATGAATAAAAGGGTGAATACTTGATTTGTTTTGAAATAGTATACTCCACAACCAATCTATTGTGAGTGTTGGCCTTCTCAAATTTCTCACTCTCTACAATTCTTCATTACAGTTTTTGAGCACTTGAACTGACTTGTGGGCACTACCTCTCCCATGATACAAAAACTTGAACAACTCCCAATCAAGATACCAAGATTCCTTAAGAAGACATGTGATTATTAGCATATGGCTACATTCCACCTAAGATGTATGGTTATTAGGTTATGAGTGTGATACTTCTTGATGTTATTCATTATGTTGTGGTGTTTTATAAGATAGATGACATGTGGAACATAAAATGATATTATTTCATGATGGTATTAATTTAGCATTTTAATAGCTTATCATTGCATCTAGAGATAAATGACATTTGTCAGATAAAGGGTATGAAAGCATGTTGTGATTAATTTTGGTATTTTACAACTATGTTTTGTGTTAGTGAAGAATAAGAAATTATACTTGATATTTGGTATTACATGTTAACATTTCATGCTAACCCTTATTGCTCCTTGTAGAATACATATTTGATATGATGATGGATTATGTGGGTTGTCCTAATGAATATTTGACATATGATGGATCATGTTGGTTGTTACTCCATGTTGATAGTACTAATGTTGAAAAATGGCAGCTTGTGATGGCATGTTTATGAGATGCTTAGTGAAATTATGAAAGTACCATGACCAGTTATGTTATAATGATAGCAAAAAGCACCTAAAATGCGTTAGATGTTAAACTTGGCATGACTTATCATGACAATGGCTTAGGATGTAATGCAATGCAATATGAACTGGTGGCTAGATATTCTTGTTAGCACACGATTCAAGGTTGATCCATGATATTATTATATTGAGAAATGGTTACTAATGATTATTCATTATGGCAAGTGGAAGTTGTTCAAGGTGATCCACTCAGATGAGGCTAAGTATTCTATGATTTCATGGGAGCCCATAACCACGAATGAGAATGTTTACTATAAATAAATTACGGGCTGTGGGACAAGCCCAACAATTAGCTCTATGCTAGCAGAGCTTGACTTTTTTACCAGAAATTGGGAAGGTGGCAATGCCATGGATACTTCCCGAAGAAATTCTAATGTGACCAGGGTCCACGGTTGGAGACATACTCACCGGGAGGGAGGTTTATGTAGAAGGACTTCTGATGCCTGGGGCTAGTGCCTTGAGGGTGCGGTGGAGGATGTTTAGGCTAGCCTTCCGAGATGCCTGGGGTATAATGATCCTGATATCAGGATTGTGGTACCGGGAGTATCAGGATCAGGGTACCGGGAACCAGATGCCGACTAGTACCGATGAGGCCCAGATTCCAGTTAGAATCCGATGAGGCCGTATTATTACCAGAAGTTGGGAAGGTGGCAATGCCGCGGTAAATTTCCGGGGAAATTATGATGCCTATTGTATGATCCGTGGACAGGTTACAGTAGAGGGCCCATGCCATGGTGAGCAGGACCATCCGGAGTTGAAGGGGAAGTGTAGGGAGGTTGATCGGATGGTATGATTCTCACGGAGAGGGTGAGTAAGGAAAGAGGAAGTAAACAAATACACGGCTATTAATTATTAAATAATTATCTAATGCTTTTGTATGTATGATGCATAATTGTTGTTATGATTGCATACTAGACTCATAGGGAATTACTTAAGAGCATGTTGTAACTTAGGGTGTTTGATTGTATTAGTTTGTTTTGGAGACTTCTATGTGGTGGCCACACATATAAATCTCTTAGCTTCACAATAGTACTAGCTACTTATATATTCTAGTATTTACTTGATTGATTGATTCAATAAATATTGTATTTATTGCTTGAATATTAAAACTTCGGGACGAAGTTTCTTGAAGGGGGAGAGTATGTAACAGCCCTCATATAAGAATATAGAGAATATTTAATATAATAAATATAAAATAATGTAAGATAATAATATAATTGGGAATATGAAAGAAAATAAGGGAAAACAAATTGCATTAAATAAGAAATTAAGAAATTGGGAGAAGAAGGAGATAAAAGGAGGAGAAGAAGGGAAGAGAGGGATCTTTTTGGTCTCTTTTTGTTTTTGACCATCTTGGAAGAAAAGCTCTCGAGGAGAGGAAAGCAAGATAGCACTGGCATAGGGTTAATTGTTGGGGGCTCGGGGGCCTCAGCCTTTGGTTGGGGGTTAGTTGGGTGGAGAGTCATCCCCCCACCTTCAGTTGCACTATTGGAGATGTCAGGGTAATGGTAGCTCCTAGGTCATCTAACGAGGTATGATTTTCATAGCATATTTTCTGTATTTATTGATTAGATCCATTTATTTGTCTGATCTTCTATGCATGTTGTTCTTGTTGCTTCTGGATTTTATAAGATGTAACATTTTATCATATTCCTATGTTGGATCAGAGATCTACATCCATATTTAATATCCTTTGTTATTTAGTAGGTTTTATGAGTTTTAAGGTTTCTACAAAATGTAGGTGGCATTTGCTCGAAATCGAAAAACACAGTCGATCTTATGCGCCATATTGCACGAAATCGAGCCATAAGGGGGAAATCCCCCTTAACCCCCGTCGTCACCCTCATATGTCGCTGAGTGTGAGAATTTTGGTGATTGTCAATGTGGGTTGTTCCGAGGTTGCATGAAGATCCATGTTGTAATTTTCTAAGACTGTAATAAATCTAACAAATGTGTTTATAAACACTATTGCAGATTCAGAATCCTATTAGTTACAGTTAAGTATCAGCATTTCAGTCTAGTGCAGTTATGAAGTTTTTGATCTTGGTTAGACCAAGAAGAAGTGTATCGTCATGGAGGATGCATAGGATCCTTATGAGGCAGATGTAATGGGAGAGAATGTACACGCTGATAATGTAGAGACAAAATCTAATAGTAGAAGAAACCAAGCAACTCCCCCACACACTGTAGAAACCATGAGAAGCTTAAGGGTGGAACTGCAGAGTTGTAGAGAAGACAATGACAGGATGATTAGAGCCCAAGAGGAGCATAATCAGTTGAATGCATCTATGCTTCAAATTTTTACTGACATTCAAAGGAAGATAAAGCATGGGTAGAATTCAGAAAATCAGGAAAAGAGTGGGGGTAGCTCAAGGAGGGATTCCCACAAGAGATCGCATAGTTCAAGAAGGATTTCTAGAGATAGGACATATACTCCATAAATCTATTCTAGTGAGTCACATGACTCTAAATAATCCATTGAAGTTTCAAGCTCTTCATCTCATAGAAACAAGAGAAAGAGGTCTTCCAAGAACAACTCTCATGGAGAATTTAAGAAGGACAAACCTCCTACCTATGATGGTGAGGTTAAATCTAGTCAAGTAGCTGAGGCTTCGCTTCTTGGGATGAGGAAGTATTTCCAAGTCCAAGACTATTCAGGAAATATATTGAAGGAAAGAGTGGCCATATTCAATCTAAATGGAAGAGCGTCTTTACTTTGTTAGTATATTGTTGTTGGACGCATATGATTTGTAAGTCATCCCATACTATTTTTTGATCCATAGTTTATATTAGCCCATGGTATTGACCCATAGTATTGGACACATATGCTTTGTAAGTCGTCCCATAGTATTATCTGTTCCATGGTATTGTCCCATAGTATTGGGCATAGACTTAGTATATAAGTGTGTGTTTAGGCCAATGAAGGCACCGTGGCATTATTTGTATTGGGATTCCTCAAAGGAGGTTTCCCCCTTGAAGTGTCCCGCAATCAATAAAATATTATGTAATCTAATATATCGTGCATTTTATCAATTAATTGTTGCAGGTTCCTCACAATTTTGCTAAGCTAGTGAGCTCAACCATAGAGATACAATAATCTCAGATCACTCAACAAACATGGCACCCACATTACCTACCTCACCCAACACATGGAAGGCCCTCTTCTTTGCTACACAGTTCCTCAAGGCCCCTTCCCTCCAGTGCTATTCAAGGTGGACATAGAAAGGTCCAACTATTGTTCTTCATGAGATTTCAGCTTTCAATAGGTTTAGCAAGCAGATCCAACCCTAAGTTGACCTTATTATCGGTTATTTAAGCTGGGTTCTTCACAAGGCACGACCTAATCTCTACTCTGCAATTCGGTCTTCTACAATCGATCTAAGTGTTCTCACAAGTTCTCTACGCCGTTCAAGCTCTGTAGTTCATCCCCACGGTTTGATCTATGGTCGTCCGAACTGGTTCAACTCTTACACAAGGTTTTCTTGGGTGTTCTCGACTCTACAAATTCACATACATAGCTCATGGTTTTCTTTCTTTTTCTCCACAACTAGGCTTAGTAATGCGTGAATGACTTGTCTTTTTGGTCAACCATGTTATAGCGATGAGGATTGATCAAATTCCGAGGTGTGGAGTGGCTTAAGGGACAAGTAAAAGAAAAAGCCATACCCTTCCATATGGATTCGCGGGCCTTCCCCATACTCAATCGAATTCATGGTCTGGTTTTCTCAACCACCCTCCTACAGTAGCATTAATGTCAGCATGGGGAGTCAAATGGGTTCACAATTGGACATGTGGCAGCATGGGTTCCAATCCCATAACCCAATCACCTCTCCCTAGTGGATACACATGGCCCCTTCTCATTGGTTGCCTCCTTAGCCAACTTTATTGGGTATTTTATTGCAATAATTAATAACTCCATCATTTACAAATCCTCATGGCTTAATAACACATGGATAATCAAGCTGTCAAATACTTTCATATGCAAATGAACCTGAACATCCACTAGTGGGGCCTTGTCCTTGAGCTCCACACTAGGGAAACACACATTGTATTTACACAATATTTACATTCAATCCAATAAACCCTAAGGGTCAAAATAGGGGTATTACACCTAAGTATGGGGGCTTCCCAATTTAATTAATGTTTCCACTTATGAGATTATTTTGGTTGTCAAGTAGGTGTTGTAGTGTCTTCATAGTTTAGCTCCTTGCCATATCTTATTTAATCATTTGATGTCTTTGTTGAAATGTTATGATTAAATTTGGAGAACATTCAAACTATGCCATATCATCTCATATCCTCATCTCTTCCAAGCATCTATCTCCCTCATCTTTTAGAGCATTTTGTGTACATGGAAGATAGTTTTCGGTTTGGTTCATCAATAGTGGAAGGTGATAATGCTAGTGTTATTTAGCTTATTGTCCCATTTGGAGTTGGAGGGTTCACAATGCATGTGTCATAGAGATTCCCAAATATTGTCTCATATATTAAGTAGGAAGGGTAGATTCCTCTTGGGTGATTTGTGGGATTCAGTCTCTCATTTTTAGAAGAATTTTTATTCTCTTTTGATGGAGTATGGTTTTCTTGTTTTTGAGCATCCTTTCATTATGAATCTTTTAAGGCTTGTCCAAAATTTTGATTTGTATAGATTTAACATTGGAATATCTAGGTCTTTCTTGAAATATTGATGTTGGTATTTTTTTCATCCGCTTTAACAATGTGACTCTCATTTCTTGCATTCCATACTTCATGATAGGCATTCATTATCCCAATTCCTAAATTCTCATTAGATAACTAAGGATTTAAAGTATTGAGGAATTCGACAGTTGCCCATTGTTTGGTCATATAGGTTTTCTTAACACTTTTTTCATGGTTGTTGATTTATGATGGACTTTCATCCAAGGCCAAGCTAACCAAAAGCATGGTTTTTGATTTCCCGTGTCTTTCTAGTCAGTGATTTGTGACAATGAATCAAATATTTTGGGAGTGTGATTATGCAATGAAGTGTTGAAGGTTTCTAGTATATTTTCACGCAAGGGAAACTTAGGGTAATGTTCACTAGTAGTGATTGCATATGCTTGCAGTAATCCGGCTAGGTGTCGATGTTCCGCCTTTACCATCTGGCATTCCATACACTTCGCCACAAAACTTACCACATCGCTCTTCATACCATGCCAAAAGAACAAAGGTTTCAAATCTGCGTACATCTTTTTTATTCCAGGATGTGCTCTATAGACGGCTCGGTGAGCCTCAGACGGTATTAAACCTTGAATTTCTTCATTATCAAGAACATACATGCGACGGTTATACTGTAGTAAACCATCCATGTCCAAAGAGTACCCTTCAAACTTGGGTATCCTCATCTGTTCATTCTCCAACTCAGCTTTTACTTCATTATACCATGTGTCCTTCTGTTGTAGTGTCAATATCTTTTCTCTTAAGTTGGTCTTTAATGGTATGACAGAGAATATCCTAGGTCTACAACTAAGTGCATCTGCCACTTTGTTTAAGGTCCCTTTCACATAAGTTATGTCGAAGTCGTACTCACTGAGTACTTCCGACCATCTTCTTTGTCTTGCATTAAGGTCGCTTTTTGTGAAGATGTGTTGTAACCCACAATGGTCAGTCTTTAATTCAAACTTTCTCCCTACCAGATAGTGTCTCCATAACCTCAAAGCATGCATCACTGCAGTCATCTCCATATCATGGGTTGCATAGTTCTCTTCATGCGGCCTAAGTCTTCTAGACGTGTACGCAATTACCCTTCCATCTTGCATCAATACACAACCAACACCATCCTTTGAAGCATCCGTGCACACCAGGAAATCTTTATCCATATCAGGAACTCTTAAGATTGGTGTCGTAGCCAGTAATTCTTTTAATTTAGCAAAGGCCTCTTCACATTTCTCCGTCCAAATGAAAGGACGGTTCTTCTTTTGCAATTCAGTAATAGGTCCCGCTACTCTAGAGAATCCTTCCACAAAACGTCTATAATACCCGGCAAGCCCCATAAAGCTTCGTACCTCATGTACGTTTGTGGGTGCTGGCCAGTCCCAAATGGATTCAATCTTGGCTGGATCTACAGCTATCCCTTCGCCGGATATGATGTGTCCAAGATAATGAATCTCCTTCTGTAAGAACGAACACTTTGATAATTTTCCATAAAGGTGATTTTCTCTTAAACATTTTAAGACTATCCTCAGGTGTTCCTCATGTTCTTTCGGTGTTCTTGAATAAATCAGAATGTCGTCTAAGAACACCTGTACAAACTTGTCAAGGTGTTGCCGAAACACACTGTTCATCAGGTTCATAAATACACTGGGTGCATTTGTTAAGCCGAAAGGTAGTACGACAAATTCGTAGTGTCCAAATCTAGTTTTAAACGCTGTCTTGGGGATATCTTCATCCTTGATCCTCAACTGGTGGTATCCCGACCTTAGGTCGATTTTTGAGAATACCGTCGTACCCTTCATCTAGTCAAAGAGGTCATCTATTTTGGGTAGGGGATACTGATTTCTTACGGTCGCCTTGTTCAATTGACGGTAGTCAATGCACAAGTGCCAAGACCCATCCTTCTTCCTTACAAAAATAATAGGTGCTCCCCAAGGAGACACACTAGGTCTGATCAGTCCTAAATCTAACAACTCTTGTAGTTGAATTTTCAATTCCTTCAATTCTGGTACTGACATTCAGTAAGGAGTTCTAGCTATGGGCTCGGTTCCAGGTTTTAGTTCTATGGTGAAATCTAGTTCACGCTGTGGCAGTAATCCGGGTAATGCCTCAGGAAACACGTCCATGAATTCTGAGAGCAAGGGGTGATTAATTACTTCTACCTTATCCCCTTCCTTATTCAATGCAATCACCGCATACAATTGACACCCTTTTCTCATGCTCTTCTTTAGCTGCATAGCCGATATCATTCTCAAGGAAACTTTCTTTTTCTTCCCCGTTAACATCCTCTTGTAACCTTCATCGTCGATGAAAGTTAGTTCCTTACTTCGGCAATCCATCATCGCCGAGTGTGCTTCTAGCCAATCCATCCCCAGGATTAGATCGTATGTACCCAATTCCGTAACATAAAAGGATATTCTAGAAGAACATACTCCTAGGTCGACTTCACAGTTCTCTACCTTAAGACCCACACTCTAGACACTGCCGGATGCCATCTCGACAGTGTCGAAATCATCTTGACTTATTGGCATCATTTTATTATTTTCTACAACTTTTAAGGAAATAAAACTTTCAGTAGCTCCAGGGTCTATACATAAGGAAAATACATTACCATGTATCTTACCAGTAGTCTCGAGGACGGTGGACTGATGTTCAGCTTGGCGGTTGTTGACGACAGCGTGTATACGATGCGCTCGTCCTAAATCGGCTGCGGTAGTTTGTCACGGTGCTTGGGATCTTTGGTTTCCCCGGTCCTACTGAGGACATTTGCTTTGGAAGTGTGGTCCCCCACACCTCCAACATCCTGCTTTCGGCCCTCTTGTTTTGTTTCTAGCAGGTGCATCATTTCTTCTTGGTCCAAACTGCGTCGGTTTTGCAAAAGGCTTTGCATGATCATTTCGTGGTGGTGGTCGGTATGGTTTTCTGTCATCTCTGTTAGACCCTCCGTTGAAAGGTCTCCTTCCAAAATTCTTATTCCCATACTGATGTTTGGGTGCATGTGAAGGTTGACTTCCTCGGTCTGTACTCGTAAAGTTCTTATTCTGCAGTATCTTGCCGGGAATCTCTTCTTCCGCTATGAGGGCCTTCTGGACCGCATCGTGCAAAGTAGAAGGTGTCAAAATACGAACCTTGTCCCGTATGACTGGGTTTAATCCGTAGATGAACTTATTGACCTTTAATTTCTCCATGGCAACATGGGGTGCATACCTTAGTAACTCCATAAAATGGATTTTGTACACTTGTATTGTCCATAGTCCTTGCTTTAGTGCATGGAAATCATTCAGTTGTCACTCAATGAATCCATCTGATAGGTAATGCTGACGGAAATGTTCATCGAACAATTCCCAAGATATCTCCTCAAGCTCTAGACCTAGCTGAGGTCCCAAGGTCTTCAACCAAAGAAGGGCTTCCCCCTTCAGTTGTAGTATTGCCATCCATACCTTCATGTTAGACGTGTAGTCTCTCAAAGAAAAACACATGGCCATGTTTTCTAGCCATGCCTCTGCGGCGGTTCCCTCAGTGGAACCCCAAATTTCAGGAAACTTCACCTTTTCAAACTCTTAGTGTATGTTGACTAGAGGTGGCGTCCGCGGTACTGCAGTGACTTGAGAACCAACGTTCTCGTGATCAAGTCGTGTCATCAACGTTTCCGTCATTCTGTGGTAGTTCCTCATCATTGTCATGACCTCGTCCGCAGGTAGGTTAATGGTTTCCTCAGCTCTCGAAGGATTATCCTTAGGGGCTGTTGGGGTTGACGGGCGTGCAGCTCGTCCTCGTCCCCTTCCGGCTCTACCCTGGCGAGTTCTTCGATCCATGACGAAGTCTGTTTAGATGTAAAATAAAATTTATTAGTCAACTAAACATCATAAACTGTTTCGCGCGGAATTGTCTAGGTCCGAACTAAGTTCGACCTTGCTCTGATACCAAATGTAGGGCTTGTAGATCAAGAACGTAAATTTTTTTTTTTTTTTTTTTTTATACAAATCATCCGACCCTAACCAAATAAAAAAATTACAATTCGTGCCATTCAAAAAAATAATATTCTCAACAAATAATTCATTAGGAATATAGATTTAAATGTGAAAATATAAAGATTTCCTAATGAATGAATATTTAAAAATGAAAGGTCTCTTTTGTCCCCTTAATATACTTGAGTAGAGAATTAAACAATATTTCTTTTCAATTGGTAAATTGACAACACTTTTCATGATGCAATTATAAATATGCATGTATCCCTTTTTTTCTAAATGAATCATATAAATTTTCACTTCTAAATATATATATGTAAATACAATTTTCCATAAGATAAGTACCGACACTTTTCAAATAAAATGTAAATGTAAATACACATGTATTCCTTTAAATGAATCACACAAATTCTCATTTCTATAAATATGTAAGTAATTACAATGCTCCATAAAAGATGAGTATTCAAAATTTATAGAAATGGTTATTAGAGGTTTAACAATTATATATCGCGAACTCCAATTCATGAGTAGTCATACTAATTTAAATAAACATAAACTATATACTTTATAAAATCAACTAACTATTCTTCTAACATTTAAATATCATAAACTCTAATTCTCTAATCCACGAGTGGTCATACCTTTCATGGGTACATAATCTTAAATTTGATAGAAAGGCCAGTGAACCATACTAAATCCACTAACCCCAAGTAAATAAATTTCCAACTAACAGAACGAGATATACACTCTTATACTTTTGCATCCTAAAAGTGAGTGAAGAAGAACTTTCACCCTCATCTCCCGAATAGCTTAATACACAACATAATTTCAGCATTACTAAATCGAGGTAGAAGAAACTTAGTAGCATCCCTTTTAATCGCAAAAAGATTACTGAGATTTACCACAGGTTGAACTGTAGTAGGAGTATAGGCAAATTAAAAACCAAGCGAGACTTTGCCAGAGTACCACCCTAAGCTAGCAGTTACAAGGATCGAGGAATACGCGTTGGAGTTAGCAATCTGGATGTAATGATTAGACAGAGGGTAGGTGAATCCACCAGTTGGAAAAGAGAACACGATCTCCAATCGAATTAAATGGAGGCGTAAATCCCTGGAAGGCTGGAAGAGTATGCTGAACGGATCCAAACACCAACGAATTATATTCGCTTCAGTAGTTTATGTGCAGTCTGTGTGTATGCATCTTCATGGAGAACCATTACCACAGTGACTTCATCGGGATTCGATCAGGGGTTAAGCAAATCATCATGGTGAAGGAAATTACGACAGGTGGCTAAATCGAAACTCAAACTGAGCTATTTAAACAAACTGAACATTGAAATTTTAATGGCATGAAGCTCAAATAGAAATTGATCAAAAAATAATTGATTACCGAATTTAGAAAACAGGGATCTGAATGAAATTATCGATCAAGACAACCCAACAATGCTATGATCGCTGAACACTATTATTGTAGAGATTATGAAATCTTAAATAAAAAAAAGACACTGAAATATTAGATCTCAGCACACGGAAGTTAAGTAGGTATTGGAATCATGGGTTGAAACAACACACATATAAGGAAATCATTGATTAAGTTACCTCAGAAATAATAAAACCGATCATGAAATTATTTACAAGAAATTGAGCAAGGATAGAACTGATTACGAAAACTTACATACCGTGAATCGATCGGTGTTTTAAAATCAGATCATGAAATTACTTACGAGAATCGATCAAAGGTCAAACTGAATACTAAATTTGCATGCAGTGGATCATACAGATTCCATTTGGATCTGGACTAAACATAGAGGATTGAGAGGGAAATGGGTACTACAATGATGCCCTCCCATTCAAGATCGAGAACAGAGATCTATGCAAAAGTAGCAATCCCAAGAAACGCCTTGGACAGAGGAATTAACACGTCACGAATTGACCTATGGATGTTGTCCCGATCTGAAGTAAACGCAGAGGGTTCGAGAAGAGAAAAGGAAGTTCAATAATGCGCAGAGATAAAAGAATATAGAATGGATTCAATGCGGAGTAAATCTATGCCTATCATTCACCCGAATAAAAAAAGATTACAACGGTATCAAGAAATAGAACTGATTCAATACAGAGTAGATTGAATTCAATTCCAGAAAACAAACTAAATCTCTGTTATTTTCGACAGGAACTTTAATAATTCAGATCTAATTTAAATAAAATTTTGACCGTGAACAACACAGATCTAATTACTAAATAATTCAAATTCATAATACAAATCCGATCTCTGTTATTTTCTATAGAAAATTTCTAATTCTGATCTATAAAATTTCGACTGAATGATACAGATCTACCTACTAAATAAATCAAATTCATAATACATACCAGATCTCTAATATATTCGACAGAGAATTAATAATTCAGATCTATAAATTTTCAACTGAATAATACAGATCTAACTGCTAAATAAATCAAATTCATAATACAAATCCGATCTCTGTTATTTTCTACAGAAAATTTATAATTCTGATCTATAAGATTTCGATTGAATAATACAAATCTACCTGCTAAATAAATCAAATTCATAATACAAACCATATCTCTAATATTTTCGACAGAGAATTAATAATTCAGATCTAATTTAAATAAAACATAATCAAAGTTTTATAGAAATCTTAATTCGACGATCTTAAATCAAAATTATAAATACACTAATCATATGAACAATAAGAACCTGCAATGGTCGTAGCTCCAATCGGAAGGTGAACCTCCTCGTTTTTCGCAGCTCCAAACTCGTCGCCAATCACCACGGTCACAGACAGACACCTTGGTTAACCACCCTACCACTCTGGAAGTACTCTTCTTTCTTCCAAACCCCCGAGCTAATCGGGCCGTAGAGTTCACACACGTATATCAGAAATCCAGCTTGGGTTCCCCTCCCCACCAGTATTTCCTAGCCAAACCCTTAAATAATAGCAAGTCTTTGAGGCACTCGAAAATTACGACAATCATCCAAATTATGGGTCCTTTACCCATTCCCCAAGCCTTCCTTATAAAGGAAAATCTCATGCGACACATGTTGCTTCATGCATAATTAAATATTTTTAATTAATTATTTAATTAAAACACTTACCCATCCAAGTGTTAGTTTCTCTGGGAAGTGCACCAACATCCCTAAGTTTGCTCAAGTTTGTCCCCCAGATATTTTAATTAACTCCTAGCTTTTAGTTGACTAGGTGTCTAATCTTAGGATTCTATTTTGCTCATAAATAATGATTTCTATTATTTTAAATGCTCAACAAAAATAACTATTCATGTGCAAATGCCTAAATTATTTTTATGCATTTGCTAAGTAATAATCTAGAGTTATTCTGATAAGTTTTTATGCAGTTAAATTTAACAATCAAACTCACTAGGATCACGGTGCCGCGCCGTTGGGCTCCTAGTTCCTTAATTTTAATTCCCTTACATGGCACCACTCCGTCGGGTCCAGTCATCCATGGTTTCCATTCCTTGGCATGGTACCGCATCGTTGGGTCCTTGCGTCCATTCTTTCCGTTCTCGACAGGGTACCGCATCGTTGGGCCCTTCTGCCACCATATTTCTATTTTGACTTGCGGGAACTCTTGTAGGGATTTTAGGAATTGTTACCATGCATCCTCCGTGTACATGCTATCTAGGGACTAATGGCGCTGAGGAGTGATTCCGTTCTCACTGCGCGCCCCTCAACTCGTACATGACCAGCTCCATCATGGCCCACCTCATATGCCCTCACGCATTCCTCTTGAGCAAGCGGATCAGTGCTTATCTGCTCATGCGTGGTATTCTTGTCGGAAGTCGACATCGTCGTCGCTCCCCCTGTGTGTCATTTACTTGTACTCTACGACGCTTCATGTTCCTTTGTGTGTCCGTTGGTGAACTTTCTTACTCGTTTCTACACACACTTCTCACAACAAGTTATTAGTAGCACTGTCCTCAATAATCATCATCTGATTTCTAAATCTAGTATTGTTAAACATTTATGATTTATTCAAACTGTTCATTCATCTAATCAAATATACATTTCGTCGGCAATTACATAATCACCGTATTGCTAGTCGTTAATCATTATCGATCAACATAATTTTCCATAGTCATAGTTAATCGTTTAACATATGCAATTATTCATTTACATCAACAGTTCAGATACACATACTCAAAAATAAGGTCAAAAGGTTATTTAATTAATGTTTCAATCGGTCGGGTCACTCAGCAGGTGCCCTCAATGTCTACAAAAGTCTAGGGGCACTACAAATAAAACTTAGTGGAGAAGGATAAATTGAAAAGCATAAATATCGATTAGTATCTAAAGGGTTTTCTCAACAAGAAAGTATAGGCTATACTAAAACATTTGCTCTTGCTGCTAAAATGAACACTATATGAACCATAATTACTCTCGTTGAATATTTTCAATGGGAAATTCACCAAATGGACATCAAGAATTATTTTTTAAATGGAAATCTTCATGAATAAATTTATATGCAATGGTCACCTGGTTGTATCACCTTTGAAACTT
Organism: Larix kaempferi; assembly: GCA_027924585.1. Taxonomy (NCBI): domain Eukaryota; kingdom Viridiplantae; phylum Streptophyta; class Pinopsida; order Pinales; family Pinaceae; genus Larix; species Larix kaempferi. The sequence goes on along the minus strand of BSBM01000088.1, from coordinate 17,472,217 downwards.
CAAGTTTGGTATGCAAACTAAACAAGTCTTTATATGGTCTTAAACAGGCACCTAGAGCTTGGTATGAGAAAATTGATACGTATTTCTTGAGGAATAGTTTCAAATGGTGTTTATCTAATCCAAATATACATTTTAAGTACGTTGATGATAATGTATTTATTGTGGATCTCTATGTAGATGAGATAAACCTTACCAGAAACCATCTTTCATTAATATGGGGATTGAAAAATGATCTTAAGCATCAATTTGAAGTTACAAATTTAGGCTTATTGCAATATTTTTTGGGTCTTCATATTTGGCATATGGATGATGGATTTTCCTTTATCAACCTAAGTATGCTTTAGCTTTACTCACACAGTTTCATATGAGTGATTGTATTCATTCACCTAAACCATTTCAGTATGTAGTAAAGTTAATTGTTGATTGTGATACACCTCTTGTTGATGCCATTCTGTATTGTCAACTTGTGAGGAGTTTGATATATTTGACACATAGCAGTCCAAATCTCTCTTTTGTTGTTAGTATGTCCTCTAGGTTTATGGAAAATCCTCATTACAACCATTGGAAAGAAGCCAAGAGAATTCTTAGATATTTATAGGAGACACTACATTATGGTGTTTTGTATTCTAGTAGGGTTATAGTTTCACTCCTTGGTTATATAGATTTTGATTGTGAAGGAGATAATACCAATAGATGGTCTACTGCATTATACACATTTCATCTTGGTTTAGGTTCGCTTTCATGGTCCAGTAAGAATTAGAGAGCACGTTCTCTTTCTTCTTGTGAAGCATAGTGCAGGGAAGCTAAAGAAGCATCTAAAGCAGCAGTGTGGATCCAACATGTTCTTATAGATATTGGAATGGTTTAGAAGTCCCCCAATGAGTTAAGATGTGAAAATAAAAATGCAATTCAACTTGCATATAAACCAGTTTATCACTCCAAGACCAAACAAATTGACCTTGGTACTCAGTACATTCGATATCTTATTGTAGATGGTGTTATTTGTTTGGAGTATTGTCCCATTAAACACCAAATTGTAGATACCTTCACCAAATCCATGGCATAGGTGAATGTTGTGCATCTTCAAAACTTGTTGCGAATGCAGAAAGTTGTCATCGAGTGGGAATGATAATGTAATTCCATCTTCCTCCATGTGCATTCCTTCTCTCTAGTCATCATTAAGGATAACTTTTGTAATACGTAATGTTAATTTTGGAAGTGTAATGATGTCTAGTGTGATGTCATAAGATATTATGATGTGCTATCTAGAAAAAGAAGGCGTAATTATGTTCATAACTCCCTACCTTATGTAAAGGAGTTATCCCACATGCATCATGGGGTAATATTCTCCTATTACCATTTTTCATATAAGAGAGGTGGAAAAATATTTACCATAGATATATTATGGGATGTAAATATTACATATATATATCTATATAATAGATATGAAGTAGACCCTTTGGGGATGCTGAAAATTATATTATGAAATATTGTAAAGATTTGATAAGCATATGTGGGCGATGCTCAATATTGTAAGAGTGCAAGTTTTTTGATTAACAAGAAGATCAAACATTCCCATGGTTGTTTCATGAAATGGATTTTAACCATGAAAATTACATGCAATGGATATTAACCATGAATCATAAATAAATAATCAAAGATGCAAGTAAATAAAATTGTTCACACACTAATCCTACAAATCAAAATACAATAGCAACACCTGTCTATCAGAACAAGCCCTACCTTCTTGGATAAGGTTCTAGAGGTAGCCTATGATAGTAAATAAATTAACTCAAATTCACATGACCGAAATAGTAATCAAGTCCATCGAATCAATTAAGAAAAAGTCTATTACAGAGTTTCAGTGTATTTTCTCTCTAATTATTGGTTAGCTTCCTAGTGCTAGGAATCTATCTTTATAACATCCTAGGAAAATCTAGAATTATCAAACAGTTTTAGACAAACTTGAGAGCCCACAATTGTCAATCTATCCTCATAAGTATTAATAACATGTTAAAATATTAATTTTCCATTCAATCTCACTTATGGTTGGTCAAGTTGACTTTCCAATGCCTTTGCTATTAAATATGAAATCTATTTTAACCTTCACAACTATAAACCAAATCTAAAAATTTTGTGAACATCTCGTTGTAACAAATATTCTTCTTGGAAATTTAGACCTTATCTAGTTGGTTCCTTGTCCTTCCACATTGAATCCTAAGAGTGAGATTCTTATTTTTCCATAGAATTATTCAAGTAGAGTTTCTGGATATTCTGTAAATTTCATGTAGATTTTATGTAGTTTATACTAATGTCATGTAGAGGCTTCCACACCTATTGTAGAACTTCTACGTAGGTTTTTCACCTTCCTTAAAGCTCTTGTAAGATTCTATGCACTTTCTATTGAACATATATTTTTCCTGTAGAGTTTATGTAGTTTCTACATATGTCATATAGTATATTCCACACCTACTGTAGAGCTTCTGGAAGGGTTCTACATCACCTTCCTTAGATCTCATGTAATATCCTCTACACTTTCTATAGAGAAGATACTTCTGCAAGAAAATCCACTCATTTTGTAGGGAAGATATTTCTACAAGAAACTCTACACTTTCTGTAGAGTGGATACTTTTGCAAGAAACTCCACTCATTTTGTAGGGAAGATATTTCTACCAAAAACTCTACACTTTCTGTAGAGTGGATACTTCTACATCATTGCAATACAAAATTTGCAGTGTTCCTAAAAGCTACCATGAGTACATATATCCGTACTTATCCACTAAATAATCATCAAAATGCAATGAAATGCGAAACAATTATACCTTATGCCCAAAGTTTCCATTTAGGTACCATGATTATAAATAAAGGATTAAGAGGGTAGTCAAAACAATGTTAATGGTGTCAAAAAGTGTTTCTTAAGGATTCCATTATTGAGTTCCATAAACTAGCTCACTTGTAATGCATTCAAACTAGAATGGGACAAACTTTAAACCTTTTGGTACTTCACAAGATTATGAACAAACAACAAAGGGTTTGAATATTTGAAATATTCACTTAAAACCTTATGCAACCATCTTATCCATCGGGACATGATCTATTTATCACTCAATCTCTATATTAAATCCTTAAATATATTAATCCCCTAGGATTCCATTATGGATAAATGAACCTTGCACTTAAACAAATATGAAAATAATTTTCAGGAACGTTGCTCTCCCTAGCATAAATAGTGAGAGCATGTTAGCTAGATGACTTAGCGATAATATGAAAATTATGAAATTTTGCTATTGATATCATATCTAATATTGTGACAATTATAATCTTAAGATAATATCAAGATAAATTAATTTTATGATATGACTAAACGAAAAATAAATTTGAAAATCAAAGGAATTTCAAAGTCTACACTGAAACTAAATTTAAAACTTAATGATTAACGGAAATAGAAATTCGTATTAAAAAACTAGAAGAGATTGGATCAAATGCAAATCTGTCATTGATAAGAAAGTCAAATTAAATAGAAGTATGTCCAATGAAATGCTTCTATTTGTGTAGACAAGGCCTTGCTTTTCCAACATAACAAGGTTGGGATTCAGGTTATATACATAGGTAGGAATGAGTATGCATTATTAGTGTATGTTCAATGTTGTTACAACAAATTAAAAAAGTATTCTTAAGAAACTATGTTGAGCCTCTCAAACAACTTCCAAAATTATTTCATGTTCGGTAATTAAGAATTAGTTAGGTACAAACCACATAGTGAGAGTTGAGAAAATCAACATACCCACCTTTATTGGTTATGAATTTCCTCAAACGATTCTATGAGTTCTATGACTAGGTTATTGTCTCAAGGCCACAAATATTTGTTATCAAGGAAGGATATGGTCAGGCTTCATTAGCGTCCAAGTGGGATATGCATGATGTGAGTATGTTTTATGCACTAGAAATGGGCCTCAAGGTTTAGACATGGTAAGGGGGTAATAAGGGGCTTAAGCCCTGAATAAACCTTCAAGAACTCAACTACTATGGTTATAGGAAAAAAACAATAGGGATTTAGGCCCATAAAATTTCTTCATGAGATAAATCCTCATGAACAACAATTGTAAGCCACAACACATGTCCTTTCTAGGGAAGATTTTACACAAGTGTTCACTACAACAAAATAGGCCATTAGCACCTATTTTAGTGTTATTTTTCTTCAACTGACATAGCTACCCAATGCTCAAGTAAGTGATAAAAAAATTACGAAATAGCATCAGCTTTAGCTTCCTTTTTAGTGCGAACTTTAGCTTTCTTTTTAGAGTCAAGTTTAGCTTCCTTTTTAGAGTTAGGTTTAGCTTCATTTTTAGTGATAGTTTAAGCTTCATTTTTAACATTGAATCTAGATTCCCTTTTAGTGTTAGGTTTACCTTCCTTTTGGCTCCATATTTAGCCTCCTTTTTAGTACCAAGTTTAGCACCAAATGTCTGTAGATTAAAATTTATAAAAATAAAAATAGTAAATAGTAAAAAATAATAAAAAAAGAAATGAAAAAGTGATAAAAGAATGCTAGGATTTGAACCCATATCACTTTCCAAAAGACAAGACCTCTACTTGAGCTACATTCCCATGGAAATATACCATTAAAAGTGCAAATTTGAACTAGAATTAAACTAGGCTTGTGCAAATTAGAATTTACATAAACATAACAAGAAAATGGTAAAAAATGAAAACATAAATGGAAAACGGTAAGCAAATGCTAGGATTTGAACCCATATCACTTGAAAAAAGAAAATAAATCTACTTAAGCTACACTAACATAAATATTCCACTCGAAATGCAAATCTAAATTGAAACTAGCCTAACCTATGCATGCAACCAAGTGAATAATGCAGATCTTAGATAAATATCAACATTTAATACAAAGGGGAAAATAAGTAATAAGAGATATATGGGTCCCAAGATTTGATCCTATATCTCCTTATAGGGATGCAAGTGACTTCATTAGGATACTCCCATGAACTAGATTTGGGTATTAAGAAGAACCCCTAAAATTTCATTTTTTCTTCTTTCTCCATTAAACCTACAACAACAAAACAACAATAAACATGAACACATCAATAAAGAAAAACCAAATTAAAAGAGGAAGGAAGGAAGGGGAATACAAGAAATGACAAGCCAATAACTTCCTCATGGACATTTCTCCATCAAAACCTAGCCTCCATGCATGAAACCTTAAACATGCAACAACAAAAGAACAATAAACATTAGCAAATCAATAAGTAAGAGTAAAGTAAAAAAGTAAGGAAGGATGATAACGGAAGCGATAATTCATTACCTTCATTATGGATATTCTTGTAATACCCCTAGTTCTAATTTGGAATGTATTTATCCAATATTATGTAATGATGTAAATATGCTAGTGTGAATTCCTAGTGCGGAGCTCAAGGCCAAGGCCCGAATAGTGAATGTCTAGGCATATATAATGTTTATATTTCATTTGGACTATTTATTTCGATTTTATGTTGATTTATAATATATGTAAATATTATGTGCATAAATAATAAAATGGTCCAAGACTAGTTGTGTAAATAGCACCAAAGGGGCTATGATTCCACTAGAGGGGAAGAGGAAAGGGGGTCCATGGCTGACTAAATCCTTGCTGCCAAGTGTCAACCCTAGAACTCACCCAAAATTCTGTCATGTGATGAGAATAAACTAAATATCTCATTTTTTGACCATTTTTCCAATCATTAATGCATGTGTGGGGTTGGTGGGAAAAGTCACCTAATGTAGTTATTGTAGCATGGGACTAACTGCACTTTTGTGACAGTTTTGTCATGACAAAAGTCAGTCTGCAGCTGCTAGAAGTCCTTTCTTGTACTGCCAGAATTCATGTCAGTTGTCTTTTCACCATTTTCCTGTATCCCTTGGATTCAACCCTCATTTGTCTCATTCTTACATGCAGGTATAGAATATGCAAAGCTCTCCCTTGGTGTCCATGAACTTACCATCTTGTTTTGAACCCAAAAATTTGAATTTGGAGACCATCTTGCAATTTGGGAAGTGGGTATTGTTGGATGTAGGTGAGCATAGATGTTGGGCAAGCTAGGAGCCCTTACCCTTGAGTTATGTTTCTCGTAGGTGCTTGAGAAGCCACATATTGAGGTTGCAAGAGGTTCTATAGCAGCCAATACTAGGTTGTACTTCTTCTATGCACATACTAGAAGCACCCAACAAGATGGATATCCCAAGAGAACCGTTGATCGGTGAAGGGGGTGCCTGAGCTAGAAGGGTGCTATGTGGGGAAGGTATTGTGGGAGCCAAGGCTGTGAGCATTGAGTGAGACCCCTGCAGATCTCTATATGATAATTTGGCTAAGCATAGAGAGCATAATGGTTTGGGGGATGAGAGATAGAAGCCGGTAGGTGTTTCCTTCGCCCTAGTTGCCTCATAGCCCAGCTTGGGGTTGGCCTCTCAACATCAGAAAGAGTATATGCTGAAAAGAGTGCCTATGGTTGGATGGAAAAGCACTCTTACATAGCCAGTTGCTTAGATCTACGTTGGATATAGATAATTATTCTTATGCATTTCATTTTGAAGTGTTTTTATTAAATTTCCGTAATGTTATGATTGTGTATTTTCATTCTAGATGTGTGTGGATAGATTTTAATTCCGCTGTGCATGCTTATTTACATTTCTGCACACATTTCATTTGTTGAAAAATGTATTATGGACTTAGGGTGAAATTTTAGAGCCCATGTTTGGCCAGTGTCCCCTCCCGAAGGTCAGATTGGGTGAGGGGGACATTACAGAGTGGTATCAGAGCTTTTGGTTGCAATGCCGGAGCTATATGGGCCAAAAATCACGATTTACAGGAAATAATAAATGGAAGTTAAGGGTCATGGAGTGAGTTTTAAATAAATATCGAAACTTTCCCCTTATTTCCCAATCAAAACCTTGCATAAAACCGAAATTTTGAAAATTGGGAAAATTTACTTAGGCCCTAGCACTGCTAGGTAGCGGGGTGATGTGGAGGATCTATGTAGCAGGACGTCCGATGTGGAGGAATTACATGGGTAGAGGGTGCGATGTGGACCAGACACCTCATATATGTATGCGTAGGTGACCGTAAGGGATGGAGTGTGAAGGAGGAGAAGATATAATTGTTGAGCAGCAAGGCAGATCGACGACTCAGAATGATTCAGGCCCACGAAGGTGCATGAAAGTTAAATTTTTTTCGTGGCCCTGAATAAAAGCCACCCCATCGACGTGTCATCCTCTGGTGCGTTTCGGCACGTAAAAGCAGTCTCAGGAAACCGCTTCTCCCGGAGCGTGAAAACACCTTTTGGGTCCAAGTGGGAACTAATGTGACGTGGGGAGATGTGTCACGAAGAAATGTCAGAAGGAATGGGACCCTCTTCAGTCATGTCAGTTGTCGAATATCGTGCATATCAATATCAACGACTCACAGTGTCTCACGTCCTTGAACATGCATGCAGGATAATAGAGCTACACGACCCTGAAGCGGTGAACCGCTCGATGACGTGTCGCTCTCTCATGCATTTATGCTTACAAAAGCAGGTCCAGGAAAACACTCTTATCGTACCTTGAAACTATTTTTGGATGACAAGCAATGATGTTATGTTGGGTACAGACATCTAGTGCGTAGGTGACAGGGGCAATGGGACCCACGTCGATCATGTCAGTATTGGGGATCGCACAGATCTGATCGACGACTAGGATTGAATCAGGTTCATGAAAGTGCATGAAGTTTAATTTATTTTTGCATCCGTGAAAGAAAACCACCGTAGCCATGTGTCACTCTCTGGTGCATTCAGGCACGTAAAAGCTGTTTTAGGAAACCGCTCTTCTGGGACCCTGAAACTGCTTCTCACTGACAGTGGTAAGGAAATGTGTAACAACCCTCTTATATGAATATAGAGAATATTTAATATAATAAATATAAAATAATGTAAGATAATAATATAATTGGGAATATGAAAGAAAATAAGGGAAAACAAATTGTATTAAATAAGAAATTAAGAAATTGGGAGAAGAAGGAGATAAAAGGAGGAGAAGAAGGGAAGAGAGGGATTGTTTTGGTCTCTTTTTGTCTTTGGCCATCTTGGAAGAGGAGCTCTGGAGGAGAGGAAAGAAAGATAGCACTGGAATACGGTTAATTGTTGGTGGCCTCGCGGGCCTCACCCTTTGACTCGGGGTTGGTTGGGTGGAGAGTCGTCCCCCCACTTTCAGTTGCACTATTGGAGTTGTCAAGGTAATGGTAGCTCCTAGGTCATCTAACCAGGTATGATTTTCAGAGCATATTTTTTATATTTATTGATTAGATCCATTTCTTTGTCAGCTCTTCTATGCATGTTGTTTTTGTTGCTTCTGGATTTTATAAGATGTAACAGCGCTCATCATTTTCATATGGGTTAACCACTAAGTTATTGAGATCTAAATTTATTGGTAATAGCAATGGTTATGAATCACGAAATCTGCTAAGCTGGGTAAATTTCATTTTAGTTCCTTAGTGCACAGATCTTCCCCTTAGATAAAATTAATCGATGTCAAGTACACTATTTTCTTCATGCCATAATAAACCACGAGTATTGTTTTCTTGATGCCATATTAATCCACTACCAAATTGATTGAGTTTCCGTCATTGGATGTGGTGCAAAACATTGCCAATACCCCGCACCAAACCAACCCACACAGCTTCACATTTTAATTGATACAAGAAAAACTATGAATGGTGACAATGTTGTATTTTCTCTCAAGCTCTGCATCAAACAATACGATCTACACTGTAGAGACAATAGAACAATACTCCAAGGCAATATTACAAAACAAATGCCAACAATTAAACAATACCTTTCACCACAATATCAATAGTTGTAATCAGGCACAACTCCAATGGGAAAATTAGGGTTTCGGCTTCACTCATGCATAATTACAGAGAGATTACACCATGTTTCCACAACTGATAGCAATAAGTTTGTTGCATGTAGTTCCATCCAGGTCTCACTGCTCGCGCAGCTCTAGATTTGTTTGGGTCCTGTTCGATTGTTTCTTTAAAAAAAAAAAGGACTTCACTGAGGCCACAGTCCTCGACTAAATTTTGTAGCCTTCTTTCTTGATTTCTGGACTATGTAGAGATCGAATTCTCTTCATGATTTCTGAGTTCTGTTATGGAGGATATCTCCAGTTCTTTCTCGAAATAAATGGCATTCATTTAGAGAGGGAAGCTGCCAAGATATCGAAATGTATCGTGGAAGCTATTCGGTACCTATTATCTCAGAGCATTAATCATAGAGATGTAAACCCATCCAGCATATTTATATATAATCATAGTCGTCTAATCCAATCTTTATTAAATCCTTAGGAGGTAATGTAGCACATAACTAATGATTACTATGTGTAAAGCCATATCCAAGTGAACCGGAATTAGGGTTGCACTTGGTATAGGAGTCACCTTATTAAACAATGCTCATAGCAGATGAAGGATGGGGCGTGTATTCATTTCAGCGACAGTTTATTTAGGATATGTCTCCCACCTACTCATGCATTTTACCTTTATGTCATCCATTTCTTCTCATGCGTTTATCTCATCCGTTTGTTTCATCTCATGAAGCATTCATTTTAGCGACAGTTTATTTAGGGTATGTCTCCCAGCCACTCATGTGTTTTATCTTTACCACATCCGTTACATTTGGATGCAAGTAACAATTACATCTAACTCCACAAAACATATTGATGCCCTTCGAATCCATGAGGCGTGGTGGCTGTAGGAATCCGTTACATTTAAAATTCATATTACTCTCCATTACATATTATCTCCATCATTGATAATAAAAACGTATTACTCTCCATCATTATGCAGCACGTATTCCGACCTTACAATGTGGAACCAGAATTGATCGATCAAAGTTTAGGAGTTTAACAACCCATGATGAGCCATAGTTTTCAGTCTCTGATATGAGTATTTGAAACAATCCATATTGCTTCTATTTCCAGTTGTTACATACTCTGATATGAGTATTAGGGACCAGACTGTATTTGTTTATTTGGAAAATATAGGGATTCATATATTGCAACCACAAATATTTGAATGCATGAGAAAAATAGGAATATTATAATAAAACAATGCTTGAAATAGTAAAATTCAAGCATCTGCATTTTCTAGAGGTTATAACCTAGCTAGTTTAGTAATGTCATTAGTAGGTTTTTCATTCAGTTACATTTGCACATTTCAATGGCTGGCGTTACTCCCTGCCTAATGGTTGGCGTTAATACCTGGCGTTATGGGATTACTTCCTGAGTGATGGTTGGCCTTGAATATATATATATTAAACATAAATTGTGGAATTATATTTTGAATATATATGTGTGATGTGGTTATTTCAGTACCACTCGAAAATAGGTAATGTGCAGTATGCTGGTTATGCAATGTATGCATGGGAAGAGTTGGACAGCCCTCTCTTCAAGAGTTGGACAACCCTCTCTTCAACCTGTACCTGTAACTGTACCTTCCCTTCTTCATCCTGTACCATAAAAACAACTTATTCTTAGCACATGCATATATTATATAGATAAAAGGAAAAAACTGTAGTAAAACCTCAAGATTATATCTACTTACAGAGTCGCCATATGTAGTACCAGTCTCCTTAACAGTAAGAGTTTTCAATGCAGTAGCAGTTGTTGTCACAGCTATCTCATTAGTAGATTGGGATAAATTCTCCTTCACCTGGACCTCCTCTGCAGGAACTGTAATATATTATGTGCATAGCTATCATAACATGATTTTCAATCAACCTTAACATTATTCTCTAATAATGATTGACACGACCACAATTATCAAGAAATCATTACAATTATAGTCTAGTCTAAAGAACTTGAAGAAATCGATTTAGATCCAAAACATGAATTTAGTAATGGGGCCTGCCTGACGATAAATCTGCATGTTGTAATCCGTAGTCGTTTTGGATCTCATCCTCATGATGATTTTCTATATGATTCTGCATCATGGCCGATGGCTCAGGCTTATGCTCAACGTGAGATTCAACCACCTGAGCCTCCTTCTTTGGATGTCCAGAAGGATGACCAAAGTGCACTTGTATTTCTTGCTTCAAGGTCTCAATATTCGTCTCCCATTAATATCTTCACCATTTCCATGATTACCACAAGTCTACCGTTTATCTCGACAATTATCAATAGTCCAGTGTTGGCATTACTCTTCTTAGCCAACTCGACTTACTCCCTTCGCTGGAGATGGGTATTTATAGAAAGCCGCGCCTGACCCAGGTCCTGCAAATTGCATCGAATAATTTCAAAGAAATATCTATAGAATCCAATGAATCCATCTTGCATCGTGACTTTATTTTTATTTTTTTAATTTTTTTTGGATAGCAGTATATCTATAATATAGATAGTTCACAAGTTAATTATCATTAATTTATCTCTTATTTATTCTCTATGTTTAATTAAATAAATTGTTTATTTATTGTTATCCAATTATCCATATATTAATTACCAGTTTTACATCAAAATGTAATTACATGTTAGATGTGCTTCTTGCTTTCCAATAAAATCGCAGTTAGTACAGTTTCCTCAATAAAAATTATCGCAGTTAGTACAGTTTATTCAATAAAAATTATCCCAGTTAGTACAGTTTCTTTAGTATGGGCGTCGGTTTAGGGTTTAGCGCATTTAAGATAAGCTCATATTATCTGTGAAATTGTTTGGTGTGCTTCTTGTTTTCCACTAAGAATCGCAGTAAAAGGAATGAGGCAGTGGCTGGTGTACATAAGGCGTTATTCATGACATTAGACGGTTGTATCATTATACATCGTTTCATTTCTATATTTAATTTTGAGATGTGTGATAACTGGCACTCAAATCGTTTTTTGTTGGCCAAAAAATTTCTAGTGATGTACGGTTCCATTTTTTTTGTTATTTTTTTTGGAATTTCAGTAATCTTAAAATGGGCCAAAACTTTTAAGTGCACAGTTTTATGGCATACTTCCAAAGTAAATGGGTGGAACTACATTTCCATGAGATTTAATCTAGAAACAAATCACCTTTAAAAAAACTGAGGGATTTGAGTGAGAGTTATCCCATGCCTAATTTTCCTAATTTTGATGCGCAGTGTATTTATTTTTAATAAGTTGTACTCACATCTTGGCATCAATGAATTTGCTGAAATATATTGGATTCCAAATTTCAACCTTTTAGCAATATTTTAAAGAGCATGATATCCTACTTTTCCAGATCATTAATACTCCCCGGCGTCACTATCTTATTACTCCCCAGCGTCACTTTCTTAGAATATTTTAAAGAGCTTGATAGCCTCTTTTTAGAAGTGAATAGTGAATTTAATGATTCAAATGACGCTGGTGATTGAAAATCAATGTAAAGTTTTGATTGTAGTGAATTGTTTTGGTATCTCCTGAGTGTGATTAGAGTGGTCATACAACCCAAGACGATTTTACAGTTTTGCATTTGTTTCTACAATGCTCCATGTATTTTACTTTCCCTTTCGTTCGCATGCAGTGCTGCTATAAAATTAATGCTCTAAAATTAAAGCTTGAGGATTGAAGTTTGTAAAGATTTAGAGTTGCAAGATGCTTTTAAGGAAATTAGATTGACTCTTTTAGGTGGGATTGGATGTATCCATTTCGCCAAACCTTTCATGGAAATGGTTCTTGGCTGCAAAAATCTTCACACAATTTTTCAAGATGGAAAACCAAAATGAATCAACCAAACCCTCAGAGGAAGCCAGATGGGCTGATGGGGATGTAAAATAAAACTTGGCTGCCAACCTTCACACATATTAGAGCTCCTTGTTTTCCTTTAGAGTCTGGATTCAAACCCATAACCATGCATTGGAAGTTCCTTTACATTTGCTAGGGTTTTTGGTCTCATACATTTCAATTGTCAACAGGATATCAATGACATTTCGAAAACCCTCATTATCTAACCCACTGCTCATAAGTGATGGTCATGACCAGTTCAAGTAAGCATGTGGTGAGATAAGGAAGTTTCAAACTTAAATTGTATTTGATAGATACAAGTATTGTATGCCTTTTAGATCATAATGGCGACCTCAAGCTTCAACATATATTTTCTCTTAGTTTAGAACCTAAATCAATAACTTGCACCTTAAAAAAAAAAAATTGAATGCAAAAGACCTAGACCGTATCCTTGAAGCCCATGCATAAGTTTGAAATATCTGGTTTTGTTTGGATTTAAGAGTCGGCTAGCATTGATATTTAAGATTAAGCATAGGCGTTCCTTCAATTATGGGAATTGTTGCATCTAAGTGTTGTTATCCTTAGTGGTTGTTTTCAATGGAATGCTATAGGTTTGCTGAAAGAATACAACATGAACATAGCACATTGCATTTTAATTTACTACATATGCATTGAACGATTAGTAAAGGTTGAATGTGAGCTCGAATTTGAGCCTCATGAGATTTGATTCCTCTCTCTTCAAGTGAGCCTCATGAGCTCGAAGTCATAACCTAGTTGTAAAAAAAAATAAAAAATTAAAAAGAGTTTATTGAGATAAGGAGCAAAGTGAATACAAATCAAGTGAATGCCAAGTTGAAGGATGTGAAGTAAGCAGTCCATAGCCAAATTAACTCGAAGTCAATTTGAGTCGAGATCCTTGTCTCGAGCAAAGTAAAGTCAAGGGTCAAGTACGTTATATAAGATAGTGACATTGGTGTCTCAATTAGGTTTGTCAAACCAAGTTCACGGGTTGTCTTATTGGAGCTTTATATCACCCTAGCAAACAACATTTATTTATGCAAGACTTGTAGATGGAAATACAAGGGAAATTATGATGAATATCTTATATAGGCACAATACATAGACTTGAAGAAGTACAATGTGAAGCAATGTTTGATAGAGAGGATATGACAAAACCCACATGAAATAAAAAAGAAGAAAGAATATAGATTCCTAGGCATAAACAAAAGATGTAGTGACAAGTGGTAATCAAGAAAAAGGAAGCAACACAAGAAGCAAGGTAACAATAAGAAGATAAACTTCATATAGTGTGCCAAAAATTGAGATATAAAAACCACTAAAATGAATCCATGAAAAATGAAATCCCTATGAAGTTGATGACCTCTTCTGATAAAATTTTCTTTATGATAGAAAAGAAAATGGTAATTTAATGGTCCTATTCACCATGAATCTTTCTTATTTACATAGCAAATTTTAGATTACAAAAGGATCAACTAGAGGTTCTACCCTTATGCAAAAAAAAAAAAATCAATGAATAAAAGGGTGAATACTTGATTTGTTTTGTAATAGTATACTCCACAACCAATCTATTGTGAGTGTTGGCCTTCTCAAATTTCTCACTCTCTACAATTCTTCATTACAGTTTTTGAGCACTTGAACTGACTTGTGGGCACTACCTCTCCCATGATACAAAAACTTGAACAACTCCCAATCAAGATACCAAGATTCCTTAAGAAGACATGTGATTATTAGCATATGGCTACATTCCACCTAAGATGTATGGTTATTAGGTTATGCGTGTGATACTTCTTGATGTTATTCATTATGTTGTGATGTTTTATAAGATAGATGACATGTGGAACATAAAATGATATTATTTCATGATGGTATTAATTTAGCATTTTAATAGCTTATCATTGCATCTAGAGATAAATGACATTTGTCAGATAAAGGGTATGAAAGCATGTTGTGATTAATTTTGGTATTTTACAACTATGTTTTGTGTTAGTGAAGAATAAGAAATTATACTTGATATTTGGTATGACATGTTAACATTTCATGCTAACCCTTATTGCTCCTTGTAGAATACATATTTGATATGATGATGGATTATGTGGGTTGTCATAATGAATATTTGACATATGATGGATCATGTTGGTTGTTACTCCATGTTGATAGTACTAATGTTGAAAAATGGCAGCTTGTGATGGCATGTTTATGAGATGCTTAGTGAAATTATGAAAGTACCATGACCAGTTATGTTATAATGATAGCAAAAAGCACCTAAAATGTGTTAGATGTTAAAATTGGCATGACTTATCATGACAATGGCTTAGGATGTAATGCAATGCAATATGAACTCGTGGCTAGACATTCTTGTTAGCACACGATTCAAGGTTGATCCATGATATTATTATATTGAGAAATGGTTACTAATGATTATTCATTATGGCAAGTGGAAGTTGTTCAAGGTGATCCACTCAGATAGCCTGATGAGGCTAAGTATTCTATGATTTCATGGGAGCCCATAACCACGAATGAGAATGTTTACTATAAATAAATTACGGGCTATGGGACAAGCCCAACAATTAGCTCTATGCCAGCAGAGCTTGACTTTTGTACCAGAAATTGGGAAGGTGGCAATGCCATGGATACTTCCCGAAGAAATTCTAATGTGACCAGGGTCCACGGTTGGAGACATACTCACCGGGAGGGAGGTTTATATAGAAGGACTTCTCATGCCTGGGGCTAGTGCCTTGAGGGTGCGGTGGAGGATGTTTAGGCTATCCTTCAGAGATGCCTCGGGTATAATGATCCTGATATCAGGATTATGGTACCGGGAGTATCAGGATCAGGGTACCGGGAACCAGATACCGACTAGTACCGAGGAGGCCCAGATTCCAGTTAGAATCCGATGAGGCCGTATTATTACCAGAAGTTGGGAAGGTGGCAATGCCGCGGTAAATTCCCGGGGAAATTATGATGCCTACTGTATGATCCGTGGACAGGTTACAGTAGAGGGCCCATGCCATGGTGAGCGGGACCATCCGGAGTTGAAGGGGAAGTGTAGGGAGGTTGATCGGATGGTATGATTCTCATGGAGAGGGTGAGTAAGGAAAGAGGAAGTAAACAAATACACGGCTATTAATTATTAAATAATTATCTAATGCTTTTGTATGTATGATGCATAATTGTTGTTATGATTGCATACTAGACTCATAGGGAATTACTTAAGAGCATGTTGTAACTTAGAGTGTGTGATTGTATTAGTTTGTTTTGGAGACTTCTATGTGGTGGCCACACATATAAATCTCTTAGCTTCACAATAGTACTAGCTACTTATATATTCTAGTATTTACTTGATTGATTGATTGAATAAATATTGTATTTATTGCTTGAATATTAAAACTTCGGGACGAAGTTTCTTGAAGGGGGAGAGTATGTAACAGCCCTCATATAAGAATATAGAGAATATTTAATATAATAAATATAAAATAATGTAAGATAATAATATAATTGGGAATATGAAAGAAAATAAGGGAAAACAAATTGCATTAAATAAGAAATTAAGAAATTGGGAGAAGAAGGAGATAAAAGGAGGAGAAGAAGGGAAGAGAGGGATCTTTTTGGTCTCTTTTTGTCTTTGACCATCTTGGAAGATGAGCTCTCGAGGAGAGGAAAGCAAGATAGCACTGGCATAAAGTTAATTGTTGGTGGCTTGGGGGCCTCAGCCTTTGGTTGGGGGCTAGTTGGGTGAAGAGTCGTCCCCCCACCTTCAGTTGCACTATTGGAGATGTCAGGGTAATGGTAGCTCCTAGGTCATCTAACGAGGTATGATTTTCATAGCATATTTTCTGTATTTATTGATTAGATCCATTTATTTGTCAGATCTTCTATGCATGTTGTTCTTGTTGCTTCTGGATTTTATAAGATGTAACATTTTATCATATTCCTATGTTGGATCAGAGATCTACATCCATATTTAATATCCTTTGTTATTTAGTAGGTTTTATGAGTTTTAAGGTTTATACAAAATGTAGGTGGCATTTGCTCCAAATTGAAAAACACAGTCGATCTTATGCGCCATATTGCACGAAATCGAGCCATAAGGGGGAAATCCCCCTTGACCCCCGTCGTCACCCTCATATGTCGTTGAGTGTGAGAATTTTGGTGATTGTCAATGTGGGTTGTTCCGAGGTTGCATGAAGATCAATGTTGTAATTTTCTAAGACTGTAATAAATCTAACAAATGTGTTTATAAACACTATTGCAGATTCAGAATCCTATTAGTTACAGTTAAGTATCAGCATTTCAGTCTAGTGCAGTTATGAAGTTTTTGATCTTGGTTAGACCAAGAAGAAGTGTATCGTCATGGAGGATGCATAGGATCCTTATGAGGCAGATGTAATGGGAGAGAATGTACACGCTGATAATGTAGAGACAAAATCTAATAGTAGAAGAAACCAAGCAACTCCCCCACACACTGTAGAAACCATGAGAAGCTTAAGGGTGGAACTGCAGAGTTGTAGAGAAGACAATGACAGGATGATTAGAGCCCAAGAGGAGCATAATCAGTTGAATGCATCTATGCTTCAAATTTTTACTGACATTCAAAGGAAGATAAAGCATGGGTAGAATTCAGAAAATCAGGAAAAGAGTGGGGGTAGCTCAAGGAGGGATTCCCACAAGAGATCGCATAGTTCAAGAAGGATTTCTAGAGATAGGACATATACTCCATAAATCTATTCTAGTGAGTCACATGACTCTAAATAATCCATTGAAGTTTCAAGCTCTTCATCTGATAGAAACAAGAGAAAGAGGTCTTCCAAGAACAACTCTCATGGAGAATTTAAGAAGGACAAACCTCCTACCTATGATGGTGAGGTTAAATCTAGTCAAGTAGCTGAGGCTTCGCTTCTTGGGATGAGGAAGTATTTCCAAGTCCAAGACTATTCAGGAAATATATTGAAGGAAAGAGTGGCCATATTCAATCTAAATGGAAGAGCATCTTTACTTTGTTAGTATATTGTTGTTGGACGCATATGATTTGTAAGTCATCCCATACTATTTTTTGATCCATAGTTTATATTAGCCCATGGTATTGACCCATAGTATTGGACACATATGCTTTGTAAGTCGTCCCATAGTATTATCTGTTCCATGGTATTGTCCCATAGTATTGGGCATAGACTTAGTATATAAGTGTGTGTTTAGGCCAATGAAGGCACCGTGGCATTATTTGTATTGGGATTCCTCAAAGGAGGTTTCCCCCTTGAAGTGTCCCGCAATCAATAAAATATTATGTGATCTAATATATCGTGCATTTTATCAATTAATTGTTGCAGGTTCCTCACAATTTTGCTAAGCTAGTGAGCTCAACCATAGAGATACAATAATCTCAGATCACTCAACAAACATGGCACCCACATTACCTACCTCACCCAACACATGGAAGGCCCTCTTCTTTGCTACACAGTTCCTCAAGGCCCCTTCCCTCCAGTGCTATTCAAGGTGGACATAGAAAGGTCCAACTATTGTTCTTCATGAGATTTCAGCTTTCACTAGGTTTAGCAAGCAGATCCAACCCTAAGTTGACCTTATTATCGGTTATTTAAGCTGGGTTCTTCACAAGGCACGACCTAATCTCTACTCTGCAATTCGGTCTTCTACAATCGATCTAAGTGTTCTCACAAGTTCTCTACGCCGTTCAAGCTCTGTAGTTCATCCCCACGGTTTGATCTATGGTCGTCCGAACTGGTTCAACTCTTACACAAGGTTTTCTTGGGTGTTCTCGACTCTACAAATTCACATACATAGCTCATGGTTTTCTTTCTTTTTCTCCACGGCTAGGCTTAGTAATGCGTGAATGACTTGTGTTTTTGGTCAACCATGTTATAGCGATCAGGATTGATCAAATTCCGAGGTGTGGAGTGGCTTAAGGGACAAGTAAAAGAAAAAGCCATACCCTTCCATATGGATTCGCGGGCCTTCCCCATACTCAATCGAATTCATGGTCTGGTTTTCTCAACCACCCTCCTACAGTAGCATTAATGTCAGCATGCGGAGTCAAATGGGTTCACAATTGGACATGTGGCAGCATGGGTTCCAATCCCATAACCCAATCACCTCTCCCTAGTGGATACACATGGCCCCTTCTCATTGGTTGCCTCCTTAGCCAACTTTATTGGGTATTTTATTGCAATAATTAATAACTCCATCATTTACAAATCCTCATGGCTTAATAACACATGGATAATCAAGCTGTCAAATACTTTCATATGCAAATGAACCTGAACATCCACTAGTGGGGCCTTGTCCTTGAGCTCCACACTAGGGAAACACACATTGTATTTACACAATATTTACATTGAATCCAATAAACCCTAAGGGTCAAAATAGGGGTATTACACCTAAGTATGGGGGCTTCCCAATTTAATTAATGTTTCCACTTATGAGATTATTTTGGTTGTCAAGTAGGTGTTGTAGTGTCTTCATAGTTTAGCTCCTTGCCATATCTTATTTAATCATTTGATGTCTTTGTTGAAATGTTATGATTAAATTTGTAGAACATTCAAACTATGCCATATCATCTCATATCCTCATCTCTTCCAAGCATCTATCTCCCTCATCTTTTAGAGCATTTTGTGTACATGGAAGATAGTTTTCGGTTTGGTTCATCAATAGTGGAAGGTGATAATGCTAGTGTTATTTAGCTTATTGTCCCATTTGGAGTTGGAGGGTTCACAATGCATGTGTCATAGAGATTCCCAAATATTGTCTCATAGATTAAGTAGGAAGGGTAGATTCCTCTTGGGTGATTTGTGGGATTCAGTCTCTCATTTTTAGAAGAATTTTTATTCTCTTTTGATGGAGTATGGTTTTCTTGTTTTTGAGCATCCTTTCATTATGAATCTTTTAAGGCTTGTCCAAAATTTTGATTTGTATAGATTTAACATTGGAATATCCAGGTCTTTCTTGAGAGATTGATGTTGGTATTTTTTTCATCCGCTTTAACAATGTGACTCTCATTTCTTGCATTCCATACTTCATGATAGGCATTCATTATCCCAATTCCTAAATTCTCATTAGATAACTAAGGATTTAAAGGATAGAGGAATTCGACAGTTGCCCATTGTTTGGTCATATAGGTTTTCTTAACACTTTTTTCATGGTTGTTGATTTATCATGGACTTTCATCCAAGGCCAAGCTAACCAAAAGCATGGTTTTTGATTTCCCGTGTCTTTCTAGTCAGTGATTTGTGACAATGAATCACATATTTTGGGAGTGTGATTATGCAATGAAGTGTTGAAGGTTTCTAGTATATTTTCACACAAGGGAAACTTAGGGTAATGATCACTAGTAGTGTATTTTATTTCGTGAGTGATTAACTAAGGTTCACCTTATACTTGTAGGATTTTGGCATTGTTTGACGATCACATATTTAGTTATTGTGTGAAAGCTTAGTTGTAATGAATTTTTTTTACACATGAAGTTAACTCATTGTCTTCCTTTTGCCCAATCTAATGTGAATAAGTTCTCCATGAGATTCTAGCTAAATGATTTTTAATGATAAAAAATTCCCACTCTTAAGACCTAGCTAAGTATTCTAGCATTCCTTCAAGGTTTGTTTCTATAAGAAAAAGGGTATGAGATCCTATGTATATACCCTTATGTTTTTTTTATAAATATAAGACACATTTTACAATTAAAAAAATATAATATATATATATATAAGAATGTAGTAGAAATGCGATAACTATGTGTTCAACAAAAGAAATCTAAAAAAATCATGAAGAAAAAGTTTTATTTTGTTTATTTTCCCTTGGACAACAAAAGGAGGAAGTGAAGGTTGGGGTACTAATAAAATTTTGAAGGAATATGGAACACTAAACTATAACCACTCGGCGCAAGATATTATTTACATTGATAATATTTTCAAGCAAGTTGACACAATTAACTAGGAATTCTAGAAAAACAAGAAAAGTTGTAATGCAACAAGTCCGTGCCATTACATCTACACACCTGTCCTGGTGAAAAGCTCTAATGCCATAGTTTGTGCATCCTCTCTCTTTCAATATTTTTTGTACGTTTGTGCATCACTTGTATTTATTATTGGCATTGAGGCAGTGTGGAAGAGTGCCATGTGCAGTCGACTAAGCACATCTCTGCAAGCGTCATGCAGTTTAGTGCAGTGTTGCGCAAGTGTTCGTCCCAGATGATAGAGTTCCAGTCATGCAATTTCGTGCGGAGTAGATCATAGAGTTTTGGTGATGCTGTTTCGTGCAAGTGTTCAAACCAATCATAGAGAGACAATGCTCGGAGGATGACAACATTGGAGTGTCCATGTAGCAAATCAAATGGTTGAAAGGCACTAGGAAATACGTTTGGCACAAAATTTTTATAATTTTCATAAGCGTATCATTTCCAACGAAATAAAGCACCATACAACATAAAATATTCAGACAATAATAAAGAAAATGAAAAAAATGTTGTGATATTGCTAAGTTGATGTCATAAATAAGATATATGCATTTATCAATGAATCCTGTAATGTAAAAATTCAAAGTGAAAGAAGATGCTAAGCCAAAAGAAGACATGATAGCTGAGAGTTGTTAAATAAATAATTTACCCATGAAGATGTATATATTTATCTATTTAGAAATAATTGATCCCAAAGAAACATGTGGCTGGTAAAGGTATTAGAATATAGGAATTTTCCATTAATTCATCAAATAATTTACTTCCACTATCACAAAGAATGCATGTATTCATGTATTACAAAGAATCTTTGCAGCTATTTCTTGAAAAATATGAACCTTAATCCATACATACCCTATTTTGCAACAAGTACTTGCATCTTTATAATTCTCTTCAGATGCATCTTTTTAATTCTTCAGAATTATGTTCACATGCATCTTATTATGCAGCTAGCCCTCTTTTCACTCTGTTTTCTATTATATTCAGCAACCAATTATAATAGCCAGAACATGAAATATGTTTTGAAGCTTAAGCCACAGATTAATTTACAGAAAATATTCCTATGTGTCACATAGGAGCTTGTACTGTTAGTATTTAAATATGACTATTGTATACTCCCAAAATTTCAAACTAAAAAATTCAGATGTTCTTTCACAAAGTACAAAATTTGCATATGAAACAAAGTTGAGCCAAAAAAGTGCATAAAAACGCACACAAAACTGAAACCCTGTATTACTGTTTTTTTGCAAATTTTGTGTTGCACTACCAACTTTTCATGGTGTACATTATCATAAATTGAAACCTCAAGAATTGAGTGGATTATTGTAAAGGCATCTCCAACATTCTACAATTCTGGTTGGGGTTCATTGCCAATTACAAAGTAGGCTTCTTTTAAACCATTGTAGCTTATACGCAGTGCCTTTCAATTTTCGCATTGATGGAAAATTCCATGTCTATTGCGATCCTTTTTGTGCGTGTATTTTGAGATGGGTTGATGGGATTACATAAACAGAGTATATGTAGTTTGATAGGCAATGTTATTTGAACTTTTGGCCCGTTTAATCTCAAAATACAGATTAATAATGAGATCAAAATATTAATGTATTCCAGGTTTTTATAATATTATGATGATATAAAAATTAGACTGGAGAGTTCATGCTATGCATGTACTGTCTATTAGTGTCCATATCCCTGTAATTTAACCCCCAATTCATCTTCATTGTACCATGCATGAAATTTATCATAACTATATCATGCGATTGGAAGAAACCTATAGATGATAATTGTTTTGGGTGTCTATATATAAATAATTATTTAGCATATCAAATAGTTGACATAACCACCACCGATCATATACCAAACCACTTGCAAATTTTGACATTGTGTCCAACGAATTTCCTTATACCTTCAAATTCAAACCTAGTACATGTGTTACTATGAAGATCTTGTTACAAAAACCAAGCACACAAATTAGTCCAACATACCCAAATTTTCCACCTTCCACCATAATAAAAAATATTACCAACATATGTAGCAAGTTAAGGAGAGGTATTTTCTAATACATTATTATAGATATATGTTGCTAGAAAGATATGGTTTATAATACAATACAATGTCTGCTACAATGTTTTTCTATTAAAAAAAACCATAAGTTGCCATTAATAAAGCTATGAAGGTGCCACCACGATGAAAATCAGCCTTGGGACAGGGTTAAAACACGTATCCATCAACATAGAAAGACTAGCATATAGGGTACTTCTTCTAGTCTTTAATAGTGGGATATATTGTATAGGCAGCGAGACATACTTCAGACTAGATCTTCTAGTACTACCAAGTCCTTCAATCAGTCATCTATCAGTAGTTTAAGCTTGAGAAAACTCACATTCATTTTCTCTCATTGTTGTTAGCCTTCTCGTCTTTTCCATGGGTCTTACTAGCTTGTTGTTAGCCTTCTCGTCTTTTCCATGGGTCCTACTAGCTAAAATAAGATAGCTTCACCTAACTGGGATCTCTGATACTTTTCCAAATCCCAAGATTAACATAAATAATGAGACAGTATACTCATGTTATCAAAATCTATTCAAGAAATTATACAGTTTATATTTAAATTTGCTATAATTTTTTGCATCTAATGGAAAAGAAAAAGGTAATAGTCCCAAAACTGGAGTCCAAGATCCCTATATACAGCCTTTCCTTTTGCAACACAAGAATAATCTACCTTTCTGTCTCCATTCAAGGCGATGCTTCATAAACCTTGGTCTATGCAGAGAAGCATAACTTTAAAGAAACAAAAAAACATAAACGAAACTAATGCTAAGATGGAGTCTGTCCTCAATAATAGTAAATGTGCATCTCTCAATATGATTGAGTCTATTTGTGAGCTCCCTCACTGTAATCCCTCCTGCTTATCATCAAACCCCAGGATAAGTACAATACCTTTACATCTGGCAGAATACGAGCTATGAATAGAACATATGACAAAGAAGAGTTACGAATAGAACATGTGGAAAATAGGTAGGAGAGTGTAAGAAATAGCTAGTAAAAATGTAAGGACAAAGCTTACAGATGTCAAGCATTGTATAAGCTCTTCTTGAGACCGTTCGTAATTAAAGCAATGTTTTATGTGCCCTGGTGTGAAAGTGAGTGTTGGGATGCTTTCTGAACATTGTTTGAGCAACTATAATACAACATTGCCTCGAAAATAGGTCAAATAAGGCTCTTAAGTAGTTAATTGGCCAGAACACAATTGCTTTAGAAAAACTTAGATTAAAAAGCTTGGGAAACTGTGCAGATTAATACATTTTTCGCGGAAGCGATTTATATAGCTCCTGCTGCTTGGAACACTAGGCAGGGACTAAATAAAATTTGCAAACCATTGATGGAAGATATAAAGGGATGTTGAGCTTGATATTTAATGCTTTTAAAATATATTAAGGGGATGTCTAGACTGTTAGGACTAACTATATTTGAAAAGAAATGTTTAAAACCCATGGGATGGGAGATAGGGTAAATATTAAAGGATTACACTCGAGAGATAATTAATGGCATTTATAAGATTATAATGTTCTTGGAAGATAATGAATGGAATTTATAAGATTATAATTTAATGAGAAGAATATATATGCAATGGTCTACGATATTGTCTTATTTTTAATATAAAGAACTATATTTTGTTATGCTTCTTTTGAGATTATATTTTATTCCATGATTTATTATTGTGCGCTATGAAAATTTTGTATTGTATTAACTCTTTACTTCTATTATTGTCATAATGGACTTGTTAACAACCTGATTTCACTCTCTCACTTCTTAACTTTTTTCATGATCATCAACACCTTTACACACCACTTTTAGAAGCATTATCCCATTTCCATAATTTCTATCACTATGACCTCAACATAATTATGATCAAAAGGAATACCAAATATAAATTTGACAATAAAATGTCAATGCACAAGACCTTCACACTAAATCCTTAAAAAAAATGTGACGTGGACGCCAAAATAGAATTTGGTTTCTCGTTAATTTTTTTCACCTTCTAAAAAGGTGTACTCGATAAAAATGTACATCATAAATCCATTATTACTAAAAATAACATTTGATCTAGTCACTAATAACTATTACTATTCCACCTCTTCCTCTTCTTCAATGAAAGGGGATTATTCACATTGAAACGAGTTCTAATATATGTCCACATACTTTCCTATAAATAAATTCCTCAAGGCCATTAATTATATCGCTCAACAAAAATAAGGCTATGTTGTTGGATTTCTTCTATAGCGAGAGAGATGTCATCTTTGTACTAAAAATTCTATACTACACAATATACACTTCGAAGTGGAATTCCAAAGGAGAAGAAGAACCTTCCCCTGGGATAGTTGTGGAGACCACCTCTTAATCAACTAATACTATAATTGGATGGCTAAGGACCTAATTTGGCAAGTTGGGAATGGAGAAAGAATTTTAGTTGGTATTGACCCAATTCTAGGGTTGGATGAAAACTATAAGCTACCTAACAGAATACTTGGTTACCTGAACGATTATGGTATGCATACACTAAATAGTCTGAGGAAAACTAGGAAAACGAACGAGGAAAATGACTATTGGTTTTCTATGAAAGACATGGGTTTTGTTGGGTAGGAAGCTATGGTTTGGAATCAGTACATCTCCAACTTGAATGTTGTTGGTTGTAGGCTCACTAACATTAATGATTGTCTGATCTGGAATGGCAATCCAACAACTGGTATCATCATAGATAAATCTGCATACAACGCCATCATCAGAAGCATGTGTATATTTCCTTAGAATTGGTGGCACATAAAACTTTCGAGCTGGAAAATACCACTTAAAATAAAATTCTTCATGTGGCACGCTCTTTTAGATAGCTTGAAAACATGGAACAATCTTCTGAAGAAGGGGTGGTGCAGGCTAGTCATTTGCTTACTGTGCAGGAAAATGAAGAATCTACCAGTCATTTATTGGTTGATTGCGTCTTTACCCATAAGGTTTGGAGCGAGATCCTTTCCTATTTGCGGATTGATCAATCGTGGGGGAGTGGAAATTTCGACATTTGTTGCCTTGAATGACATAGAAATTGTAAAAAATTTCCTTATCTACCTGCTTTGATTGCTTGGATAATTTGGCATACCCGCAATAAGGCAGTTTTTGAAAATATATATCCAAACCAGCATCACACAGTTATTCAGATTCGAAATATGATTAAGGACTACATCAGGGAGGATGTTTATCAAAAGAGGAAAAAAAAGTACACATTCAGTTTCCAAATAAATGAAGCGGTTTCTTTTTTCGATGGTGCAGCGAAAGATGGTGTTTGTTCCACGGGAGGTATCATCCTACTTAATGATGATCATTTATTAACTCTTAAGTTAAATTGTGATAGGGGCACAAACATGAAAACTGAATTATTGGCGCTTTGGGTAATTTTGAAAGTAACCAACTATTTTGGTATTGTAGAACATAAAGTCTTTGGAGACTCATGGGTTACAATCAAATGGGAAAGGGGTGAATATAAACTGAAGGTTACATCACTTTTACACGGGTGCAACAGGATTAAGATGGAGTTACAAATGTTCAAAAAGATTACTTTTGAACATATTTATAGACAAAACAACGCATTGGTTGATACTCTATCTAAAGAAGCAATGGAGGGAGAGGAAGGAGTAATATTTTGGGAAGAATTCTTGAAAAATCATAGATGTGATGAAGGAACTGTAAACTTCTTTGAATTTTGAGTTGGCTTTTGATTAGCCATCTTTAGAGTGTTAGATTTTTTGGATGTTGTCATATATTTCTAGAAACTTTTTATGAATGTTTAAAGGTTTATTGTATCAAGTCTTTATGACCTGAAAATCCATGTACTGTTTGATTCGATATCGAATATCAATAGATGCCTTTTTCTATTGAAAACAAAAAAACAAAAAAAGACAAAAAAAAACAAAAACTAATACCAAGGTGTTGTAATATAATTTTCTCTCTATTTATTAATACAAATTCATTTTTTCATTATTATATATTGTATTTTTAAGACATTGTTTTAAAATTATTTCTTTATATAATATGTAATATAGTAGAATTCACTTTATTTTCATTTCTCTCTATTTATTAATACAAATTCATTTTTTCATTATTATATATTGTATTTTTAAGACATTGTTTTAAAATTATTTCTTTATATAATATGTAATATAGTAGAATTCACTTTATTTTCATGAATCATTTTGTCTATAACCGTATATATGACTCTTAAGCAACCCAATGTTTAAGAAAGTGTCTTTTAGCAAATGTTGATAATCAAGAACCAACACTAATTGAGTTTAAGTTTAAATTTTTATATTTTATTTTATTAAAATGCTAAGAGTGTTAGTTAGAAGTATGTATCTCTTTACATTTCATACATTTTTAGCACTTTATTTACATTTCATACATTTTTAAGTTCTCAAACCCTTTCAATTTTTTGCTAATTTAATATATTTTAAAGAATGTTGATTAATGAAGGAGATCCTCTTGTTTCTAAGTATTAATAATTAGTTCATTTTGCGCTCTATTTGAAAATATTGTCCTAGCCTTTTACTAATCAAACTTGCTAGTTGATATTTTTTTAAACTATATCTTAAATAGTATATTAGGAAAAGTATATAGTGTCTTTATTTCATTTGATTCTTTAATAATGATGATTTTATTCTTTTCCTATATTGTACTTTCTATTTCCAACAATTACTTCTTGCAATTTGTTTATGACATGCAACACCAATGCACACTTCTTACACATTAACAAAAAAAAAAAATGGTTCATACAATGAAGATTAGCATTGAAATCAATAATTAAATAACCAATTAAAATCTTCACTTTATGAATCAAAATAATATTTTAGTTAGCTTAGAATTTTGAGGATAGGCATTTAAAAAATTCACCACAATTTTTCACATTTAAAACACAACTCTTGACTTTTATGGAACTTTCAAATCCCTTTCTATAGCTAGTTAACTCAAATTGTTTCTCGTTTCCTTTACTATAATTATCCCATTCAAACTTTCACTCAATTCATTTTTGGCTTGACATCCCATTAACTTGAGTGGTTGGTAGGCCCTTGTCTACCTCTTTGCTTTTTCTCAGCCACTTCACTCAATTCATTTTTGGCTTGACATCCCATTAACTTGATTGGTTTGTAGGCCCTTGTCTACTTCTTTGATTTTTCCCAGCCACTTTCCCTTTCTATAGCACTTGTTTAGAAACATTTCAGAGATTAATTTATTTATTTTCACATCCTTTTTTAGGATCCCTTATTTTAATATTAGTTACACATTTTTCTTTTATAGGGTGTATCTTTTTACATTAGTTCTTTACTTGATTGAATTACCTTTTCCACCCAATTTGAACCTCATTTTAGTTAAATATATCATATCTAAGCTATCCTACCTTAGATAAATATTGTTTTAGATACAAACTACATAACATACAATCAATATTATTCCCACAATGCCTCTTAGACATTCTCGATGACTTCGAGGTTCACTTGCACCTCTTGGGATTTCTCGTCATGCTATAAGTCCTCCTCAATGTGTGATAATCAAATGACATAAAAATCCCTTGCCACTTAGTTCTCCCTCGAGATAATAGGATTCAATATCTCCGAATCAAATTTCATCTTTATCGCCCTGATAACCTAGATAACTTGGTCAAGTGGGCAATATATCTCAAGCTAACTAAAATAATCCTCCCAATCAAAACATTGATCCCAACACCAATGTGAATATGAATGCAAGTATTAACGTTAATGCACCTTGTAGCCAAGTCTTCCATTTTTAGTTAGCCTAAATCCCCCTTATTTAATTGGAATAACGAATGACCTAACTTGACATGATGCTACTTGGCCTCCCATGCCCACAAAACTACCTTGTAACATGCCAAAGCTCATAGGAAATGATTGATAAGGTCCATCCAACCACATTATGTATTTCCATATCTATCTATCCTTGAATAGAATTTCATATGATTCCATTTTATTATAGTTATTTCAATGCACCCTCGCAGGGGTCAAAACAAAATTGTATATAGAAAAACCCTTTGCAATGCTCCCAATATTTGTGTCATTGAAATATTCTTTTATTACGTTCTTCTAGTAGCCTATATGAAATGATGGAGTCCAACTTGTTCTGTCGTGGAGTCAAAACATTATTACCCACATCACCGACCATATCAATTAGTGGTTTAAAAGAGGAATCCTAATTACAATTACGATTCATGATTGTCTCTTTCTGGATTGGTTTTTGAGATCCACCCTTCCCATCATAGAAATATGTTTCTTCTAAATTACCAAAAACTAAAGAGGAAACCATCATAAAGGATCAACAGCTTGACTTGATTTATGATTAGTCATATTATTTTTACTTCATTATCCTGGATGCCTCATCAAGTTACTTATCACATAGAAATAAACCAAGGAATCCCAATCTATGGATGGAATGGTTGGTTACTTTGTGTCTACCTATCATCAATACAAAAAAAATCCACACCCTAGTGGTACTAATATGTATGTGAATAACTATGGAAGAAATCACCCTAATCAAGGGCTACCATATATACCCTACTCTCCTAATTTGTGAATTCTCATATCTTTACATGCACAAAAAAGTACCTCTTACTTAGTTCCACTTTAGTCATCTCATTTTCATGCCCCCTCCTGTAGTAGCACCGTTTCAACCAATTATTCCACAATACATGTGACTCCTCCATCCCATAACCTAGATTATCTACTTCTTGTCTCTCCACTATACCCTCCAGCACAATAGACCCCTCTGATCCAACCTTAACTTTCCTCTTTTATTCAAGTGCAAGTTATTTCTCACTAAAATGTCCCCAATAATGAACATGCACTCAACAATCAAATCATGCATCCAAATAATTAAAAAAAAACGTAATAAGGGGAAGAACAAAGGGAATAACCAAAAACCAATGGCTGCGAACATCCAAGCTAATCCCCCTACTAATAATGGAGGTGATCCAAGACCCACAAGGAGTTTAAGAATGCTCAATTAATAACTAACCATTCATGTTCATTTAGCAAAGTTTATGGGAATTACACACAACATTTCCCACACCTTACTCAAGTGCATTAGTTGTTAGATACAGATAATGTGTGAGTTTTCCAACACCACTTAAGGTCAACCTAGTACACATCGAAAAACTCCTCCAACTACCCAATCTATGGTGTTACAAAACCCATTTCCCCAAGAAGGATTAGTATCAACTTATTCGATGGTATATCATCCAAATAAACCATCTATGTCAACCATTCCTAGTGACACTTCTTTCCAAAGTTTCTTCATTACATCCATTGATGTCAAACTTGAAATCCATCATCATCAATACAATATGATATTGAAACCTATAATTATAGATAGGGAAAAATCTCTAACTCTAAAACAAGTACCATTACATATCCCATGCCCAATAATGAGCCTACCTTGAAGGTAGACAAAATGCATTACATTCCATGTCATACAACCCAAATTCCAAAATTGCTCACAACTATAGTGTTGTGGACAAATTGGTGGAATCACTTGCATCCATGTCTACTTTATAAGTTCTACAGAATTATCCTCTATAATGCAAATCATTTCCTTCTTTGGCTTCATTTCATGTTTATGTCAAACACACACACACACATTCACCAATGCATCATTGATGAAGGGGCCTCCAAATGTGCTATGTATACACAAATATGTAAAAAAATTGGGATGTTTGAGTTAACTCTATGACTTATGAATTTATGTGCAAACAATGTCCATCCT
Organism: Larix kaempferi; assembly: GCA_027924585.1. Classification (NCBI taxonomy): domain Eukaryota; kingdom Viridiplantae; phylum Streptophyta; class Pinopsida; order Pinales; family Pinaceae; genus Larix; species Larix kaempferi. The sequence continues at coordinate 17,441,692 of BSBM01000088.1, read as the reverse complement.
TCATAGAAATAAGGATTTTTCGAAAAAGTTCCCATCGAACTCACAAAAAAACTATCTTGGTTGATATTGAAGTTGTAGATGCTTAATTAGGCTACAACATCCTACTTTTCCATACTTATATGTATTATATAACAGTTGTAGCCTCCACCATTTTTTTGTCTCATCAAGTTCCCACATTATGTTAACATTATCAAAATGTATCAACATACATACCATCATACACATTATGCCATTATATTTGATAATTTTTTTCCTACTATTGAAGGAAGCCTTGCAATGCCCTTATTGACTGAAGTTGGCCCTTTGATGTTCTAATACCCCTCATTGCTTGATAACTTTTCTAGTCCACCTCTTCTCATCCCTGGATAGGGAACATCTCAAATTTGTACTATCACATCTAAAAATCATATCTCATAATCGAAGAGTGAACCCAACACTACAATGGTAAAACATGCATGGGTGGGATCCCCTATTCATTGAATTCCTTTCCTTCCCCCCCATTAGGAATTGTAGGAACACCTATTATTTCATGCTTCAACCTTCCAGGTCTATGTTTAAGGCCATAGATTTGGTACATCACACCAACAAACTCACCTCCTACCCTTCAAGTGGTATTAACACTCATCCAACCTATTTTTGCTTCTATTGTCCCACCTCTTCTAGTTAACTATGAATCTATCTATTCTACACAGCTACTCAGACTATGAAGAAGGCTCAAGGAAAGTGTAGGAAAACTAGCGATGTTCTTTAAAGATATTTAAACATCACCATTAAAACAACCAAATGGAAGAATGCTCAAATTCCTTCTTCCATTTGGAATATCCTTGGTCATGCCACCAATTCATGTCTATAACTTCCTTTGTTCTCTAGTTAGTAGAGTAGTGATTTAGCCATTAACGTAGTCCGAATCACTCTCCCTAATTCTACTAAATAGCATACTAAAGCATTGTGTTCTAACCATTCTTATGCATTATGTGGAATATATGGACACTATTCACATCAATTCTTAAAACTCCATTCATTATATGCTACCTTAGAATAAATCCACCCTCGATCCTTATAATCACAAGTCATGGTGATTGAATAGGTACGCTCCCCCGAACAATAAAGTGAATTACTTGTGCTTGTCTACCAGGTATTTCTATCTCTATATTCCATAGCAAGGATGAAATTACAAATCTCTAACCAATCCTTAGTACCCATGGGATGACATGCACCATCATGTGTACTCTATCCCTTCGGATGTAATCACATATGTAGAGTCTATGCAGAAATTCTCGATATAATGAAAATATTTTATACCCCTAGGACATGTTTATTGGTTTAGAACTAATATTCCCACGCTGGACAACTTTGAAGAGGGAAATATGGTCAATATATTTACCATAATTCAAGTGGGAATTTTAGTTAAGCATGATGGATTCCCTACACTTTTTAAGAGGTTCAACTTATCAATCTAAATTTGAAGAATTTCACGATGCCTTTTCATTGTCTTATTCCTAAATGAAAATACTTGACCCAACCATTATTGAGCATTACATTGACACATGGTCTGATATAGATCATGTGTCTAAACAACAAAGTCCTATTCACCCTTCCAAATATTCAATGGTCATAGATGATAAGAATAAAATTTGGAATGTGGGATTCTTGTATTTGATTGTATATACAACATGTGTATCAATCTCCTGTCAACTAAAACCAAGTCACCAATTGAGTCTTTACTAATTTCAAATTCCTCCATAAATATTTCCCAAAGGAAAATACCCAACCCCCTTTATAAACCATATTATCAATCCTTTTGTGGGATGCGAATTCATCTCCTTCAGGGATGATTTCTTGATTTATGATTTTAAATACAAATCTATACTTAGGACCAATGTAAGACTACCCTTACCTCACCTTGGCAAACTCTTTCCTGTTGCGTCATGCCTTATGAACTGAAAAATGTTGGGTCCACTTTACTGCAAACAATGTCATATTTCTTCATTCAAAGAAATAGTCACAACCCTTGGAGCACCTTCATAAAGTGTTTCTTCGATGTCATTGATATAAAATTTATTTGACCCAATTAAGGTCATGTTATTTGTATCCACTCGAGTTTTCTAGGATTCATCATTTGTAAACAAGGAATCATTACTAATCCTTTGAAGGTTCAAATTATCCTTGAACTACCCCACCTAGATTTTTCTTCCAATTGTAAAGCCTTCAAGACAAGGAAAACTTCTTGCGATGATTTATCGTAGATTATGCTATGTTCATTCATCGATTTTTGAGACTATTGCATTCTAATATCCCATTTATTTAGGGTTATTAGGCTCAAATATCCTTTGAGGCCCTGAAATATGCTCTTACTCAGACATTGTTGATTCATCTTGTCGATTTTAAGAAGGATTACATCCTCTATGACTTGGCATATCCTTCCATTTTTATTAGAGCATTATTACAAGAAGGTGACAATTGTATAGGAAATGGCATTAACTATGTGAGTAATAATTTATTTGTACCTTCTTTATCTTATAACCACAAAGAGAATATTTCATTAACCATTGCTTTTTATCCTAAAAATATGTTGCAGTATATTGCTACTCATAAAACCAAGTCATGGAAAATATGAATCCCATGATATATCTCTTGACTAGGTGCTTCATCAATGGAAAATTCACCCAATCAATTGTTATCCTACAAGAATATGATCTTGAGTTTTCTATTCCAAAGAGTAAAATGGATTTGGCATTGTTTGAGTTTATTTAATACCTCTCAATTAGTGCAACATGTGCCTTTATTAATGAAAATTTGCTAGATGAACATTTGTTCACGATCTCTTATGGAAATCCTTAGTATGGGGATGTCCTTGTTTATTTAAATACTAAAAAATATGGCTATCACCTCTACCAATACAATCAGCAATGGATTCCTCATTGAGTCCCTCGCTATGTTCTTATTTGTGATGTCCTATATCGGTGATGAATCGACACCATTCTACATCAACACCTAAATGTTCAAGATGACAAATGGATTTTAAATGTGTTTTATAATAGGGAATGTGAAGGAAACCTTTATGATATGTCCACTTTCCATAAAATCATCCATGTTGGTTATTTTTGGCCCATCTTGTTTTTTTTATTGCATCCATCCACTAAAACACTATCGAAATTGTCAATTATTTTCTCCCAAGGTAAATGAACCTTTTGCCCCATTGCACCATGTTATCTTTGCTAGTCCATTTTGTAAATGGGCATATATTTTATGGAGTGAAATTCTATGTTAGTTAGTGATTCTAACTACAAAATCATGGCCATCCAATATTTCACCAAATGGGTTGAAAGCGTGCCAACATACAGTAATATCACCACTACAATGGCATGTTTTTTTTACCATGCTATCATTCAATTTTTTATTTCAAAATAACCAGTATTTGATCACATTACTCATTCGAATATGCCATTTGGGAATAAAGTACCCTACATTTGAAGTTTGAGCATCAATTTTCATATTCATATTATCCACAGTAGAATGGGAAAGTCAGCACTAAGATGAGTAATACTTACTATAGCAAAAACATACAATAACAAAAAGGAATTGTTTAAAAAGTATTATTGCTAAACATATTTTTCTATACTAGTCCGAGGATTTATTTGATATTTTCACTATGGCTATTTTTATATAATATTAATAAATGTTTTCATTGTGCTTTTCATTTCTCAAGAAGTTTGCTAAAAATTCAAAGGAAGAACGACATGATATCTAAAAGATGCCGATAGGGAAGTCAAAAAAGGTGTACCATGAGATGGTCAAAGAAATGAACATAACCACATCACAGGGGGATCCATCCCAACAACATGCATCAAATGTATGCAATTATTGATTTATTTTTAATGTGCATAGAGTTTAATTATCGCATAAAATACTAGTTCCAATTTATTGCAAAAACAAAAAGAAAATGGCACCCATTAAATGCATAAAACAGGGCGACAAGGTAGAAAACGGTTGATCACAAACTTTGTAAGTACAACGCTTATTTTATTAAATTTGGACAAATTAGGCAAATTTTGGACTAAGAAAGTGTGAATTTAGACTCTGAAAGTGTCAATATCAACCTTTCTAAAGTGAAAAAACGGATTTTGAAAGTGGCAATATTGGATTTGAAAAGTGTGTTTTCCATTCGAATAGTGTGTTTTTTGACTACTTATAAACCTTAAAATTCCAGTTTTTTTGTTATGAAACCATGAATTTCAATTCAAAATAAGTGAATTTCAAATAAAAAAATGCAAATTTTGATTTGAAAAGTGTGAATTTAAAATAAAAAATGCAAATTTTGATTTGAAAAGTGTGAATTTCAAATAAAAAAATGCCAATTTTGATATGAAAAGTGTGAATTTAAAATCAAAAAATGCAATTTTGGATTTGGAAAGTGTGAATTTCAAATAAAAAAACTGCAATTTTTTATTTGAAAATTGCAATTTTTATTTGAAAATTGCAATTTTTATTTGTAAATGTTCAAAATTTTAATCCAAAAAATTCAATGTTTAAAATATCTAGTCATTGTTACAATAACAAGTCAATCCGCTAAGTTATAACATATAAAAATGGTTTGTCCCGACATCTATTTTCCAAGAAGAAGGATCGTCCGCCCCTTCTTTTTGTAGTTAATTGTGAAAACATTTATCCAACAATTCAGCTATATCCATAATGAAGAATAGAAGAAGGATTGACCGACCCTTCTTTAATTGTCGAGCTATTATGAAAATCATATTGGAAATAAGAAGGGCCGGTCGACCCTTCAATTTCGAGGGAATTGTTAAACTAGAACACCTTGGAATTTATAACATATAAAAATAGTTTGTCCCGACTTTCGTTTTTCGACAAGAAGGATCGGTCGCCCCTTCTTTTTGTAGTTAATTGTGAAAACCTTTATCCAAGAATTCAGCTATATCCATAATGGAGAACATAAGAATGATCGGCCGACCCTTCTTGCAGTGTTAAAATATTATGAAAAGAAATTGATAATAAGAAGGGTCGGCCGACCCTTATTTCAGTGTCGAACTATTATGAAAATAATATGGGGAATAAGAAGGGTCGACCGACCCTTCAATTACGAGGGAATTGTAAAAATAGAACACTGCATAAGTTATATCATATAAAAATGGTTTGTCCCGACTTCCATTTTACGACAAGAAGGATCGGCTGCCCCTTCTTTTCATAGTTATTTGTCAAAACATTTATCCATCAATTCAAGTATAGCCATAATGGATAATACAAGAAGGATCGACCGACCCTTCTTGCAGTGTCGAACTATTATGAAAAGAATATTAGGAATAAGAAGGGTCGGTCGACCCTTCATTTAGGAGGGAATTGTAGCAATAGAACACCTTGGAGAAAGAGCGGCCACTCTTTCTCTTAGAATATTTCTACTTGCCAGCAATGTCTATAAAGCAAAGCTTCTATAAATTTTGCGACACGTGGAACACTTATATTGTGACACGTGGCATATTTGATTTTTAAAATTAGGTTAAAGATTGTTTAAATGAATATTAAGGAAATTAACGGTACCATTTAACGTTTGGGGACTGTTTTAAGTTCCTGCATTTTCTGAACTAGCAATGAGGATGTTATATGACCAGGGTCCAAATGAGAAGTATAGCTTGCAGTTTGTGTAGAAATGAGAAGTAGTTGGAGATGAAGATGGTGTAAGGAATGTATGGTTAAGTTGTTGAGTAGAAGTTCCTTAACGAAGTTTAAAACTGATACACTCCAAAATAGTTTTAAACTGATAATAGTTGAGCTACCCCATTATTCCTTGATAATGGGGCAACTCCCTAGTAGACAGAGCAGATAGAATGGGGCCGCTCCCTAGTAGAAAGAGCAGAGAGAATGGGGCATCTCCCTAGTAGACATGGAGCTTCCCCAAGGTGAGGGATGCTTTGAATGCGTAGAGGGCCGAGGTACCAAAGTTGCAGCCAGCTAGCCGGTGAAGGGACTTGTGAGTCAAGAATCGAGAAGGAGCCATAATGCCGCACATGTGAGGGAAGGTAAGTGGAAGCAAGGGAGGTGGTATATTGCATGGGGCACTCCTGCCATGTTATGGGCGCCTGGGTCGAGGCTCCTCCCCCATGTGCCCTCCTCGTGTCCGACACGTGGCCCCTTGTATAATGGTGACGCCTACATCCAGGGTTAATATATGGTATACTTGACCTATATTTAACTGTGAAAACCTTTATCCAACAATTTAGTTATATCCAGAATGGAGAACAAAAGAAGGATCGATCGGCCCTTCTTACAGTGTCGAAATATTATGAAAAGAATATTGGTAATAAGAAGGGTCAACCGACCCTTCTTGCAGTGTCAAAATATTATGAAAATAATACGGGGAATTTTTTATTTGTAAATTGCAATTTCCATTTCTAAATGTTCAAATTTTTAAGGTGAAAAGTTATAACATATAAAAACTGTTTGTCCTGACTTCCATTTTCTGACAAGAAGGATCGGTTGCCCCTTCTTTCGTAGTTAATTGTGAAAAGATTTATCCAACAATTCAGATATAGCCATAATGGAGAATAGAAGAAGGATTGGCCAACCCTTCTTGTAGTTTCAAACTATTATGAAACGAATATTGGAAATAAGTGTGAAAATCAGATCACATCCAAGAACTATTCAAGAAATTACACTCTCTCATATGAAAAATCTCACACAACTAGTCAAAAGCACAAAAATTATGCACAATAGTAGATTTCTGTATTACTTCACATGAATAATAATTACATCATCCAACATATGAATGTAATAGGCTGTTATTAAATAAATTTACATCAGTAATTCGAATGGCTAAAGATGCCAAAAGAATCTCCACTTAATCAGACTTGCTAAAAATGCCCATCCCCCTTATCTGGCAAGTTGACTTTCTAAAACTGCCCTAAAGCTCACAAATTCTCTAATTAGTGAGATGAAGGTGAAATATAGCCAAAATAGATTCCAAATACGATATTTGAGTGAAAATAACATTAAGAAAATTTTTTGGTGAGAAAAACACTTTCCTAGGTTGACTAGCTTTTTCCTATGGGGGAAAAAGTAGTAAAAAGCAGCAGTTTCTTCACAAGTGCGTCTTTCTTCCTTAAACTCATCCAAAAATGTTTAGGAAAGTGCCCAAGTGGCCTAGGTAGCTCGTAGATCACACCTTGAATGGAATCGTATCCTCGCATGTTTCCTTGTGGACCACACAATGGCAATTTCCTCATTTATTACATAGAATTAACCAACAAGTGATTAATTAATGCATCTTATGTAATTAAATAAATGGTAGGAAGACTTAATTATTCTGACACCCCCTCTTAAGTCTAAATTAAATGAACTAAATATCAGAAAATAAAATATTAAGGGCCCAGTAACAAGACTTGGTCACCCCGTACAAAATACTGTCGGTCCACAAAACAAGGATAGGAGGAAAACCTCATGGGAAAAACCTTCTCTCAAAACATAGAAATATCAAAATTGAAAGATTGCTGATCAACCCTTCACTCCACCACATGTTCAACCATCCCAAGCAGTGATCTCAGAAAGCTGAATGTCTTCTTTGTGAAATCCTTGGTGAAGATATCTGTATTTTGCTCACCTGTGGGGCAATACTGCAAATCTATGATCTGATCATGCACTAGGCCTCTAATGTAGTGCATATGAATCTCTATGTGCTTGGTCATCTGCCTCTGTACTGGATCACATGAAACTCTAATGGCATTCTGGTTGTCACAATAAATGACAGTAGGAGTACTGAAAGAAATCTCAAACTCAGACAAAATCCCCTGCAACCAGACACAGTATGTAGCAGCATTCACTGCTCCTCTGTACTCTGCCTCCGTTGAAGATAGTGCTATGTCATTCTGTTTCTTGCTAGACCAGCAAACAAGGCCACCTCCAAGCATGAATACAAATCCTGATCTGGATTCCTATCAAGGCTATCACCAGCCCAATCTGAATATGTGAAACCCAAGAGATCTAAGCTCGAATCTGCCACATAGTGAATCCCATCACTCTTTGTGCCCTGCACATAATGAAGGATTCTTTTTGCAGCCCTCCAATGTAACTCATGTGGCTGCTCCATATATCTAGATGCTACACTCACAGTATATGCAAGATCTAGTGGAGTGTGAGTCAAGTAGAGCAAGCTGCCAATCAACTATCTGTATAGAGTACTGTCAAAAAGCGGTGTAGATTCTGCTTCTTCCATTCTAACTCCAGAAAGGAATGGAGTCTTAGAATGCTTGAAATCAACAATATTAAACTTCTTTAACAGATCAGAAGCATACTTTGACTGACATACCTTGGTTCCTTCTTTTGTTTGAGAAATCTCAAGCCCCAAAAATTGCTTAAGAATTCCCAAGTCACTCATGGAGAATGCTTGGTGCATTGCGGTCTTAAGTGATGCTATTTGTTCAGTGCTATCACTTGTGATCAGCAAATCATCAACATACAACACTATTAACATAATAAAACCATCAGCAAACTTCATATAGACATTTGGGTCAGATTTACACCGAACATAGGACTGTGACAGCAAAAAACTGTCCATCTTTGCATACCAAGCCCCAGGGGCTTGCTTGTGTCCATAAAAATATTTTTTCAACCTACAAACAAGGTTTGGATCTAATGTGTACCCCTATGGCTGCTACATATATATTTCTTCTTCAAGCTCCCCATGGAGGAAAGAACTTTTCACATCCATGTGATGTACTTCCCATCGCTTGGAAGCTACCACTGCCAAAACTAGTCTAATAGAGTCTTTTTGAGCTACCAGTGCAAATGTTTCATTATAATAAATTCCTTGGACCTAAGAATACCCATCCTTGCTTTGTAATTAATGGTTGTACCATCCACTGCATATTTAGTCTTATAAATCCATTTGCATCTTACCAACTTTCTGCCTACAGGGAGCTTGACTAGCTCCCAAGTTTCATTCTTCTGCAATGACTGAAACTCCTCATCCAGCAAGTTGGAAAGAATCAAAATGGAAGACACAATTACTGAGTACAATTACAAACGAGCACCGAACAGCTCGTTCCATATTGAGAATGGTGAAAAAGCCAGAGTAGATCAAACTGAGGAGCATACAACCAGACTAACTGCAGATAAAACCTTTGTTGACCCAACTCTTCTCGACAGGGGTTCTCACTGTTGTCAACAAGCACCAACAATCCCTTATACACCGGCCCGGAAAGGAGTTACCCTTCCCAGTAACACCTGCAGAGGGTGCTGCAGGAACCAAGTTTCTGTAGTGGCATTGAGAATATGCTTTACCCACAAATATCTTATCGCAGAAAGTTAACCAGATATCATCAACTTGACAGCATACGATTTACTAATCATTTGCATATTATGTAAGAAATTCACAGATTCAACATAAAGTAAACATTAACAATAACATATCCATTCTACTTAATCGCATGAACCATTATCATTCAATCCACAATATAATAGACATAATGGAAAATTCACCACCGCACAGAGACAGAGACAGAGACAGAATTAGAACAATAATCAGACATCTTCATGCATTCATTAAACTCTGCGGTAAACCCTTCACAGGAATAGTCAAAACATAATGTTGCGGATCCAAATTAGGCCAAAAAGAGGATTTCTCCACTATCTCTCTCTCTTCTAATCTTCCCTTAGGCTTACAGTTCACTCCTACTTATATGATATTCAATGGTCCATATTGACCGATTCTAACAATTGAATATTGACTGAGTAGCCCCCATAACAAAACCATGCTAACATCCAGAGTCTGCATCGAGACTGAACTTCCAAATACATGGCAAAATACACAGAAAAAACAACGAGCCACCAGCGAAAAATTCTACAGAAAAAATAGTGAGCCACCAGTGATCCGGACACTGACCACCAGGATCGGCATGAACGTAGACCGAGAAGACCAATTAGGGAGCAGGGTGCTTCCCCCATGGGGAAACTAGTTCTTCATGAGGGAAGTCCCTCGAGCTATCCATGTAATCTTTCAGAGCATACTTGAGCAAGTGAACACCAAACGAATGAATTAGTTGGCCACCTTTTATAATTTGGAGGGCTTCACGGAGGTTGTGAGCTAGCTGGTTCCTCTCTTGAATTTCATGAGCGAACAAGATCCTCACCACCTAGTAGGGGTTGGAGATTAATTTTCGGCCCAAGTGGGCTTCGTATTCCTGGAGAAGGGATAATTCACGGTGTGCTATCTGTGCCTATATCGGAGTAGGCACCTCTGCTAGATACTGAGCCCCCCAATTGAAGATCTGCAGGGCAGACTCTTCCATCCCCATGGTGTGCTATTGAGACGAGCCTTCTCCCTGAGAGCAACTTTCCCCCCTAGGTCGTGAAGACCCTACACCCCTGCTAGATCCCCTGCGTCTAAACACCCTCATACGGGCAGCCATGATATACCAATTAAAAAACTAGACCACTAGAAATCCACCAAGAAGTTTAGCCAAGCTTTAAATTGCAGGTCTCTCGAATGGAGGTTGCCTACTCCATTGAAAATATTTATAGGAATTTCTATGGAAAGCAGGGAGGAGAGCCGACTTGACTGCCAGAGATTTTCACAGAAGCCCACACATACGAGAGGATTTCCATTAATGGCTTTGTAGAGATTGAATGACTCAAAATCCATGTAAAAGGCCATCTCGCACAATTGAAAATCAATTTGCAGTACTTGCTCGGCAGCGCAGTACAACCAGAATTATTTCCTTCAGCATGGAGGTAGTTATGCATAAAGAAGCAATGATAGAAATGAATTGTGTAAACCGGCATCAACATAATGATTGAAGGCGTAATTTATTGGAGGCATGACGTTACAGGGCGTCTGGTTGACCCCTACCCCATGTCATCCTCCACTACCCTCCCTTCAAAGTAGCCTACATCTGTCTAAATAGTATTGTCATGATAGTTGATAGTACTGGCATGATGGTTGATAGAGGTGTAGATGGCGAAAGCTAAGCATTGAGCTGCAGAGTATTAAATGCGGCAGCTCCACTACTGTCCCTTCAAACGAGCCTGCATCTGTCTGAATAAAAGATGCCTCCAACGTTCAACGACCGACAAGGACAATCTAAAACGTTGAGCAACTTTAGCCTTTGAAAGTGTCAATATCAACCTTTCTAAAGTGCAAAAACAGGTTCTAAAAGTGGCAATATTGTCTTTGAAAAATGTGTTTTTCAATTCAAATAGTGTGTTTTTTGACTACTTATGAACCTTAAAATTGTAGTTTTTTGTTATAAAACCATAAATTTCAATTTCAAAAGTGTGAATTTCAAATAAAAAAACGCAAATTTTGATTTGAAAAGTGTGAATTTGAAATAAAAAAAATGCAAAATTTGATTTGAAAAGGGTGAATTTCAAATAAAAAAATGATAATTTTCATTTGGAAACTGTGAATTTAAAATTAAAAAATGCAATTTTTTATTTGAAATGTGTGGATTTCAAATCAGAAAATTCAATTTTTTATTTGAAAATTGGAATTTGCATTTGTAAATGTTCAAAATGTAAGGTGAAAAGTTATAAAAATGGTTGTCCCAACTTCCATTTTTCGACAAGAATGATCGGCTGCCCCTTCTTTTCATAGTTAGTTGTCAGAACATTTATCTAGCAATTCATCTATATCCATAATGGATAACACAAGAAGGATCGAGTGACCCTTCTTGCAGTGTCGAACTAATATGAAAATAATATTGGGAATAAGAAGGGTCAGTCGACCCTTTTGAGAGTGTCAAAATATTATAAAAATAATATTGGGAATAAGATGGGGCGGTCGACCCTTTAATAACGAGGGAATTGTAAAAATAGAACACCTTGTAAGTTACAACATATAAAAATGGTTTCTGATGACTTTTGTCTTCGATCCTTGTTTTTCGACAAGAAGGATCGAACGCCCCGTGTTTTCATAGTTAATTGTGAAAACCTCTATCCAGCAATTCAACTATATCCATAATGGACAACACAAGAAGGATCGATTGACCCTTCTTGCAGTGTCGAACTATTATGAAAACAATATTGGGAATTAGAAGGGTCGTTCAAGCATTCAATTTCGAGGGAATTGTAAAAATAGAATAGCTTGGAAGTTATAACATATAAAATTGTTTGTCTCGACTTCCGTTTTCTGAGAAGAAGGATTGGCCGCCCCTTCTTTTCGTAGTTAATTGTGGAAACCTTTATTCAGCAATTCAGCTATATGGATAATGGAGAACACAAGAAGGATCGACCAACCCTTCCTTCAGTGTCATAATATTATGGAAATAATATTGGGAATAAGAAGGGTCAACCGACCCTTCTTGTAGTGTCGAACTATTGTGAAAATAATATTGGGAATAAGAAGGGTCGGTCGACCCTTCAATTACAAGGGAATTGTAAAAATAGAACACCTTGGAAGTTATATCATATAAAAATGGTTTGTCCTGACTTTCGTTTTACGACAAGAAGGATCGGCTTCCTCTTATTTTCGTAGTTAAATGTGAAAACCTTTATCCAACAATTCAGCTATAGCCATAATGGAGAATGCAAGAAGGATCGACTGACCCTTCTTGCAGTGCCAAACTATTATGAAACTAATATTACGAATAAGAAGGGTCGACCGACCCTTCATTTAGGAGGGAATTGTAACTATAGAAAACCTTGGAGAAAGAGCAGTCGCTCTTTCTCTGAGAATATTTCTACTTGCCAGCAAAGTCTTTAAAGCAAAAATTGTATAAATTTTGTTGTTAAAATGTTGATATCTGCTATCCTAGGGTGACACGTGGAACGATCTTATTGAGACACATGGCATATTTGATTTGGCACATTGAGTATAGAGAGGTTACTAATGCTAGTTTAACCACAACACAATCAGGAAATGAAAATTCACTGATAGTAGTTTTAAGGATTAGGCACATGCAAGATTACCCTGTAGTTGGAAATGCTAATTGAAAAATTAAAATGAATTTATTAATTTATGTTAATCATTTGCAGAAATAGATAAATGTTTTAATTAAATAAATTCACTTCGAACATAAAAGACACAGATCATTAGTAAAGACAAATCCAAACTGTAGATCAATGTATGGATTATTGATTGCAAAAATTAAACAGTGTTCATAAACAATGTGGATTATTGATTGCAAAAATTAAATAGTGTTCATAGACAGTGTGGATTATTGATTGCTTATTTGGTAAAGTTTCGAGAACCCGAAACCTGCAACCCGCATTTTTCGATTGCGGATTTCGGGAACATTGAATAAAGCAAGATTTTGAAAATTGACCCTGAATCCTGCATCCCATAGGAGTAATCTCGTCCATTCATTTCTTCCTAGGTCTACAGTCCAGATCTCATCTGATCGAAAAAATCTTAAATAAATGATTTTTTTTTTTCTGATTTTTCACTATCAGTTTTACTATCGGTTTTTATGCTCCTACATGGATTTTACACTGGAGCTTTTACCAGGGTCACCTCCACGATTTTCAACTGAAATCAGGTTGGTTTGTTGTGAATTTTACATCTTCTTTTCACGCTTTTACTGTTTATGGGTTGATTTTGGCTCTCGTTTGTTTATTTATCAGAATTTCCCAAAACCTTCATCAGAATGTCTCGAACTACCCGGTCCAAGGCACTATATAGGGATTCACTAACCAATGATCCCAATTCTGGCATTTTCTTAGACACCAGTGAGAGGGTGATTGAGGATTATCAAATGGACTGGGCGAAAATTTATTCAATCTTTGACAACGATGACCTTTCAGGCATCAAACCAGACCGGCTAGCCTATGAAAAAATTAGGGCTTCCCAAATTCATGCCATTGTTGCTTGCCCTTCCATCTTACCTTATACAGACCTTGTAAAATGGATTGTTGAAAATTCCAAATACCAAAGACCCATCATTCAATGATTGCGCAGGTTTTCAATTGTCTACCTTTCTCTCGGAAGTTTTTATCAGAGCTTTCGCTCTCAAGCCAGCTATACAAACCCTGAGTTCTGAATTTTTTCAATCCTCCAAGACCAGAAATAATTTTGACGAGATGATGAAATGTTGGATGATGAAACCTAATAATTTTGTGCCCAAGGTGGATGATCTCTATCCTATTATTTGGTTCAAGGAACCTTACTCTTTACTCACAACCATGCTTTGCAGGCTTTTTGGTGTCCCCAATTGTTCAGTTTTCAATGCTAAATGGGCTACCATAGCCCATCATGTGTTAACAACAGGTGAATCCTTTCCTTGGGAATCCATCCTGTCCTCATAAATTAAGACACAAATTCAAAACTATCAAAAGGAACCCGCCTCAAAAAAGCCACATTTTTATCTATCAGCCTACATCCTTGATGTCTTCTGCACTGACTTTCAATATCCTAACTTGGGGTGGAATTGGACCCCTGAGGCTCCACCAGTTCATATATATCATTCTACATTATGGGAAAGCAATTATCTACCCTTGCTTTATGAAATTTGTGACCACTTCATGGGTACCATTTATTTTAAATTATTTCACCAGGAAGCTCCTTCCTTCTTAGCAGATGCCAGAACCTTCATCAACACCATTGGGCACTGGTATGTTTATGAGTCTTTTGCATATATCATACTTTCGGGAAGTGACACTGTTCACCTATTTCCCAGAATTGTACCTGACATGTTGGTTATTCAAGAAGTTTCCTATTAGATTGTCACTGCTGGAGTCTACAAGAAACTTAGTGGTCCTAAACAGAGAGGCTGGCCTAATTTCTTTCTAAATATCGGCCCACTAGTTATTCCTACTTCAACCTGGGCTGCTGTACTTGGTGATTAGTTGGCTCCTTTGAATTTGGGAAAAGCACCCAAAAGAAAGCATGATCCCAAAAAATTCTTGGATGCACACTTCAAGCAATATCACACGAAAAATGGACTATGTCCATGAAGATTTTCCATATGACTCTATCTATCGAGGGGTGAACACCTTCGTTGAAGTGTTAGCAAGAGCCAAGAGCTTGGATGAGCAGTGACAAATTATGGCATTTCAGAAAGAAATAAAATCTCAGGTTTATGGGCAAAGAACCTTGGAGTTGAATATCACTGAACAGGTTAGAAGGAGCAGAGAACAAAAGCAAATTCAGCTAGCCAATGCTCCCTTAATACTTACTTATATAAATGGAGACAAAGGTAAAAATCCCATGGAGGAACCTCCTCAGATTAAAACCATTGAGCAGGTTAAAGCCTTTTTGCAGACATCTCATAATTTTCAGCAACATTTGGCAAAATTGACTTCATTGTTGGGTACCAAGACAGCTAAATAGCCCAAGGTTGCTATGGGTGTTCAAGTAACTGCTGCAGCTTCGTAGCTGGTTAATGACTCAACAATGATTGAAGGTAATCCTCATAAGAGACAAAAAGTTCAGGTTTCCACATCTGAAGTTCCTACTGTTGATCTCACTAACAGTGATGTAGAAGATGAGCCACATGTTGCAGTTTAAGTGGCTGAAGAAGTACCTGAAAAGCTAACTGACAAAGTTGTGGAAGAAGTCACTAGGGAAGTGACATACAACTCACAGTCACTTACAGACTTGTTGGACAGTATTGAAATGGACCATTCTGATCTTGATCAAACAATTTTGGAACTTACCTCTACTGACCCTGACATCACAATTCCATCACTTTTGTTACCACCTATCCAGGATCTTTCTATTTTTCCTGGAGGGGAAATCCCACGACTCTCTATTACATAGTTGTTTCACACTTTGACTCATAGGGCCACCCCTTTTCCTAGTAACTCAGTTTCTTTTTCCATTCCTTCCTCTATACTTGCAGAAGCCCAGTCTTCGTCTGGACTCCTGCAATTACAGACATCTACTTCATCATCACCCAGTGACAGAGATTCAGTCACAACTACTTCTTCATTTCCATCAGCTGCTAATGGTGACCAAGTTCTCCTTTTTGAATCTATCACTTCAATCCCTTCTCCTACTATTCTCTCATCAATTCCTCAAATTGTTTCTACCCCTATGATTGTTCCTCAAGTTACCATGCTTATGCCCGATGCCATGGCAACTCAAACTCCCTCATTGGTTTCAACATAAAATGTTATTTCAGTCACTTCTAAAGTAATAACTGAATGGGAGGATGATGAAATAGTCCCTCTTGGACATTAATTCTACAGTAAGGATAATAAGGTAGCGGTAAAGAGGGGTAAGAAGAGAAGCATTGATAAAAAAGGCTTAGAAGTGTATGTTCCTAACCAGATAGTCTGGGCTCAACAAGCTAGTAACCCTCATACAGGGGCAACTGAGACAACTACAGCCCTAGGGGCATTTGCAGGAGCAAACCTTGATTCAATACAGGTTCTCAATAGAGAAATTGATAAGAAGAGGGAATAAGTGGAGAAGCTTCAAGAAGAGTTGGCAAAGGCTAAAGAGTAACATCAAATTTATGTTGATGATCTTAGAAGGATTTGGGAAGATAAGTTGGGATATGAGGAGTGCAAGAGCCAATCTTTGCAGGTTGAACTTCAAAGGTTACAAGCTGAGAATTATTCCAATGTTCAGCAAATTGCTTTATTGCAAAAACACTATGAGGATGCAACTACAAGTGCAGCCTCTTCTACTTTCTTCAAGATGACATCTCAGGAATTCAAGGACTTGGCTTCTCAGGTCAATAAAGAGTATCACGAATACCTAGAAAAGTTGTTTTGCACATTGGATGAAATTAGAGAAACTCATATCACTTTTGGAAAGATGCTTAGTGCTTTTGAAAGGAAGGAAGGTAAAAGGCTTGAGGCTTCCAAGGCATATGATAACATTGTTGAATGGCAGAAGTACATCAAAGACATTCCAAAAGGATTTTCCATGCTTAGCAGTTTTCAATTTAAGAAGACCAGAGGTGAGTTGAATACTTGGTTGGAAATAAACGAATCAGTTGAAGATATTCTTAAAAAATCCCGATCCATCTGTAGCAAGCGATGGTATGCAGCAGATAATGTTATGTTGGATCTTCAGTTGCCTGCCATGGAACTCATCGAAGATTCATGTCCACCTAAATTGAAGATTGAGGAAGTTGAGAGTAAGTTTGATAAAGTTCAACAGCAAATTCAGCTTTTAGAAGAAGTCAAGGTTGATGATGTGAAGCAGTTGATTAGGAAGTCGGTTTCCCTGGAACGTAAGATCCAAGTCTACATCCGTATATGGCATAAGCTGGAAAAGAATGAGATGAATATGTTTGAATGCAATGCCCAGTTGGGACTCGAGTCAGCAAATTATCCTATGATAAATGAACTATTAGAGATTTGGGGCAAATGGAAAAATGTCCTAGGACATTAAGTTATTTTTTATTTTGCAATCCCTATTTTTTGTGGATCTCCATTTTTGTACCATGTTGTAGTTCTTATTTAAGGACAGATGCCTCTTTTGAAAAGGGGTGGATAATTTTGGGATTGGGAATCAGCAGGAGACGACTGGGGATTATCTGTCTTACTAGAGCTTTGTAATTTTGTTTGCAGAACTCATTAATATAGTAAAGTAATCTCATTGAATATTTTTCTGTTTATTGTTCAAGTTTCTTTGACAACGCCTGATTTTGTATCTCAAATTGTCATCTACAGTATGTGATCCCTTTTGCATGTATGAATTAATGCACAGGTCTGTTGTACTGATTTCTCTTATGGCTGATCTATGTATAAAATATCTTGTTGAATTTCTTTAATTAAGATATTTTTCTTTATCGATTTCTGCAAATGATTCATATGCTATTTGATCAATGTTAATTTTTCAATTGACACAGTGATCATAGATTGATCTTGAATAGGTTTAAATTACTTGAATTATTATCTTTTAATTTTCATTAATTGGTGATGATTTAAGTAAACAAGTAAAATGCATCTTTTACATTTCTGTTGGAGTTGGCAAACATGCTTGTTCCTTTCACATCAAGACCGATCTGCACAACAACAAGTTTGCCTTCTGATATGCTTGAATGGTTGTTTTGAGTTCAAAAGACAAGATTGATTCCCAAGGGAACGACTCACCAATCGTTAGAACATGATGGGCTATAGGAGCCCACTCAACTTTAAATACAGAACAGTTTGGGAGACATAGAGTCTGCATAGCATGGCAGCCAATAGGGAATAAGGTTCTCTAAACCAGGAAAATGGGTACAAGTTATCAGCCCTATGGATGAAATTGTCAGGTTTATTTATCCATGAATTCAAAATTTCGTTGAAATTGTACCTGGTCTTAGAATATTCCATAAACTCAGCGTTAAGGGGTTGCATAGACCGTTTAAGAGCATAAGCTCTGATGAAATCCTTAGGGAGGAAGGTAGCCAATTGTGACCCTTCACTATCATTAAATGACCGGTCTTTAGGGTTAGCGTTGTCCACAATCCATTTAACCACATTAGTATAAGGCAATATAGTGGGTCTGGAAGCAATGGCATGAAGCTTGGAATCCCTAATTTTCTCATACGCCAGCTGGTCATTATGAATGTCTGATAGGTCATCATTATCGAAAATTGAATAGATTTTGGACCAGTCTGGCTAATAGGTTTCAGTGAGAATAACGCGTACAGCGTTAAGGGCGCAAGGTGCGAGGATCCCTCCCCTCGTGCTCTCCACATGCTAGGGGGATGGCCCCATAGATCATGCTGACATCCGTAGTCGGGGGATAATGCTCCTCGAACTGAATTTTACTTGTGGAAGTAATTGTAAATAAGTAACTTTACACATTTACATTAGTATCATTATAGTAGCATTATACGAAAGCTATTCAATTCTTTCTTTTTATTTTTTTTTTAATAGAAACATTCTTTCCTTTTGTTTTTTTAAATCGAAGCATTATTTCTTTTTTCTTTTTCTAAATAGAATGAAATCTCATAAAAAGAATGAAAAATATTGTTAGTTATTATTATTTTTTAATTAAATCCCTTCATGCTAGAAGGAAGGTATGAATATATAACGTTCAAATGTGAATTTAAAATAAAAAAATGCAATTTCTGATTTGAAAAGTGTTCAAAATTGCAATTTTCATTTGTAATTGTTCAAAATTTTAAGGTGAAAAGCTATAACATATAAAAATAGTTTTTCCCGACTTCCATTTTCCGACAACAAGGATCCGCCACCCCTTCTTTTTTTAGTTAATTATGAAAACATGTATTCAACAATTTAGCCATATCCATAATGGAGAACACAAGAAGGATCGACCGACCCTTCTTGCAGTGTCAAAATATTATGAAAAGAATATTGGTAATAAGGGTCGACGGACACTTCTTGCAGTGTCCAACTATTATGAAAATAATATGCGGAATAAGAAGGGTCGGGCGACCCTTCAATTACGAGAGAATTGTAAAAATAGAACACCTTGGAATTTATATCATATAAAAATGGTTTGTCCTGACTTCCATTTCATGACAAGAAGGATCGGTCGCCCCTTCTTTTTGTTGTTAATTGTCGAAAGATTTATCTACGAATTCAGCTATAGCCATAATGGATAATACAATAAGGATCAACGGACCCTTCTTGCAGTGTCGAACTATTATGAAAAGAATATTTGGAATAAGAAGGGTCGGTCGACCCTTCATTTAGGAGGGAATTGTAACAGTAGAAAACCTTGGATAAAGAGTGGTCACTCTTTCTCTGAGAATATTTCCACTTGCCAGCAAAGTCTTTAAAGCAAAACATCTATAAATTTTGTTGTTAAAATGTTGATATCTAGAATCCTAGGGTGACACGTGGAATGATCATATTGTGACACGTGGAATATTTGATTTGGCACACTGAGTATAGGGAGGTTACTATTTTTTATTTGATTTGGCACATTGAGTATAGTGAAGTTACTAATGCGGATTTAACCACAACACAATCAGGAAATGAAAATTCACTCATAGTAGTTTTAAGGATTAGGCACATGCAAGATTACCCTGTAGCTGGAATGCTAATTGAAAAATTAACATGAATTTATTAATTTATGTTAATCATTTGCAGAAATAGATAAATGTTCTAATTAAATAAATTCATTTAAAACATAAAACACACACAGATCATGAGTAAAGACAAATCCAAACTTTAGATCAAACTAATCAGAGGCAAGAGGCAGGATATGATTAAACATGATAGTGCTTTGCAAAAAAAACTAATCAGAGGCAGGATAGCTGATTAAAGAGCTTTTGTCTGGTGATTAAAGAAGAAGATATGAACAACCCATCAATATAGAGCTTATGATAATGAATTCTATACCGATTTTAGCAGAAAATGGTAGTGGATGCTTGAAATGAAAGCAACAGAGCATAATATTTATGACTTATGTCCTGATACAACACTTATCCAAGAATGAAGAAGCATAACAGTATGAATTAAATAGTGAGAGAAACATTCACATAAGAGAAGAAGTAAACAGACCGTAAGACAATTAACACAAAAATCTCTAATAGAAAACCTTGCTCGGCCTAGCCAGATTTTATTAAAATATATCTCGGAGTGCAAATTTTATCATTGTTTCCTTGTCCAAGACAAAATCGAGGAAGGGCCTCAATTTCCCTGCTTATTCAACAATGCCATCCCAGATGACCTGCCTGGCCTCTAGCAAGGAAGTTTGCCCTGTAGCTTGTCTTGCCAACTCATCATATTTACCCTGCAACTCCCGGTACTTGGCTTCCCAAGCCTCCTTTTCTCTTTCTGCATTATCCTTCAGGGTTTTCAGATTCAGATTCTACTTTTTTAATCTTGTTATTTCCACGTCTTCCAGACTAGCTTCGGCTATAGCCCCTACCAGGGAGAAATCACCAACCTCTATGGATGGTGTGGCCATGCTTTCTACTTCTTTCTCTTTCTATTGTAGTCTCTCCTCAAGCTCTTCCACTCTTGCCTTTGAGATTTTCTCACTTGCCACCACAGTGGCTATATCTATCTGCCATTGTTTTCCCTTCGCTTCAAGCTTCAATAGCTTGGCCCTACAGTCTATCAAGTCAGTCTGCAATTTCTCCTTCTTTTCCTCCAGTTCTGTTAGCTCAAATACTGCTACTAACTAGGTAGAGGGGATTTTCAACCCTTTTTTTAGAGATCGGATGATGTTGTCTTTTTTGTTGAGTAGGTTTTGAATAATGGCTCTTTTATCAAGATGGCCCTCAGTGGCCACTATGTCACCTTGCAATTTCTTGATCTTTTCCTTATGAGATTTCTTTTCCATCTTTTCCTGCTTGAGCTGGCTGGAAACCTTACTGTTACTGACCTGTACCTTTGATAGCTCCAAAGTTGTCCTCAACAGTTTAGTATAAATAACATCCCCATTTTCTTTGTGTAATTTTATTACATCTAGGAGAGGGATGTCCTCTAAATTCATCCTTATCTCAGTGGCCTTGCTCTTGGTGGCCAAGGCCAAACTTAGGGTGTTCTGAGCGAGGCTCCTGCTAGTCACTAGAGACACTTCTTTGCTTGAAATTTTCCTTAGTTCAGTATATAACTTGGACTCCTCTGAGGCTGCTCGTGAGTCCACCTTGTATTCATCTATCAACTCATCTCTAGTCTTGCTTAAGGAAGCAGGCTGAGTGGCTGCTGGATTAAACACATACTCTTTGATCTCAAATGCTGGTAGCTTATCCACTTGTTTCTTTTTTCCTGTATGAGTCCCCACTGGTACTAGATTCTACTCAGATTCGTCAATTTTTTGCATCTTTGGGGCTCTCTCAACTTCCCCTCCTGTGTCCATAGGGACACTGTCAGCTTCCTTGCTGGAGTTTATTAAGTTGATGGCCATAGGAATGGCTGCTAGCACTGATAGAACTAGGATAGAAGAGTGAGGCACTATGGGTGTGTTCCCTTGTGTCAGAAGGGAGGATCTCTCAGGTGTGTCTATTTCCATCTGGTTCCTGCTAGGACATTCCAATAAATTTGCAGCTTCTGCCATGCCTGGAATTTTAAAATGCACAAAAGCCGTCCTGTTTCTTTCCTTCCTCCTATTGGAAATGATGTGGTGGGGATCATAGTTTAAGGCTGCTTCTATTTTGAAACCCATCTCTTTTATCTTGCATTCGATGGCTGTAAGAGCTCCTTTGTTTTTGATTAAGAATGGACCTAGAAGCCATGGAAACACAATAACAGAGCCCTTTCTATGATCTAGAAAGTGCTCAGCTTCTACCTTCAATTTGTGTCTGATGAATTCTAATGCAAACATTATGGGGGTCAGGAAAACTAGTAGCACATAGGGTGCATAAGCAAACCCATAAACCTTGATGATTGTGCCATGCTCTGAAAGGAAACAATCTCCGACCCTCTTCTCAGGAGAAAGTTGTAGTAACTCCTGCATTTCTGGTAATACTCTAGGTAGCTTCTTTTGGAAAATGACTTGATAAACCTCAGACATGAGCTCATCATGGAACTTGGTGTAATCAGTGTACATATCCTGAGTAATTAGTACCTCAGGCATTTGCAAGTTTTCCTCATTGAATGCCAGGAAAATTTTTAGTAAGTAGGACTGAAATATGAAAATCCTTGTTTCCTGGAAATTCTTTAGCCAGGAGTGTATACTTTCAACCAAAACTTCATCAAACCTAAGGCATGCACATTGGGTAGACTGGCTTGGGTCATCGGATTCCAGGGGGCAGGTGCCTAGGACAAAAAGAAAACTTATTAGAGGTTCTGTGAGATACATATCAAAGTCTAGACCTCAGAATTGGCTCATCATGGTGATAGCACCTCTGGATTCTTCTGTGAATAGTCTGGTTTCAACTGGGAAATCCTGCTCTTGTATTTGGATAGTAGGATTCAGACAGGACCTATAGAAATTATGTTTTACTTCAACAGAGTATTGTCTAAAAAACCGAATTAGGGCTTCCTCGGTATACCCTATAGCTTTCTGGAAAAACTCTTTTGGGATTGACAGGGATTTTCTAAGTGTTTGGGTATCGATTTCACAAAGGATATTGGACTTGGAAGCATCCATGATTGCCTTCTCGGTAGAAGAGTAGTTAGAGGTGCACCATTCAACAAATTCAGGAAAACCAGTGGTTTGGTTGACTGTAAATAGATGGAAATAGGATTGGTGGACTTGGTGCATGTCTATACCTCGCTCCCTAACTAGTTTCAGTTTGTTTTTTACAGTTTCCATGGGGTCATCGGTCATCATAGTGTCATAGACCTCTGTGTCTCTGTTTGTAAATAGTGTTTCTATGGGTTCTCTATCACTCAATTCAACCATTAAATAGTTTACTGTAGAGCAGATAACCTACCTATTTTTTTGAGGTTAGCTTGGGCCCCTGGTTGACCTATCTGTTTCTTCACAACTTGCTCTTGTCGCTTTCGGATGCAAAATAGGAATCCAGCTCTCCATGCAGGCAAGTTTTTTTATATTATTTATCCTTTGCTATCACCCCTGCATCTCCTGCGGTGTGGAATCTTCCCTGGCTGTCCATTGTCTTGATCCTTGGTGGCCTCGAATCCCACCACATGTCGCCTCGAATCCTGACTATCAAACGCTGAGACTTTTACCGTTTATTTGCTTCCTGCATGTTGTATCGGAGAAGTAGTTCTTGACCATTGATCTGTTCCATTGGCCGTTGATTTGCTACTTAAGATGCTTGTGGGATAAACCTCCCGCCTCCATCTAGAACACCTCACCCTTTTTGCGCGAAGCGTGCTCATGACTATAGATCTTCACCACCGCCGATCTAGACCGTTTATTTGTGCAGATATATAACTGTAGGCAAACCTCAGCAATTTAATTCTCCTTGCAAAGTTTTGGGCTTGGGATTTGATCAGTTCACCCTTAAGGCCATCAATACCTACCCAGATGATTCTATTTTGCTCAGACCACTGAGGCTTTCTCCATTCCTTTTAGAAATTGAGCCTCCCAGTTTCATCCAAGACAACACTAGTGCTAACACCGAAAAGCTAAATGGGAAAGATAAACTTCATTTTAATCACCCAGTGTAATCTCATCCGCAGGATCAAGACAAATCGATGGTTAAAACGTAAACATGCCGAAAGGAAAAGAAGGGTTACGGGATTTTATTTCATAAATATATACATTCTTTCCGCAATCCTCAATCCGCTATTGCGGGTTGCAGGTTGCGGAAAGAAAATATATCAAAACTGAAAACCAAGATTCCGCAATCGGCTAAGTTATAACATATAAAAATCGTTTGTCCCGACTTCTGTTTTCTGAATAGCCAGTCAATCGGCTAAGTTTTAGCATATAAAAATCGTTTCTCCTGACTTCTGTTTTCCAATAAGAAGGATCGGCCACCCCTTCTTTTCATAGTGAATTGTGAAAACATTTATCCAGCAATTCAGTTATATCCATAATGGAATACACAAGAAGGATCAACCGACCCTTTCTATAGTGGCAAATTATTATGAAAAGAATATTTGGAATAAGAAGGGTCGAGCAACCCTTCTTGCAGTGTCGAACTATTATGAAAATAATATTGGGAATACGAAGGGTAGACTGACCTTTCAATTATGAGGCAATTTTAAAAATAGAACACCTTGGAAGTTTTAACCTATAAAAAATGGTTTCTCCTAACTTCCATTTTCCGACAAGAAGGATCGGCCGCCCCTTCTTTTCATAGTTAATTGTGAAAACCTTTATCCAATAATTCAGCGATATCCATAATAGAGAACACAACAAGGATCGACCGACCCTTCTTGAAGTATCAAACTATTATGAAAAGAATATTTGGAATAAGAAGGGTCGGCAGACCCTTCATTTACAAGGGAATCGTAACAATAGAACACCTTTGGGAAAGAGAGACCGCTCTTTCTCTGAGAATACTTCCACTTGCCAGCATAGTCTTAGAAGCAAAATGACACGTGACACGTGGCATATTTGATTTGGCACATTCAGTATTAGAAATATAGTTGGCTCGCATAGAATATTGGCTCGTATAGAATATTTTTTCCTACGAGCACCGCTGAATTTGGCATTTTGAGTATAGCAGATCATATTTTAGTATTTAGGTAGTTACTCCGAGGATAATTACTTGATTTTCAGTGCAATGGATAAACCACTTCTAAAGGCCAATTATTCTTAAGCACAATTACAACACTTAATGACAGTTAGTGCGCAAATTACGACACTTATCACAAATCCAATTTTGTAACAAGTAATCATCCATTATCAAACCCAATGGCTATAAGTTGTATCTTTCCTTTTATAAAACTTAATGAAAATGAGAAAATACAAAATTTTTGTTGACCAAGTGGAAATTTAGAAACACAACAATTTTGTTGCTTAAAATTGCCACATAGAGAAATTTAGAAACCAATTTTGTCTACTATAAACCCTTGAGAACATCCACCACTCTGAACACTATTCCCCATATTTTCTCGTTGTACCTTGATTGCTGCAAGGCCCTTCTCATTTATTCTATTTTTTTTCTGCTGCAAGGCCCTTCTTGGTGACCATGCCCATATGATGATATTTACATCAATCTTCATGTTTTCTTCTGCAACAAGAACCCATTGTTGTTGTCTATCTAAGTATTTTTTAAGTATATATATTCCCTGTCCAAAAATGGTTTGGTTTAAATTTTTCCCTTTAGCAGATAAAATAATTACATGTCCACAGTAAATTTTTATTTATATATATTTTAAAATTGATTAAAATTTCACATTTACATAGAAAATAAAAGTTTTAACTATATAGCAAATGCTCATGGCTGAAAATATTTTCAATGTGTACGTTTATTTCCAGGTATGATATGCATAGAAAGGTCCAATGGTTACGTGTCAAGTTAACAATTTGGAGTTTTCTATTTTAATGCCAAGTTGTTTATGTTAACTTATCAAAGAAATTAATGATCATGGAAAAAAATTAAAAGAAATTAGAAAGGTTAGCTGTAAAATGTAAATCCAAATTCTGTTAAGAGTGACCCACAAAAATTAATGATGGTTTAGAGAATAAAGTGCCCATCAAAAATAAGTTTTGGAAAAAAACATGACAGTTTAACATGATGGTTCCAATATGACAGTACTAGCATCTAACTCATGATAAATATCACCAATCGCCTTACCCAAAGTGCTCTTTTTTATCCGATGGCATTTATACCATGCATTTTGATAGACGTCTATTGTGTCTAATCTCATTGTAAACAAGCTTATTTTTATGTCATCTCCTTCTTTGGCCACAGGAGCATTTGATCCCATAGAATTTATAACATTCAACTATCAAATTTCTTAGCACATTCAACTATTGATCGAATTGGAATTTTTGATATACAAAAATTTGAGCAACAATGTTCGGTGCCAATGTTTGAAAGGTCTGCACCCTGATTTATTTCAGGCCTGTAAGGTAATGATCTTGAATTTCATTCAGAAATTTTAGAAGAAGCTGGTATATCCACTACTCACCCCTGGACAACATGCCATACAAGAAAACACCACTTCAGCGACCAGAATACCAAAGGAGAAGTCACCCAAAAATGTTCCCCCAACAAAATCAGTCACTCACATTTGTTACAAAACCTATGGAAATGCAATCCTTTCTTTCTGAAAACTTATGTAACAACTTAACTTTTCTCACAATAAAAGAAGATTTATTCTCAGTTGTTATGATATGTGCTACACTTGTCGAAGTAGAAGTTGGTATATCATTCACCTCATTCTCAGTTGTTATGATGTGTGCTACCTCATTTATGGAATTGTATGGCCTTGTTTGATTACCTTTAACATGTGTATATTCAAAATGGGGAGTACCTAGAAGGACCATCTGTAAAGGACATTCTTCAAAAACATTCCAAATGTATAACATCCAAAGGAACATTATCGAGGTCAAGCAAAGTGTTTGCACGCCATCTTATAATAGAGCCTTCAAATAAACCGCAATCCTCGCAATTGCAGAAGACTTTATGAACTAAAATACCAAACTCACCAGAATCTAGTACTTTGAATTGTACAATGTCTCCCTTAAAAACAGTTGACACTAATCCCTGAGCAACATACTATGGCTTTAAAGAACATTGATGTATCAAATTAACTAGTACATTCAGATTGATTATTGTTGAAAGCACTTGGAACATAAAGCAATGTTTCTGTATTAAAATCGATGATTCTTTTAATCGACCATACAACAAAAGATCCACTGCTCACCCCTGGACAACATGCCATACAATAAAACACCACTTCATCGACCAGAATACCAAAGGAGAAGTCACCCAAAAATGTTCCCCCAACAAAATCAGTCTCACTCCCATTTGTTACAAAACCTATGGAAATGCAATCCTTTCTTTCTGAACTCTTATGTAACAACTTAACCTTTCTCATAATAAAAGAAGATTTATTCTCAGTTGTTGTGATCTGTGCTACACTCGTCGAAGTAGAAGCTGGTATATCATTCACCTCATTCTCAGTTGTTGTAATATGTTCTACACTCGTCGAAGAAGAAGCTGGTATATCATTCACCTCGTTCTCGCGAAGAGCGGACCCAATTTAGTTAACAATCTCAGATACACGCTATTGAATATAACCACCAACAGTCTCTGACAATGTATCTGCACCTTCTGATCGATAGGGAAATGGAAGACTTGCATTCAAATACTTGGTAACATTTACAATGATACATTCTTCATTAATGTTGATACTATGCAAAAATTTTCTTTCTGGAAACAAGATTCCTTTAGCAACTTTCAATCCATTCAAAAGTAGGTCCACACATTGTTGAATACCAAAATCCATTTCATAAACAATATCTGAAATATAAAATAATAGCACACATTGTTCAGAACCAAAATCCAGTTCAAAAGCATTTTATGAAATCTAAAATAACAGGAGCACATTAACAATCATATTTATTTTAAACAAAGATATAACATATATTATAATATATAAAAAATGGCTGTTCGAACTTCCAATTTTCTGAATGGTAGGATCGACCGCCCCTTCTTGTAGAAGAAGCAAACAAAAGAAGGATCGAATGACCCTTCTTGCAGTCTAGAAATATTATGAAAAGAATTATGGGTAGAAGAAGCGTCTCTCGCCCGTTCATTTATGACAGAATATTAAAAATGTTCAACCTACAAATGCTAGGCCGTCAATACATGTATTTCCAAAATTGTGAACAAGGGAAGAATAGTGAGCACAACAAGGGTCGGCCGACACTTCATTTACGAAATAAATTTAAATATATTTAATCTACGAAGGCTATGTCGACAATTCTCGGCTTCCAACTTCCGCTGTAAATAGTAGGGACTCGGACATCATGTAAGTTCTAACATATAAAAATGTTTGTCCCGGCTTCCATTTTCCGAAGAGAAGGATTGGCTGCCTCTTCGTTTAGGAGATAATTGTGAACAACTATATCCAGCAATTCACCTATATCCAGAATGGAGAAAGAAAGAAGGATCGAACGACCCTTCTTTAATTCTAGAACTATTATGAATACAATATTGGGTAGAAGAAGGGTCGGCCGCGTGTTCATTTATGAGGGAATTGTAAAATTATTCAACCTACGAAGGATAATACGTCAATTCATCTATATCTAAAATGGTGAACACCGAAATAATAGTAAGCACGACTAAGTTATAACATACAAAATTGTTTGCCCGACTTCTATTTTTTTCGAGAAGAAGGATCAGATGCCCCTTCGTTTAGTAGATAATTGTCAAAACCTTTATCTAGAAATTGAACGATATCCAGAATGGTGAAGACGAAGAAGGATCGACTAACCCTTCTTGCAGTCTCAATATATAACGAAAAGAATATTGGGAAGAAGAAGGATCATCCGCCCCTTCTTTTATGAGGGAATTCTAAAAATAGAACTTGGAGAAAGAGCAGCTGATCTTTCTCTTTGGATATTTCCACTCTCCAGCAAAATGTGCGAAGTAATGTTCCTATGAAATATGTGTTTAGAGTGCCGATATCTACTTTAGCCACTCCGAAAACGCATCCGTGGAGGAAGGAGCGGATGCTCTTTCTCCTCAGCATCTACTTCCAACACCCTGAAATGGATCAACCTTACGGTAGAGTGACCTCTCTTTCATTGACAAAATTTTGACTTAACGGCAAACTCTTTGTAGCAAAACGTCTATAAATTTTTTTGTTCAAATTTCAAAATCTAGTCTCCAGGGTGACATGTGGAATGTTCAGATTGTGCCACGTGGCTTTAATTATTCTAGAATTGATCTGTGTTGCACTCAGCGAAGTAGAAGCTGCTATATCATTCACCGCAGTCTCAGCCCAAAAGTATGAAAGAATGTTTGTCTGGTTAATCGCAGTCAGAATCTTTCCAACTAATTGCATCACCATCTGCATTGTCATGACTCTTAAATTCATTTTCCAACACGCTATCCTGCCTAAATTTTAAGAACATTTTTATCAGCTTTATCTCTGAAACTAAATGCCTTGGTATCGTATGCAAGAATCACATGTTTTCTCATTGCATCCAACAATTTGAGTCATACATCGCGTCCAACTATGCAATACATGGGACTTTTCTAGCCAAGATACTATATTGGCAAACAATTATACCTTAATATTGTTTAAAGCTATTTGATTGCTTAATTTTATTCAATTAAATTAAATACTTAAATTATATATATTTATATTAAAAAAAATGTAATCAATATTATATAAATTAAGACATAAATTATCAATTTCATATATTTCAAATAAAGTATTAATGTTTACATAGATCAGTATATTATAGTGAATATTAACTGCAAAATGATATTAAAAAGAAAAAACATGTTTCAATTTTACGAGTTCATTTATCGTTATCTTTTTCCAACAAACCTAGCCAAAATTAATGCTAGAGGATTTGCAAAAAACAATATGGAATCTATGAAAATAATACGTTACATCACCAGACATAAAACATATGCAAGCTGGCAGGAATCGACATTAATGAGTAACGCCCGATTTTGCAAATATAACGTTGTGAATTCATATTAATGGATTGTAAGAAGATAACTACCCGGAATTGAAGGAAATAAATTCTGGAAATATGAAGAATCTAAAATGTTCAACGAATTTAAATTACTGTGAACTTCAAACTATCATTGCATTGATTTTTGACAACCATGGAAGATATGGATTTTTAGCCCGGAGGCTGAATAAGCATGCTATGTTACAAATTTAGATTTATGGTTTGAATAATATAAATATCTGCCAATTGAAAAACTAGCAATCGATTCTTAAAACCAATCTTACTACTCTGCCCGCCCAACACTCTTCTTGGTTCCACCTCAACAAAAGAAAACCTCGGTCCTCAGAGAAAACAGAGCTCCAAACTGGCAAACAAAGAGAGTTTGAACTTTAAGTTTCAATATAGGTAGTGGGCGGGAAGAGCAGTGTGGTGGGATATCAATGCATAAAAGTTCATGACATTTATCATCATAGTGTGGAGGGATATCATCTGGATGTCGTGACACATAAACACAATCCATCATAAACGGGCACCTCATAAACATGATGAGATTATTCACATGAGTGATACAATCCATCATTTACCATTAGCGCTGTAGAAACCATTTTAAATGGCAAAAAATATCAACTCCATTCCAACATACAAACCATTTTAAATGTTCGAAAAGATCACCTCCATGCGAACGTACAAACCATTTTAAATGGCGGAAAAGATCACCTCCATGCGAACATACAAACCATTTTAAATGGCAGAAAATATCACCTCCATGCCAACATACAAACCATTTTAAATGAAGGAAAAGATCACCTCCATGCCAACGTACAAACCATTTTAAATGGCGGAAAAGATCAATTGGGCGGCGAAATATCAAGGATCCCACTTCTGTTCCGCATCCCCAACATGCATGTTAGGATGAGGGGATGGGTGGTTGTGGAATATGAAACCGCTCTCCACGTGGAAGCACCACATGATTTTGCAAGTTGGAAGGGCGGTACAGAAAAACACCATCCTCCGTTTGCAAAACCACCTTCGCCCATCCTTCACGGACACTTGCATGTGTGGATATGATGTGGTTGGTCCACATCACACCTTCTGACCACGCATTTCCTCCGCGTCGGGGCTTTTGCCAATGTGTCTCCTCCGCGCCAGACTTCCTGCCCACGTGGCTTCTCCACGTCGACCTGCACATGCACAGTGCAAAACACATTTCAATTACACAATCAAAACATAATTAAAAACCTTTCAATTACACAATCACAACATGCAAGAATGAAATAAAAACGCATCAGAATCAAACGCATAAGATTACTTATCTTTATCCAACGCAGATCCAAGCAACTAGCTTTGTAAGAGCGCTTTTCCACTTACTAGCATCAATATAAATGTGTGGTTGTTTATCAGTTGCAGAAAATTATAGATAAAATGAGTTAAACGAAGACATTCATTTAACACAGAATAACACATGAATCATATATTAATAGAAATTCATCCTACAGATCGATGTATTCATTAAATTGGCAACATAAAACATAGTTCAAAGAAATTTGACAAATTAATATCCAAAAAAGATGGCCAAGAGAAATCGACTGAATTTCATGAATTATGCAAAAAATTACAATGAATCAATACATAAACATTAGAATAAATTTTCCTAAATTATACATAATCCAAATTGAATCGACATCCCCACAACTTGCCCTGATATTCTTCTTCTTGTGTCCTTGTGGTGCCATCCTCCTCCCAAAAGATAGGAAGTCCCTTCTTGAATAATGGATCAAACATTTCTTTGAAGAGTTTTACTTGATGTGCTAAAATGTCTATCCTTGACTGAATCGTGTTCATCTGGTGATACTTATTCACCACCTTCTTTGCCCAAATAATACTAGACACTCTATCCTAACTTTATGCTAGTTTTTTTCACCTCATCCTCTGTCAGCCCATTCATAAATTCTATGTCCTTTTCTGCACAGTCCATGGGATTCTTGTTGAACTTTTCCTTGACTGTTGTTAGGCTTTGCCTAGCTAACTTTATTTCACCCTCTTTGTCCAAAATGAAATCGAGATATGGCCTCAATTTCTCTTCCTCCGCAATAATGTCATCCCAAATGACTTGCTTTGCTTCCTACAGGGAGGTCTCACCTATAACCTGCTTTATTAATTCATCATATTTCACCTGTAGCCCTCCTAGAGAGGTCAGCCCACGTAGGGTAAAAGGCAAGTGGAAGACAAGTATAAATAAGTGGAGGAAGTAGGGTTATTAGACTCTCTATTTATTCATTCATTCACGCACTCATTCTCTCAAGTGAGTAGTGCGCACAAGTGGAGGAGGAGAAATACAAGGCAAGGTTTGTGGCTTGTGGCTTCTCCCAAAAAGAAGGCATAGATTATGAAGAAACTTTTGCACCCGTATCCAGATACACTTCCATAATAACGGTACTTGCTCTGGTTGTAGTGATGAAGTGGAAGAATTACACCTGATGGATGTCAAGACAGCTTTCTTGAATGGTGTAGTCGACGATGAAGACTTGTGCTAAAGAACTGTGTCGAGAAATACCTTCCTAGTTAAGACGGAGTGTTGATGTATTTGTAACTTCGGAATGTATTTCACTTGTATATATTGTATTCATATGGCACTGTAATTCCGAAGACGGAGTGTTGATGTATTTGTAACTTCGGAATGTATTTCACTTGTATATATTGTATTCATATGGCATTGTAATTCCGATGGAGAGGTTTCATTCCTCCGATTGGAAAGGTCATCACTATATGTGATATGGTTATCAGAGTCCCTAGTGGGG
This sequence comes from Larix kaempferi, assembly GCA_027924585.1. Lineage (NCBI taxonomy): Eukaryota > Viridiplantae > Streptophyta > Pinopsida > Pinales > Pinaceae > Larix > Larix kaempferi. The sequence continues at coordinate 17,409,079 of BSBM01000088.1, read as the reverse complement.
TTGGCCCTGAGTATATTAGGATGTTAGAAAAAATTTGCATTATTGAACAAGATACTAATTATATGCAAGTAATAGGTAAGTGGTCGATGGTACTGTACAACATTCCATTGCTACTTATCTAGAATGAAACCTCTTTGCTGACATGTTGGAGTATACTTGCACACTCTTAACAATGTTCTATTAGAGATGGAAGGCATCTGGAAAGTTACGGGATATGGATATATGTTGTATTGAAGCATGATTGGATAAGATAATTGCATGACTGTATGACATATGTCTTTATGTGTAAGAATTTGTTCTGAATACTATAAGATATTTCTAATCATGCAATTGAACTTGTTCCATAGGAAAGAGAGACTTGTTTCGAAGAACAAGTGACGATGATTCAGCAAGAAGATTGATGAAGTCAAGAAGAAGACTTTGAAGAACCAAAAGTACTCAGGAATCGATATGCAACAATGAATGAAGTAAAACCAAAAGATAATGAAGATCGTGAAAAGGAATATCATACACCAGATGGATGTCAAGACAGGATTCTTGAATGGTGTAGTGGAAGAGGAAGTATATGTGGAGCAATCACTCAAGTTTGAGACACACGACAGGGAGACTCATGTGTGCAAACTGAATAAATCCTTGTACGATATGAAGATTATGGGGTGACATTAGGGTACACAAAATTTTGCAGAGACAGTGTAATCAGTCCTGAGAGATTATGGGGTGACATTAGGGTACACAAAATTTTGCAGAGACAGTGTAATCAGTGCTAAGATGTACCTACTTGATGGCTTGCTCGCAGAGATGATGAATACCTACATGGATGAAGACCTACGATGATGCTCCAGTGATCTAGTGTTGATGATCTAGCTCTAGTATTGAATACTTGTGCCTATATGTATTGATGCCTGTGTCAAGAGAATACCTTCCTAGTTAAGAGGGAGTCTTAATCTATTATCTGTAACTTCAGAAGATATTATTCACTTTTATATTTTATGTATTACATTTGTACTTTATTGTATCCCCGACGGAGATGTTCTTATTCCTCCATTTGGAGGTGTCATCATTTGTATTTGCAAGTGTCACAAGTTTTATTGTAAGTGTCATAACTTATATTTGATGGGTTATTAGACCTCTTTAGAGGGGTCGGCCCAATATGTGTTAACTGGAAGGGTTATTAGACTCCCCTAGGGGGTCGACCTAGTTAGGATAAAAGGAAGGTCAAGTTAATTTAAAGTATAAATAGAGTGGTTGCACCACTATATTTTCTCATTCACTCACACATCCTGTAGTGCTCTGGTTTTTACAGCAGAGCACCATGTAAAATTTCTCAGTTAATTTTCTACGTTTTAAACTTTATCATGTGTATGGAAGGAAATTTCTAACAATTACTATGTGCCTGAATAATATTTAGTGTACTGTCGTGTTTTCATTAACCTAACATTCGTAATTTAAAGTAAACAAACATATCGTTATTTTCTTTTCAACAATCATGTTCCAGCATAAGAATATGTTTCACAACTTAGTAAATCAGTAAATAGCAAGTTATGCATGTTTACAGTAAGATTTTAGCATAATAATCAAATAACGTAAATGACAAGGAAATTACCTGATGCTGATGCTAACCGTAGGTTGTAGTAGGTTGTATAACCTCTTAGACAGCCAAACTGAAGTGTCCACCCTACCGACCAGCTATTATCTTGTTGGCCCTTGGAAATCAAAGGATTTCCAAGACCCCGAGCCCACAATCTGATAATCCCGAGAGCAGTGTTTTCTTCTGTTCTCAAAACCTTTCTGTTCTCCAAACTTTCTGTTCTCCAAACTTTCTGTTCTCCCCCAAACCAAAAAAAAAAAAGAGACCCCCTTTCTCCAAGCTCTCCCCCTCTATATAATTTCCCTTCCTCGAGAATATCTTGGGCTTACTCCACCGCCCCAAAATCCCCCTCTCGAGCCCCTGAACATTTACTCCTATCACCAGTTCATTCATACACGGTTCTTTATAAAAAAAGTATAATTAATTACCCTCATGGAAAAATTAGTTGGTTTTGGATTGACGGTCGTAAGTATTTATTACGGTGGGAATTATCACCCAAAGGTTATCCATTCAGAACGAGCTTCATTAATTACAAGTCTATTCGCCATCCTTGGTTTTTAATGTTATAAATGTAATTAATAAAATATTATATAATTAGTTGACCCTTTTCAACTTGGACATGATGTGTCTTAATGGTCTACCTTATCCGTCGAGATCACTTATCTTGAGGTTTTAAATTCCAAGATTAACATTGAATAATTAAATAACCATTTTCCATCACATCACGTTTATTCCAAAAATAGTTATCATATTATGTCTAACTTAGAAATGTAAAATAATCACATTCTAATCATTCATTAATCAATATTTAAATTTCACCTATTTTTCAATTGTTACGACATGGGTAGTAGTATTATTAAAATAAATTTTAGGTAATAATATTAATTTAAATCCCCATAAGGTAATAATAATGGTGAATTTAATAAAGATGTCTTTTACATCATTTGTTTATCACAAGAGTACCCTATCATCAACATAGCATCCTTGTTCTTATAAACAAAGCACTTGTGAGGGCTTAAACAATTTTACTAATTAATTAGACACTATCATTACCCTATTCACAACAGTTCTCCTATGACAATGTTAACTGACGACACTTGTCTTAATTTATTATTACAATGTTTTCATATAATTACTAATTCACTTATTTACACATTGACAACCTAACCATTCATTACCTAAGTTGATTGATGTACCCTTAACTGAGTTATCTATGACATTTATACTACTATTCAAGCATGACAAGTATGTTATATACCAGTAATATTGTACACGTACAAGGTGTGCATGCATGGCCAGTGTATGCACATGTCGGATATGTACTATAAACGAACCCCATTCCGCCTATGCATACCTGCTAACTAATAATAGTATTTACCCCCATGCAGAAGAGCAAGCATAATATATAGTATAATTACTTTAACATCCTCGGTTATTTAACAGTTAACCCTTTACGATTTCACATCATTCTCTTTATCTTTACATTAGTTTAATCAATCATGTACAAGGAAGGGTGCCTACTTCCACTAACTCAGAATCAAGGAATACTAAACCCCCAACAGTACTAACTAACACATCCTCCCATCATAACCTACGTCCAGCATCCTCCCTATCCTTCCTCTGCTAGTACAACAGTGGATGTCGGACTCACCGATCTGACCACATAGAACTTGAGAGCGATAGCGTCGGCTGAACAGCGGACCTATCCTCCCCTAGCAGGCATCCGACCATCGTCATCACAACAACATGGGGAGCATGTCTCAGCACGGCCCTCCCACGACCTCGGGTCTCATGGAAACATAGGGTGGGAAACACATCCATCCCTCTCAACATACTGGGCCTACGCCCTTATCAACTCATACTTGCTGCTATCGGGATTATCAGTTTGTGTTATCGTATCCTCATTTTGGCTGCTAAGGTTTGCTGTATGAACATGTTTTTCCTTTCCAATATATATCAGATCAAGTAACTGGCTATCCCATAGCCCTTGTGTCCTGTAGGTTAGTGTTTTGCAAAATACAATTTATAGAAAGCATTTTCCATTGATCGCCAATTGATCCATGTTATCATTTCATTTCATGTAACCTTTTAGCTCATCATAGATACATACAACATTTCAATAGTTCATATAAGAAGATGGTATCCACGTACCGAATCATATATTTCACATTTCATTAATGAAAACATATAAACATATACTGCAATCGTAAAATAACGAAATCATATGATAATCATGACATTATAACTGCATAACATAGTAACATCATAATCATGGTGAAATCATAAAACAGAGTAACATCATATAATGAGGTCCAATATAGTTTACTCAGTCGAGCTGAGTTCAACTGAATATAAGAAAATAAATTATAGCATGTCTAGTTGATAAATATGCCTAATCAAAATATGGGGCGTTACATACACCCACCCTTCAAGAAACTTCGTCCCGAAGTTATACTCGTAATGGTATGGGAATTTCAATACACAAGGCTCTACCTTTTCCTAAATAGTAGAACATGGGCTATACTGGTCCCTATCGATATTAACCTAGTCCATTTGCTTGATATTAGTCCCTTATTGTACTCCTGTAATATGGTAGTATAATCACCACATCTTTCTAGGTAACCTTAGCAATGTGCCCTACTTTTGATACTATGGAGTTAAATTATTAGTTTGCATGCTTGTCATGTCATTTTCTATGATGAGATCTAAATGTCATTTATGCATTCGCTTATTTTACTCTAATAAGGATTTAAATACTTCATCCTTTCACCCCTCTCTTCCTATTACTAACCTTCTTATGGAAGTAGGTGTCCCTAAACATATTGTTGCCTCGTCCTCTATTTATATCACCCTCATTTATTATCATAATGATTTGTATTCTCCCCATTTTATCATATACCCAATTATCCTCCTTATGCATAATTTGCCTCTCTCCTTAATCAATTACATATCCTTACTTAATGCTCCCTATGAACCCCGACGCATGCATCTCGCACTACCCCTTTTGTTATAGATTAAATTTTTTTGACTTGAGTGCACTCCCTTATAGAATACCATCAGCTCAACTGCATCATGAATTCCAAGTTATCATGGCCTTATAAATTTTCGTTTTTGTAACCCCCCGGCATTGTTGATCTGCTCTTATTCTACCCTCACTAGGTGAAGGTGAAGAGCATGCCTTTACTTGAGGTACTAAAATTAGTCCCTTATACCCCCATGACTAGACACCACTTTCACATGTTCATTCTACTATGATCTACTCTTCATTATTATTGTTATATGCTTTCCTCGCCACCTTCTTTCATCATTATCTTTGGTTGGAAATTAATGCTTATGAAAACATAGCATAGTGTTCTAGTCTAGGGCAAGCGCTTTTATAAGGTTTCATATTCATCCAAAATGATTATCCATGGTTTCATATTACATTCGGTGTATTGGGAAAATTAAATTTAACGGTTTATTATTTGAATGTCAAATGTCAAGTAAAGTACCATTGAAAATTCATTCACTCAATTTGGTTGAGATATTATAATTTCACATATATGTATGTGAGGAAATAATTATTTTATAATCTTCAATGTTATTTATTAATTCTATTATCAATGAGAACTTCAAACCATGTATTATTATATCTCCAACACCATTTATAATGGCTCGAAGTACTTGAAGAGTATTAAGAATAAGGAGTTTATATATATTCTATTCGAATAAATTAAAAATAATAATTACTTAGATTAGCTTATAAATAATAAATTACTTTGGAAGAGTGTTCATATATATAGAGAGAGAGAGATGAATACAATGTAGGAGTATAGCATAATGAATAATATGCGATCAAAGTGAAACAATATAATAACTAACCATTATTTTAACAAATACAAATAGAGATTGATATATATATATATATATAATGAAATAAGTCAACATGTGCCTACATTAATTTTACGAGAATGAATATAGACAAACAATGTTAATAAACCCATTTGGGAACCTTATGATTGCAACTTCTAAACCGACAAAAGCATAACTAAATATATAGTACCAATTATACAAACATAGTTTAGTATAATGATTGTATGAGGAAGGTGCCTGTACTTGGCATTTAGTCAGTGAGACCTAACATGTAGTACTAAATAAGAAACATGGGTTGAGCATAATGACCATGTAACCATGAAGTAATTTCAATTCTTAGAAGTCCATTTGTGTCATTTTAATAAATGTTCCCAAGCCAAAAAAAAAAGACTATAGTAGGCCCATCTTTAAGAAGTAGTGTACGCTTAATACCAAGGAAGATAAACTCCGGTGCAAATTCATTGCAATTAATAAAATTTACGACAAGGAGATAAGGCTCCTTATGCTTTAAAATGAGAATGAGATGTGAAATGCAATAAGAGTAAAGCATGAGGAGACCCTATGTGTTGGATTGTGTCAACAAATAACGTCTAATGAATGTGCATGAAATGATATGTACATCAATGTATGAAAGATGGGAGTAGTATCGGTGGAATAAAATGGAACTAATGTAGTATCGGAGGAATAAAATGGAACTAATGGCTTGATGTCCCCACAGGGTTAGGCCATGTAATCAATGCCGATGGTTTACCTTGGGTACCATCCTCAAAATGAGGGGAAGTACCTAAGGGTTTCCCATATCATGTTCCTAGTAAAAAAACAAAATAAAAACAGGCATCCCTTAACAATTATTCCCAGGAATTAAACAAATTATCACCATTGCATTCTTCTATTTGAAAGAATTAAATTGCTGGAAAGTATGCCTGTTCATTTCCAAACCTGAGTATCCTACAATTGAGTACAATATTTAAAACTAAGGAAAAACATATTAATCCTCAGAACCTACACACATTAGCAATACAAATCTCTAATCAGTGCCACTTTATGTTTAACAGAGCAACTAGATTATCCATGAAGAATTCCAGGAGCTATGCTACCATAATATCTGATAGGTGAAAGGCTTACGTTGACATGTGTACAACAACACGGTATAGATTATATACTGAAGGTATACATGCTCTGCATTCCATGTTATTAGTTGGTTCGCAAATAAATAGTACCTAACCATTACTGGGTTCAAAAACAAAACAAAACAAAATGGACACTTGTAATCTTTAACAGGTTGTCTAAAAACTCAAATTATAAATATTAAACACCAATTGCACACAGCCTATCTACAACATATAATCAATCAGGCAGTGATCTAGCAGCAAGATGGAATTCTTTCTACGATAATGACCCAAGTTAAAAACCTGGCAGGTGTGCTCCCTGTACCAAATGCGGATTTGTCTTTATGTACCCTCTCTGGCACATACGACAAATTTTGGAATATTCACTATAGACCAGGAGCTAAGATAATTGAAAACATGAATTTATTACTGTTTGTAAGCTGTAACTAGCGGCAATTTTGTCAATAGCACAAATTTAGGGATTGGCACAAAATTGGACTGCGTACAATTCCAATCCAAATGACATTAAGGAGATTGAAAGTCCAAAAAAAATTTCAAATTCTCTTGCTAATGGAAAAAAAAGAAAGACAAAGCTCACTGGCATGCAACTTTTGATCTCTAAAAGCTGCATATCTTGCCACTCAAACATAAATACTAAAATCCCAAAGCGTGGTTCATTTTTGAAGGCCAATTACAAAGATCCAAAACTTATTGGGGACATACATCTAATCCTATTATACAATTGGTAATAATCTTAGCAAGTATTTGAAAGAAAAAAAAAATGGAAGTTCAATAGTTTGGAGAAAAATAATAAAATCAGAGAAATCAGAGGGAAATCATAATAATAATTTTGAAACAACATATAATGTTTATAAAGACAGAGAGGATACCATAATGCTCAAAATGCAAGACAATTCATCTGCTACTAAAACTTCAAGTTAAGAAAATCTTCAAGCGCACAAACCCACAATTAGGCAGCAGAATAGCAATATATAGTTTTATAAATATGAAGTTTGGTATAAATAAGACCAGTGTTTTTCAACAAAAGGAAATGGCATGAACAGCAAAACCTATTTAATAGCATATTCGAAAGAAAGCATGTAAAATAATCCGCTATGTTTTCTCTTGAGCTAGTAGCATAGTGCATAGTGCATAGTGCTTCAAAAGAATGCAATAATTCATGGAGGTAATCTGTACATCAAAGCAAACCAGGTGGGTGTTTGCGGAGGAGTTTACCTGGCCTCAACCTCAACTCCTTCCTTGGTAGGCAACTTTTCGTAGCTAAAATCCATGGGATCTATAACAACACCCATATCATCTTCTTCTCCAGTGGATGAACTAAACCTGCTGGTAGATATGGACCATACCATGTGAATCAGAGTGGCTGTAATGGCGCCAGAGAGAGCACCAAGTAACAGAGCAAACACAATGCTCAAAACATCTTCGGCTCTCCTCTGGAAGGAACCCACCTTCTTCTTGTGGGCAGGGATAGTTTTATGAGATGGGTTGGGATTGTTGATAAAACCCCACGAATAAACAACATGACTCTGGTCTTCTTCATTCAAAAATTCTTCTTCATACACTTCAAGTTTCTCATTCCCAACAGGCATGGCGATGGCCAGGCTTTCATCCAAGGGATGATGATGATTAGGCGACGAGAAGGATATCGAAACTATATATGATCTGCAGGCAAAGAAGGGCTTACCAGGGCGCCCTTGGGCTTGAATGAAACAAGCGAAAAGACACAAGAGGAGAAACCATTGAAGGCTACTAACACCGAAGCCATGGATCCAACAAGCGCGAGGATCAGGATCAGAATTACCAAATTGAGGAATGATGGTAATCTCAATTGAGGATACCATCTGTAGTGCTCTTGAGGGATTGCCCATAATACTTTAAATTGTAATAAACTATATAAATGGCTATATATATATAAAAGTTTAAATAGAATCTTTATTAACGCTAATCATCTCACTTGTTCCTATATATATATATATTTTTTTTTCATTTTTAAACACTATAACATCTCACGCGGACTTTGACGCGCGTCCACCCTACCTACCTCCTCGTGTCTCCCACTCCACCGTCACCTTCTCCTATCCCTTTCCACAATCGGCACCTCCATCCGCCTTTTCCAGCCTAGCCACACCTGCCCTTCCTCACGAGGCATGAAGTTACTCCTCCAAGTCCATCCACCCACTACCGCCTGCTCCACCTATTAACTTCTACCGGGTTTCTACCTCTCGCCAGTCCAACCGGCTCAAAGATCCACGAGGAGGCCTGGGCTGCATGCCAGCCACCTGGGCTGCATGCACCCCCCTCTCCCCATTAACCACAACGTGGTGCCTCCCCCTACTAAGCGGTGCTTCGTCTCCCGCGCGCGATCCTGGTCTCCCATTCAGCGCGTGGGTCAGGTGAGACCATTCAGTGCGTGGGTCTGGTCGGTGAAGGTAGGGTGGTGGCCGTGCATGGTGAAGGTGCTGGTTAAGGGTTGCAGAAGAACGACCATTGTTCAAATCCCAGCTTATGGGCTTCAGTCGGTTTGGGTATCCAGTCTGTTTGCAAAGGTTGCAGATGTAGAAATGCTATCTGCTGGAATTATCAGGTTGCATGTCTCGGAGTTAATCACTATTCGGTTTCTTGACAGGAAGACTGGTGAGCCAGCTGTAGGAAAGACTCGCCCAGAAACTCTTCTTCGTCATCTTACAACAAAAGGGTGAGGTTTACAGCTTGTAACAAAAGAATGAAATTCTCTTAGGCTCAGCACTTGGATTTCGATGGTGGGCGTGGTGGATAGCTAGAGGATGATCCTCGAGGCCCGAAACAATTGTGTTTGTAAAAAAAAATTTAGAGCCCTGCATAAAAATCCTGAGACTAACTTCTGGCCAGCAAAGGAAATTCGAAGGTCTGGTCGAGTTGATATTTTCTTATATAGAGCCTTATTAAACTCATTCGCCTTCATTGAACACCAGCGAGGCCGGTGGGCTCTCCACGGTTCCTTCTTCTGCGCAGCCGTCGGTCCTCTTCCCTCTGCGGCTCTCCCACTCTCTGCACAAACACGGGGAAGATCCCCATTTCTCTACATGGCCGTCGTTGAAGGGTTTGCAGAGAAAACGAAGGACAATGGCGTCGTGCCGAATGCCTTCAGCTACGCGTATTGATTCAGGGTTTGTGCAGAGACTGAAGGCTTGGGGAAGTCGGCGATTGCAGCCTCGAAACGCCTGACCAACCTTCCTGATAATAAAATATTTGGATAGATAAGTGTTACAAATGGTCAACTTGTCCGAGGGGTTTAAGGAGAGAATCGAAATCTGTTGGAAAATGCCCTCACAGAAGAGCGAAGAAGAGAAGGCTCGATAACAAGTCTGCACGCCGTGCCAAATTTTTCGTCAAGGGAGACAATGCCGTCTACGAGGATTTACAGAGGCTGGAGGACGAAGAAAGCCTCTACCCATCGACGAAGATCTCCCTGGAATGGGCCAATTAAAGCTTAGCAGCAAGGTAAATCATTAAAATGTTTGGGCAGCAAATGTTCTATCGATGCTGTATCGTCCATTTGGTGATTAAAAATTAAAATGTTGATGTTCTTGTTTTCTGAAGAATTTCTGGATAACTTTAAAGCCATTCGTTGCAACTCCTTGCTATATCAAAAGCCTGAAATTATCTTGGATCTTTTGATTGAATTTCATCCATAAAGTGAAAAACAACTCATAGAGTCTCTCGAAAACCAAGCAGCTATTCAAATTTGCTCACCGAGTGTGATGGGTCTGGTTTCAGTTTATGAAAAAGCCATTTTCAGAAATGTACTGTTCTTCTGTATGTCTATTCTGTTTGACCAGGGGGTTCATCCATTGATAGTTTCGTGCTGCAATTAGTTTCTTTAATATTTTGATTGAAATGGTTTACTACAGGTTCATCAAAATTTCCCTTTCAGTTTACAATTCGCAGGCGCCCCATCAGTTTATTTTGTTTTAAATTATTTTTTTTTTTATATATATGGTTCGTATATATGATACCCCCTTTTTTTATAGTTTCGTCTTGATTTAAATTTTAAGAATAATATTAAAATTTAAAATTTAATAATAGGGTTCATTTATATATATATATAATATATATGCATATAAACACACCCTCTCTTTTTTTTTTATATTCCCCTTTTTTTTTCAAGTTCTATATTTAAATAGATCCTCTATTATTGTAAAAATTTATTTAAAGCCTTTTCTTTTCTTTTTTTTTAAATAATATTTGGTTCATAAATAACATAATTTCTTTTGTTTTTTTTTTGAAGCATATGTATATAAATAAATATATATGAATTTTAACTCTAAAGTTCTTGTTTTTACAGGTGTAAAAAAAAATGGTCTAAGACCCCCTTACAGGAAGTTGCTCTACACCCCTTTTCCACTTTTACTAGTTTACAGCAGTTAGGGTAAATCCCAATTATTTTTGTCTTAAATTCCTTGCTACCTAAATATTTAGGCTTCCTGATTTTCGTTTGCACAAATTTTACCCAAATTTATCACTTCCAATTTGCTCGGTTAGTTATCAATTTTAACCCAAGCTGTACTAAAAGGAAAAAATATTGCTAGCTCGTGTTATTTTTTTATTTCTAACTATATTTGCTCTATTTATTTTTATTTCTAAATATATTTCCAATGTGTATCTATTTTGAAATACAAACACATGCCGTTTTCTAACATATCCAGATTTTCTAATGGTGTTCCAATTTGTGTTCGTGCAGGTAAAAGAGGCTAAAGTTTGGTGCTGTTCATACCTCAATTCTATCCAGGTTTACGTCCTAAGTTCTTGTAGGTTTTAATATCTTGAATTCTCACAATGGTTTAGGCGTGTGCAGGCCCGAAAGGTCTAAAGTGTCTGAGCCTTACGCTCTGATACCATCTATAGTGCTCTGGTTTTTACAGCAGAGCACCATGTAAAATTTCTCAGTTAATTTTCTACGTTTTAAACTTTATCATGTGTATGGAAGGAAATTTCTAACAATTACTATGTGCCTGAATAATATTTAGTGTACTGTCGTGTTTTCATTAACCTAACATTCGTAATTTAAAGTAAACAAACATATCGTTATTTTCTTTTCAACAATCATGTTCCAGCATAAGAATATGTTTCACAACTTAGTAAATCAGTAAATAGCAAGTTATGCATGTTTACAGTAAGATTTTAGCATAATAATCAAATAACGTAAATGACAAGGAAATTACCTGATGCTGATGCTAACCGTAGGTTGTAGTAGGTTGTATAACCTCTTAGACAGCCAAACTGAAGTGTCCACCCTACCGACCAGCTATTATCTTGCTGGCCCTTGGAAATCAAAGGATTTCCAAGCCCCCGAGCCCACAATCTGATAATCCCGAGAGCAGTGTTTTCTTCTGTTCTCAAAACCTTTCTGTTCTCCAAACTTTCTGTTCTCCAAACTTTCTGTTCTCCCCCAAACCAAAAAAAAAAAGAGACCCCCTTTCTCCAAGCTCTCCCCCTCTATATAATTTCCCTTCCTCGAGAATATCTTGGGCTTACTCCACCGCCCCAAAATCCCCCTCTCGAGCCCCTGAACATTTACTCCTATCACCAGTTCATTCATACACGGTTCTTTATAAAAAAGTATAATTAATTACCCTCATGGAAAAATTAGTTGGTTTTGGATTGACGGTCGTAAGTATTTATTACGGTGGGAATTATCACCCAAAGGTTATCCATTCAGAACGAGCTTCATTAATTACAAGTCTATTCGCCATCCTTGGTTTTTAATGTTATAAATGTAATTAATAAAATATTATATAATTAGTTGACCCTTTTCAACTTGGACATGATGTGTCTTAATGGTCTACCTTATCCGTCGAGATCACTTATCTTGAGGTTTTAAATTCCAAGATTAACATTGAATAATTAAATAACCATTTTCCATCACATCACGTTTATTCCAAAAATAGTTATCATATTATGTCTAACTTAGAAATGTAAAATAATCACATTCTAATCATTCATTAATCAATATTTAAATTTCACCTATTTTTCAATTGTTACGACATGGGTAGTAGTATTATTAAAATAAATTTTAGGTAATAATATTAATTTAAATCCCCATAAGGTAATAATAATGGTGAATTTAATAAAGATGTCTTTTACATCATTTGTTTATCACATGAGTACCCTATCATCAACATAGCATCCTTGTTCTTATAAACAAAGCACTTGTGAGGGCTTAAACAATTTTACTAATTAATTAGACACTATCATTACCCTATTCACAACAGTTCTCCTATGACAATGTTAACTGACGACACTTGTCTTAATTTATTATTACAATGTTTTCATATAATTACTAATTCACTTATTTACACATTGACAACCTAACCATTCATTACCTAAGTTGATTGATGTACCCTTAACTGAGTTATCTATGACATTTATACTACTATTCAAGCATGACAAGTATGTTATATACCAGTAATATTGTACACGTACAAGGTGTGCATGCATGGCCAGTGTATGCACATGTCGGATATGTACTATAAACGAACCCCATTCCGCCTATGCATACCTGCTAACTAATAATAGTATTTACCCCCATGCAGAAGAGCAAGCATAATATATAGTATAATTACTTTAACATCCTCGGTTATTTAACAGTTAACCCTTTACGATTTCACATCATTCTCTTTATCTTTACATTAGTTTAATCAATCATGTACAAGGAAGGGTGCCTACTTCCACTAACTCGGAATCAAGGAATACTAAACCCCCAACAGTACTAACTAACACATCCTCCCATCATAACCTACGTCCAGCATCCTCCCTATCCTTCCTCTGCTAGTACAACAGTGGATGTCGGACTCACCGATCTGACCACATAGAACTTGAGAGCGATAGCGTCGGCTGAACAGCGGACCTATCCTCCCCTAGCAGGCATCCGACCATCGTCATCACAACAACATGGGGAGCGTGTCTCAGCACGGCCCTCCCACGACCTCGGGTCTCATGGAAACATAGGGTGGGAAACACATCCATCCCTCTCAACATACTGGGCCTACGCCCTTATCAACTCATACTTGCTGCTATCGGGATTATCAGTTTGTGTTATCGTATCCTCATTTTGGCTGCTAAGGTTTGCTGTATGAACATGTTTTTCCTTTCCAATATATATCAGATCAAGTAACTGGCTATCCCATAGCCCTTGTGTCCTGTAGGTTAGTGTTTTTCAAAATACAATTTATAGAAAGCATTTTCCATTGATCGCCAATTGATCCATGTTATCATTTCATTTCATGTAACCTTTTAGCTCATCATAGATACATACAACATTTCAATAGTTCATATAAGAAGATGGTATCCACGTACCGAATCATATATTTCACATTTCATTAATGAAAACATATAAACATATACTGCAATCGTAAAATAACGAAATCATATGATAATCATGACATTATAACCGCATAACATAGTAACATCATAATCATGGTGAAATCATAAAACAGAGTAACATCATATAATGAGGTCCAATATAGTTTACTCAGTCGAGCTGAGTTCAACTGAATATAAGAAAATAAATTATAGCATGTCTAGTTGATAAATATGCCTAATCAAAATATGGGGCGTTACACATCCAACTCGCATAGTTGAGAGAGAGGAGTGCGCACAAGTGGAGGAGCTTGGAGGAAGAACTGCTGGAGACATCTATCTTTTGGGGTTTCATCTTTGTGATCTTTGTATCGGTGCTTATTCTATCTCTGAGGAAGTTGTGGGGTTTTTCACCTTTATGGTTTTCCCCGGTGAAATGCTTTGTGTCCCTTGTCTCTTGTGTTTGACATGCTGTACATGTTATTCTATCAGTTAAGATCCTAGATCATATTGAATTAAATGATGAAAAGCTAACAAAATGAGGCTACAACCCCTTGGTTTTCATAATTTCCAACCTATAGATAGGACTCCAGACCTCAGTAAAGTCCAACTCAATAGTTTTACTAGCACCAACTGGATGGAATCCCCGACTCCCTGAGATCACAAGCCCCAAACCAAAGGAGTCTTCAATCTCATATCCTTGCTCGATCCTGCCACCCTAATATGAATAAGAAGAACAATACTCCACTGCCATTGTATCACGGTTTCCATCAACCTATACGTGTATCTATGTCCTTGTACCTATATGTCATTATCCATGTATCATTATATTGATGTCACTATCACAATCCATGTTTGTCCCCTACCCTTGGGGGTTTTGAACCTCGATTTGGCTACTAAAATTCCCCAACTTCTCCTGAAGTTAAATGGATGTTGTAGAAATATTATGATATTATTCTATAATCATCGATGAGGTTCCTTTTTATTTCTTAATACCCTCCATATACCTTCATACCCAATTCGAAATCCTTTAAAGAGTCTTTTGGAGCCATCTTCCCTTGGGGGCTTCAACATAGATTTTCCTAGTGATTCTTCCTTTCATTCTCTAATTGTAAATGCAAATGGTTGAAGTCTATTGGAAGTTTCCATGCCTATAATAGCTGCATAAATGTGTCATATTACACCTCAATCCACTCTAGACATAGTTCAAAAGCATTTGGGTTCATTTGGGACATTTTGAGGCTTCACTAGTCCAAGTTTTGAAAATTGACTGAATTGGGAAAAGTTCCAAGTTGGGGACAATACACAAGAATTTAACGTAAAGAATGCCTTAAATTCCAATTGAAAAACACAAGAAAGTAAGGCTTACTAAAAGCATAAAACCCCGTAGTTGTCAAAAGCACTAGCTTTAGCATTGGTTAATGTCACCTTTGCACTTTGTCGTCCACTTTCAAGTTGCCAAAGGGATTCAAAGGAGTGGCATTTTTTAATGAAGTGATTCAAGATAATAGTTTTTGTATTCATGAAGATATTTGTTAGATTCACTCCCTCTTTTGTGTTTATCGATCTCTGTATTCATTGGAAATTGCATAGATTGTATTCCATTTGCATCCAACCTTGGTTTTTGTATTAGAAGTTTGATTACTTGTCAATTCAATCTCAACGGTTATGAATATTTTTCAAATTGTTAGGTACCTTTTATGTTTCTAAAATTTCCTCTATATGGGTTCTTGGTTTATCTCGGTTATACATTGCTTATTAAAAGCCGTAGAGAGGAACAATGCAAATTTTGTCGCTTTGTATGTCCTAATACCTTTCAAACACCTTGAGACCCAAATCAGAAGAATTTGGATCCATTTGGAAGCATTCGAGTTATTAATATTCAAAGATGAACAATATAATTATGGAGCTAATATGAAATGGGTTGTTTAAAAAAACAACACAACCTTAGATGTTATTGCTATGACATGTGATCTCTCCTTTTCCTAATTTAATGTTTCATCTCAATGCCATCAATGCCATCTTGGAAGATTGATCTTGTTGTTTAGACTTCTCTTATCTCTTATGGTCATCTCTCCCTCTTCTTCACCGACTTCTTCCCATGTTACACTATATCTTCTACAAACCCATCTACAAACAGTCTCTAGAATTCGTATTATTCATCAAACAAGTGATTTCTTCATATTGTTAGCATTTTTGTCTTTATGTTTTTTAATTTTATTCTATATGGATTCTTGGGTTATTAATGTTTATAGAGAGGAACAATGCAAATATTGTCACTATTCTAATGTCTCTACATAAGGTCTCTCACTCCAAGGGTGGAGGTGGAAAAGGCGCTAAACAATTGGATGACACACCTAGACACACACACCCAGATAATCGATGGTGGAAATGGGTTCCCGCGCTAGAAAGTGCATGGTGGTTAAACTTGGAAAAGGTAGAGCGAAAATTAATTCGCTTACCATGTGGCAAGCATTGGTGGAGTCCGCTATGAAAAGCGGTTAAATTTAAACCGCTCATCGCAAGTTCAGAAACCACCTAAGCATATGTTCTATAAAAGTTTTGTTCAAAGTTTTAAAAAATGTTTTTGTCGCTTATTACCTAGATGAAAAGAACGGTCCGCGTGAAACACGTCGTTGTCTTCATCAACTAGAACAGCACCCAAGAAGCTCACTTCACAGTTCATAGGTAGCTCGAAACCCTTAGTGTTTAGATTTTGTGTCCCAAATGGAGAAAACCCAAGACCTTCTTCCCTTCAATGAAAGTTCAGATGAAAACGAGAAGCTTGTATTTGACCCCGTTTTCAACCCTATTTTGTCTGTGTGTAGTATTTCGCAGTCTAATTGAAATTAATGGAGTTTAAGTCACAGGGAAAGGATGTATTTAATGTTTTTGGTTTTTTTTTGTACTATTTTTGTGTCGAACAAACCCTAAACTTCCCCGAATTTGTTTGTTGGTGTGCGACGAATTATTCGTAGGGCGAAAGGGTAATCATTAATGTAAAAACGACCAAAATTCTATGCCCAATAAATGCATAGACTGTCCATGAGGTTCTAAGCTTACCTGAAACATTTCCCAAAATCCCTGAGTCGTTTAACGAAGAAAATTTGGCAAATTTTATAGAAACAACAGTCCTACAGAAAAAGACAAGTTTTTATTACAAGTCTTGAAAGATGGTCAGTTGCATGAAAACCTATCATTCCCATTGAGTATTGATGTCTTTCAGCGAGATACCCAGTTATTTTTGCCCTTGTTGAGTCAAATTTTAGGTCTAGATAGTGATAAGTTAAATCACGGAAGTTATGTTAGGTTTCCTTCTCCAAGTAATTTCACTAGAGTCCCAGTCAAGTCCGGTGTGTTGTTTTAATTTTGATGAATACCTAGCTGAAGCGATTCATGTCCAATTGGAGAATTTCAACCATTTCAGGTATCAGTCAGATTGTTCAAACATTTCGAAATCCAAGTTTATTGGTACCATCTTTTCTCATGACCTTAATAAACAAGTCAATATGTTTGAGTTCATCCATAAAATCATGGCAGAAATTTACAGAATTATTTTTGATGTTGAAATGCCCCGAGTGTTAGAAGAAAAATAAACTTTGCAGCCTACACCAGAATTCCAAACAGGTGATTGGTTCTTGTATAGAGAACATACTATAATTAGGGTGTATGGTTTTACTATAGCACCATATCTGTTGCCATCCTTTTTAACAGCGAGGGTTTTTGCCTTGGAATTTATTAGACAAAGGTTGCATTCAGAAGAACATTTATGTGCTTTCAAAAAAGCATCTGATGTGAAATTCCCCCTTAAAGTTGGTCCATTCATCATTAAGAATAACGTAGCCCTCTCTGTAGTAGAAAAATTACTAAAGATTATGGATTTCCAAGAGGCTGAAAGGATGAATTATGATCCTCATCAAATTATATCGCAAAGGAGACATCTAAATGGAAACAAGGCTTTTGATCATCAAACATTAGAAGGATTGAAATAAAAGAAAAATTTATTCACAAGATAATAGGGGATGGATCAGAGAGATATCTTTGAAATTTCCTTTTTTAGCAACGATTTCAAAGATCGTTTTGTATAAATTTTGATTTTATAGAGTAAGAGGGGTTGGATCCGAGAGCAAAAAATATAGTGACATAATATTTTTTGAAGACTTTAATGAAGAACAGAAGTAAACGTATATCCGAAACAGAGATTCATATGTTTTTACTTTCTTCAGTATTTTAATTTCTCTTTTGTGGATGTATTTCGTGTTACACCATCTTATCTATTTGCCTCATAGTTGACTGTAATACCTGGGTCATAATTCATTTTATATGCTCTGATCCACACATTTAAATATTGTCAATGTTCTTTCTTCCAAATTAATGCAGAATTCATCCTAGAACTGAGATTAGCTAAGTTATAAGATATAAACAATATTTATCCCGACTTTCGACCTCCGACACGAGGTTCCGCTGCCCCTTCGTTTATTATAAAATTGTGAACAACTATATCCAACCATTCACTTGTATCCAGAATGGTGAACACTAGAAGGATTGACCAACCCTTCTTGCAGTCTAGAACTATTTTGAATAGAATACTCGACAAAAGAAAGGTTGGCCAACACTTCATTTACGAGTGAATTGTAAAAATATTCAACTTGCCTAGGTTGGGACAACAATTCCAGACTTTTGACTTCTGCAATGAAAATATAGTTGGGATTGGTATATTGGCTAAGTTATAACATATCAACAATATTTGTTCCAACACGTGACAAGAAGAATCGGTCGCCCCTTCATTTAGTAGAGAACTGTAGACACCTATAGGTTATAATTCACCTGTATCTAGAATGGTGAACACAAGAAGGATCGACTCACCCTTCTTGTAGCCTAGAACTATTTTGAACAAAATACTCAGCATAAGAAAGGTTGGCTGACCATTCTTGCACCCTGCATGAGGATTTCATCGCCTTTATCGAAGATGCAAATATGTTGCGGATTGCAGATACCTAGATTTCTTAAAACGTTCCATCAATACCGCTATCCCGCAACCCGAAATGCAGATTGCGGGATGGGACAACAATTCTCGACTCCCTACATCCGCTATAAATAGTGGGGAATGGAGATTGACTACAAGAAGGATCAGCCGCCCCTTCGTTTAGTATAAAATTGTGAACACCTATATCCAGGAGTTCACCTATATCCAGAATGTTGAAGACAAGAAAGATTGGCCGACCCTTCTTAAAGTCTAGAACTATTATGAAAAGAATACTTGGCAGAAGAAGGGATGGCCGCCGCTTCATTACGTGGAAATTTTTAACAAAGTCAAGGTATCCATTTAGTTACTGTCAAAATGATTTGGTCTGGTGGGAAAGAAGAGATAAGAAACAATCCAATCAATACTCTTTAATAATTTTTATTTGTTATCTTTGTATGCTTTGTAGAGCTTGTTGTCCAATAATTATTGAAGCTTAATTAAGGTTTAAACCCATCTATTCAATGCATCTAAATTCCATTCTTAATACCATAAATATTTTCAAATTATTGGGTGGCCTGCAAATACTTTTGTCCAATTTTAAATCTTAGCTCATTTGATCTCATGGAGGAAGAACATACCTATGGAAGTGAGAAATTTTCTTGCAATATGCATGGGAGCAAGATTAAACCCCTAGATTAATTTTGCTTATATTATATCAAGATTCAAAATGAATATAACTTTGTTCCATATGTGTAATGTGACATTCCATTGTAGCTCTCTTACTTGATTCTTTGAATTTTTCTTTGAGCTGGTTGTTTAGTTATTGCATCAGTTTTGTTGGACATGGTCCCAGATAGAATGTGCATTCACCAAGGTGCTAGAGTCTATTTGAGTCTATCTAAATTAACTTTTCCCATTAACCTCGACCAAGGGAGGAAGGGGGAAACCGAATAAAACAGTACTCAAATCCCCGTGCATTCCATTTTTTATATTATCTATCCTTTCCTATCATTCTTGCACCTCTAGGGATACAGGAATTTCTTTGATCCGTCCATCTTGCAAGATTGATCTGGTACCAATGATCTCCTTCCATGCTTAGCCCCACGACCTTTCGGAGTCTTCAATCTCTCGAACACTTCCTTCCTCGCACCTTGGATCAGTGTAGTTATTATCAACTATCGATCTAGCCCCCGTCCCCATCCTAACTCCCGACATCTGGAAAGAAGGATCGGTCGCCCCTTCCTTTAGTAGAGAATTGTGAATTCACCCGTATCCAGAATGGTGAACAGAAGAAGGATTGACCGACCCTTTTTGCTGTATTGAACTATTACAAAACGAGTCCTCGGTACAAGAAGTTTAGGCCTATCCTTCATTTATGAGGGAATTGTAAAAATATTCAACCTCTGAAGGAGAGGGTGTCAATTCATGTATATGAAGGATGGTGAACACTGGAAGAAGACTGAGATAAGGGTCGACCGACCTTTTGGCATCACCTTGTAAACAAGTTGAAGTCTAACCTGAAGCGAATATGGGGGTTGAATAATCAAGATTCTCTTAATGATGGTGATGCACAGATGTCATTACCATCTTCGCATAAAATTTTATTTAACATCAACTAGAACACCAGATGACTTCGCACTTGGAAGCTATCGCAGTATATAGAACTACATTGAATCTCTCATGTATTCACCAGTTTGCTACGAATTCGTCAAACTATGTGCTTCTTCTTTAGAATCACGCACTTGTATTCCAATTAATCAATGTGCAATTAAAATTCACATACATATAAATTAAGCACAAAAACTCACATAAACTCGAATAAAAAACATGTGATAAACCCATACACATAAACAAGAAGGATCGACCGCCCCTTCTATGATGATCATTCGTTCTATGATCGATCCTTATCCCAAACGACTCTATAAAATGTGCATTCTATCTCTCATGAATAATGCTAGCAGATTTCATCTTAATCAATCAATTGATTTTGAAAATGAGGGGACGTTCCCTAACCATCGATCATTAGCATGAACATTTGCAAGTATACATCTAATATTAAAACACTAATTCATAGTTATAGACATTTTATGCATTCTTATATTGACTATTTAATATTAACTGTTTTGCAGATAAAGCATGGCTGATTTGTTGAGCCTCAGTAACTACCAGGAAATCCTTGCTTTGAATTGACAAAAGACCACTACCTTCCACCATTCACAAATGGATGGTATGTTGAGATGGAAGAACCAAATAATTTGTACTTGGATATATATCTATTCTACTTGGATTTTGAGGGAAATCTGATTAGAGCTGGGATATTGACATATGCAGAACCTGTTGATTTTGATAAGAAATTGCGAGTTCAAGCTGAAGCGATCATTGGTGAAAAGTATGGCCTTATACAGTGTGATCTTACTGTTTCTGATTATCGACCAGATCTAATGAAAAATGGTTCCAATCCAAAACCGATTTCCCTTGCGAAGCAAGGGTGGGTTTTTCCCTCGTATGTTGTTTCTAATCGTTCCGGAATTGATACCGCGACATCCTTGAATAAAGGAATTTTGTCAATATGGAGGAAAAGAGTGTTGGTTGGGAAAACTTCCTCTGTATTAAATTATATGAATATTAATAAGGGGTTGATAATGGTATCCCATGAAAAGATTCTAACGTACAACAGAAGAGCATTTATCCAATATATTGTAAAAGATGTGGGGAAATCTACTTTGAAACAACTCAAAGGAAGTCCTTCTAAATTAAGCTATGTTGCGGAAAGCGACTAAGAGCTTCGAAACTTCAAAACAAGTTCAACAACATCAGATCAAATACTTTTTGTTTGATGATAAAGTTTTTTATATTGATGTAACAAGATGTGTTGTTGCACCTCCGCACTTACAATATCGAAAAGTTGATGAGGAGGTCGTACAAAAGATGGTGGTATCACTTGTCCATACATTTACAACAACATTGAGAGATGCTATTCTATTGCCTTCAATAAGGAGACCAAATTGCCCTTTCTTTCTGAAAATGAAAAAGAAATTGATCTGCCATCAGTAAATTTTTATATATTGGATGGGCAGCATACTATTTTTGCGTAGAAAATAATCATTGCAAATGATCAATATAAATAGCTCCATAAAAGGTATCGGCATCGAACAACTCGTCTTCTACATAGATACGTTTGTCAAGACATCATCAATAAATTATGCAAACAACAGAATTTGTCAAACAAGGAATTTGCAAACACTACATTCATTTCTTCAGTTGAAAAAGCAAGGGAGAGATGGTTATTGTGCGGTTCTCCATCCCGCCCAGGAAAGGGAAATGCTTCCAGTGATGCTTGGCAGGTATAGAATTTTTCTTATTATCAATCAAATTCTTTATATTGCTACCTGTGTTATGAAATTAGGAAATTAACTGGAATATTCAATTTTATATGTTTGCAGCCTTTCCAAACTAAATGTATGGATATCTTTCTTCTAACCAGTAGAGCCTAAAGACAAGCTAACTCTTGTTTTGACATCAGAACAACTGTGGAGCAAATGGTAGTCTGTATTCGAGCTTTACAAAAGTGGCGCCTTGGATTGCTCGCTAAAGAGCATCGCTCAGGATGATTTTTCTCTAAATAAAATAAAGAGTTATGGCCCTAATTTTTTTAGACCATTGCATGATCTTGATGAAGATGAATTGACCGATGTGGTAGACAATATAATCAACGGATCAGTTTGGATGAGCACATCAGTCGATAAAAAGTTTTGCACATAAACTTTAAGTCAATATTGCAAGCGAATAAAGGATGAGAGGACAACCAGGCATTCGATCGCTGAATATTTCAAAGTTAATGATGTTCAAACTGATCGATCATAGAATGTCACTAACCATAACATCATTGAAGTATATAAAATTGCAACAAACCATCTCAAGCAACTGTCTGGTATTTTATGCTCCTAAAAGCAACCAAAATCTCTGAGTAAAAAGAGAAAGAATGAATCTGAAGTGGATATTGGTACCAAAATACCAATTGATGCTCAGAAAATATTGAATTTATATATCAATAAAGAGAGGATGTCCATTGAGGATGTCGAAAATAGTTCACAGTTTGTTTGTCAATGTTGTTACCCTAATTCTTTGGTCACCACACTCAGAACAATTCCATTTTTTATTGTGACAGTCAGCTGTGAATTTGTTGCTATGGATATGTATAATTGTGCTATTCCATGGACAGAAGAAGACATGCTGGCATTTTTGTACTACTTAGAAACAAATCAAGAGGCATCTACTTGTATTTTTCTAGCTGATATGGAGAACTCTTATATGATTTCTAAAGCTTTCACAAGTTGGATCAAGAAATAAAAAAATCATGTTACAGCGAATCCTACAATGGGAGTATATAGAAAATTCTTCGGGGACCTATTTATAGGATTCTCTATTATACAATGTTGGTGCATTGGAAATGATGAGGATATTTTATCTACCTCTGAAATTGATATGGATTGGAAAGACGAGGGCCTACCGATGCTTGATTTACCTCAGCCCAATGTTAACAGTGATAGTGCGAGGAGCCATGTGTTTCCAAAAGAAAGGACACATAAATTATGGGATCACATAGTTTCCAGACAGGTTTCTTCTGAAAGCATAGTTCTTTCGCTGTACGCAGGAGGTAGGCTTCTTCATTCGTTGACCAAGTCTGCAGAAAGAATAGTTATTTCTATTGTGGAGACAGTACAACAAGAGCTGTTCATGAACAGTTTCTATCATGAATTGGGTATAAAACAAGGTATTTCTATTAACATTTTCAGATGTCTTTGATTTTATTTTACTTTTGAATTTTATTTTACTTTTTTCTCAAACAAGGTATTTCTATTAACATTTTCATATGTCTTTGATTTTATTTTACTTTTCTCAGTTGGTTATGTTCAATAACTTCTTTAAATTCCTATTCTACTACAGCTTCAAATAAAGAGCATACCCAAGTATCCTCCAATCGAATTACAATATCCGATGACGAAACTGAAGGTGATAGACAATCTACAAAGAACTACAAAACAAGACAAGAAGGTAAAAAATTATTTTTCATAGATCGTGGTTAAATTAAGTAAATTATTAAAGCGGATAGTGACCTGCAAAAAATTATATAAAATGTATACTTGCACATTTCCAGGTCAACATGTGGATCATCCACAACGAGAGCAGGCATCGATGATGTCCTTGGAGATTGGCCAGCAAGTCAAATTGGAGAATAAGGGACCATGCGGGAGCTTGGCCAATAATGAACAAGGCGAGAGCTTGAACAATGCAACACAAGAAGAGGGTTTGGCCAGTATTGAACCTAGAGAGGGCACCTTGGTGTCAAAATGCAACGTCTCCAACAATGTTACTCACCAGTCAAATGTTGGCTTGCCATTGACAGGTAAAAGACAATATTTTCTACTTAAATTGATAAAACAAATTTATTCCGAAGTATATATAATGAAAAATAATATTTCTGTACAGCTCCCCATACAAAAATGTTACTGATATTAGAATTGGAAGGTTTTCTATTTCACAAGAAAGTCACAGAAAATGACTCCAAAAGAGATAAAAAAGGGGAAAGAGTAAAAAAGCGGGAAGAGACTACTCTAATAAATGGTGAATTTAAACATAAAAAAACTTCATATAAGTCACGAACAAATGCCATTCGATTTTTGGATTTACTTTTTTCCAAATTCAATGTTGGGATTTGGTCATCTAAATGTGGTGTCAATGAGGGGAAGCTACTGCTTACAAAATTTTTGTTGGCATGCGGTAAAGATAAATCATATGAGCAAGATTTTATAGTTATTTGGTTTCGAGAGAGATGTACCTTCGATCAAGAAGGAAATACACAAAAAAATATGGAGAGTGTGTGGAAAAAGTTCCCAATGCAAACTTCAGAAATTAATACATCAATGATTGTTTTGGAGGGTGATGGTGAGAAAGCAGTTCCATTTCAAAACAATATTTCATGTAATCCCTTTATTGGATCGTCACTTCGAATAGATATTGAATTGGTACATGGACTTTTGCAGCATTTGAGTAAAATGCAAGAATCAACTGATATCAAAAACTATCAAATGTAACCTATCATTGCCTATTTCTAGATGTAATCTATCATTTCCTATTTTAAACCATTCAATGTGTTTTCTGTTTTTTTCGAAGACGTTTCTATTTTTCTATGAATGTAACATATTTTTAGTTCAGTGTGATGCTTTTATTAAATCAATTGAATCTGTTGTGGTCATTAACTTCATGAACAAAGTGTTGTTGTTGTTGTTATATATATAGTCACTATTCTTGTATGCAGTGAGGATATCACCACAAAAGAAACTATTGGTCCTGGGAGTAGAGGGATTGCTCTTTGGAGTTTGGATGTTATCCAACATTGAAGATTCTTACAAACAACCTCATTTTGTTCATAAATGCTATCGTTATTATACACGCATGTTTAGCCGCAAAATTATCAATGTTGCCAGAGAGCATTTCGACGTTGCTCTGTGCTTTTCCTGGCTCGACAACATGGAAATTAAAAATTTCCTCGGTGTATTTGAATGGTTGAAAAATGAAGAATTTGTATTTATTTGGGGTTGAGAGCAATGCGAACCTAGTACTATTTATAATTACTCAATGTCTGCATACTATAATGTTGGCGAAGTACCGAACATATATAAAAAGTCCTTCAAGGATATACTTATCCAATATGGAGATTTATATAAATAACTGGACATGTTGTTTATAGATGAAGGGAAATATCAATCAGCAGATAATAGTAAGGAAAACTGCTTGAAAATGCCAACTAGTTGTAAATTTGACGGTTCACAAGAGAGAGATATAACTATAAAACAATATTGTGTGCTCTATTGAATTATCTCGGGCCTCGTTCAAAAATGGGGCGTTGGTTAAACACATTGAATTTGAGATGACCATCATATTGAACAAAACAAATTCATTTAGTGATTTGTATATTTTTTATAGTTACTCCTACATTTAATTGATGTAAGTTTTATTGCACAGTTCTCATCTTATTTATGGACATCGTACCATGTATCTGGTAATGTGTTTAAAAAATTGTTGAACATGAAAGCAATATACTTAGAAACATTGAACCATAATATTTTATTGACTAGTTTGTGTGTGTGTGTTTTTTGTTTGCAGATAGTACTAGAAGATTTTTTTCTGGTAAACCATTGATCATTTTTTATTTCAATGGCGTTTTGTTACACGCAATACATGGAAAATAGAAACTCCGATTGTGACGACCACTGGACATCGAAACATCAACAAAGTATTATTTTATATGCCCAGGCTTGAGGGAATTTTTTGAAAAATGCTTTCGTATTTTTGAGGTTGGGGTATGGACATCTGCTCAACGAAAAAACGTTGACGAGTTTTTTCCTAGATTATTACAAAGAACATGATTGAAAAGGGAACAATTTAGATTAATTTTAACACAAGAAAATTGTCCTTGCGTATCCAGAGAGGGTTTTGAAGGTGTTGGAAATCCTAATGTATATTGCAAGCCTTTAAGTATAGTTTGGGACACTTTGAACCATGGTTGGGATCGAACAAATACTGTGATTGTCGATGACTCTGGAGAAAAACATGTTTCTAACGATGAAGGAAACTGTATTATAACAAAAACTTATAACTCCGACGATGTCAATGACACATTTTTGTTAGGTCGATTATGGCCTTGCTTGCTGCACCTAGATGGCATGAGCGATTTGAGGCCAATTGTAAATCAAATAAAAATGGAAGTATTTTTTTAAATAATACACTTGAATGTTTTTTTGTACTAGTATGTCCAATTTCACTGTGATTATAATTCTTGTAAAGTGTCGAGTTTGGTTTCCGAAAATGTAACTCTGTTTAAATTGTATTGTTAAATCATAAAACATATAAATCTGTGTGGTTGATTTATCATTCATATGATTTATATGCAATTTATGCACCAGTAAATTTCTTTACTTGATTCATATTGTTTCACATTCTGCAATTACATAACAGTCATTAATATCATCATATTAAGTTAATTTGCTAAGTTAAGTTATTAAGCATCTAATTAACAACTTCATAACTAGGCTTATTCCTATCATTATAAGAACATATAGGAGGCATCCATCAATCAATGGCAAAAACAACCCCTGGAAAAAACTCATAGTAAAATCCACACAGTAGGTAATTTTCGAAGATGAAATATAATAAAAGGAAACATAAACAAAATCAACATATTTATTAATTTCGTCGGGTTAAATCTGGGCCATAAGATTAAGACAAGTCAATGGCTGAGATCTAATCTGGGGAATGCAGAAGATGAGTTGCGGGGGTTTAATTGTTTGGAAATATATACAATGTTCACACAATCCGCAATTGCAGATTGCAGGACTACAACTAGAAATAAAAACAAAACAAAGTTTCTGCCATCCGTATTCCGCACTGCGGGTTGCGGAAACGCATGTCGCAAATCTAATATTTAAACTGTTCTTGCAATTCGCAATCATGTATAACTAGATAGCCACTTCAACAAGCTATAGCATAATATGATGGTGCGTGCATTTTTCTGAAACCGTGAATTATGGCAAGCATTCTATCAGAGCAGTTTTGACTACTTTTTCCATACTTTCTCAATTTCCAAAGTTTCATAAATTTGCCATACTTTTTGAGAATGATGTCAGATTGCAACATGACTAAATGATAGCACCAAAACACCATCTTGTGTCTTTCCAGCCTCATGACACATTCCATGTCATCATACATGCCATGTCATCACTTCCTTTGGCATCATTTCTCTCTTTGAGGCTCACACGTGTGAGATATTCCCTTTCGAAAATAGAGATTAATTCATGTACAACCAGAATGGTCAAGAATGGAAAAATATAAATCACAACAAGGGTCGGTCGACCCTTCTGGCAGTCTAAAACTAGTATGAAAATAATATTATGTAGAAGAAGGGCCGGTCCCCCCTTCATTTATGATGGAATTGTGGAAATATTCAACCTACAAAGTATAGGCTGTCAATTCATGTATATCGTGAATGGTGAAGACTGCAAAAATACTAAGCACAAGAAGGGCTGATTGACCCTTCAATTAAAAAAGAAATGAAATACAATTAATCTATGAAGGTTGGGATAATATTTCCCCACTACCAACTTCCGCAGTATGTGGCAGCGATCGGGACATTGCCTATGATATAGCATGTAAACAAAAAATTTCCCGACTTTCGACTACTGACAAGAAGGATCAGCCGCCCCTTCTCTTAGTAGATAATTGTGAACACCGATATCCGACAACTCACCTGTATCCAGAATGGTGAACACAAGAATGATTAAACCACCCATCTTGCAGTCTATAACTATTATGAAAATAATAGTAGGCAGAAGAAGGGTCGGCTGCCCCTTCATTCATTTATGTCAAGCCTCGTTCAAAAGAAAAAGTATGGTTTTGGAACCTGATTTTGGCACTTTGGAAATGGATTTTGTAGTTTCGGAACCGGTTTGGTCACTTTCGGAACCAGATTTTGCACTTTTGGAACCGGTTTTGGCTCTTTAGGAACCAGTTTTGTCACTTTTTGAGCCTTGATTTGGCACTTTCGGAATCAATTTTGGCAATTTTGGAATCGGTTTTGCCACTTTTGGATCTGGTTTTGGCACTTTTGGAACCTGGATTTGGCAATTTTGGAACCGGATTTTGCTTGATTTTGGAGTTTAGAAAGGCGGGTTTTGACCCGTCTTCAAAGTGACTTGAATATTTTAGACATTGATTTTTTCACCTTAAAATTTAGAACATTTACAAATGAAAATT
This sequence comes from Larix kaempferi, assembly GCA_027924585.1. Taxonomy (NCBI): domain Eukaryota; kingdom Viridiplantae; phylum Streptophyta; class Pinopsida; order Pinales; family Pinaceae; genus Larix; species Larix kaempferi. The sequence continues at coordinate 17,380,392 of BSBM01000088.1, read as the reverse complement.
GCAATTTTCAAATAAAAAATTGCATTATTTTATTTGAAATTCACACTTTTCAAATCAGAAATTGCATTTGTTTATTTTAAATTCACACTTTTTGAATTGAAGTTCATAGTTTTATAACAACAAACTGCAATTTAAAGTTCATAAGTAATAAAAAACACACTATTCCAATAGAAAAAACATCCTTTTCAAAGTCAATATTGCCACTTTCAGAAGGTCCTTTTAGAGTCTCCTTATCCTTAATCAGATCATCTCCTTTGAAGGAGTAATAAAAGACTAAACTTTTATTGGAGCTTTGACTTGTAGACTTAGAAGCACTAGACTCATTCCAGACATGAAGGAATGTACTAGAACAACATTCGATGACTACTGCAAGTGTCTTTGAAAGAATGAAACCAAATCATTCACTGAATACATCATACCTCCTACACAAGTTGGTAGTATAAGGTAACCTTCAAAAAGTGTTGAAAATCCCATTGTAATCCAAGGATTCCAATTTCAATCCCATTAACTTGGCCTAGTTACTCTTGGATGCAGGCACCTGGAGAAACTTTAGAAAGCCTCCTACCCTGATGATTTTCCCACCTTTAGCTACAAAGGGAATATTTTTGCAAAGACTGATAAGCTCTCTGGGCCTGATGTAGTTATTTGTTTAGTATCAGTTAAGTCTGATACTACTATCTTATGTTGGTGAGTTGAACTTTGGTGAGATGAAATTCATCAAGGAAGAAACATAAATGATTGATAACATTCTGTTTTTTCATTCTGCAGAGCTTGAAATTCTCGAGATTTCCAACTGTCTCATGGGACTGACTAAAAAATGTAGTGGAAATGGGTGCGGTGCGCATCTTTAAAACGAGTGAAACAAATTATGCGCAGTTAGAAGAAGCTAACAGCATGATCTAGAGGCACAGAAATTCAAAGATAGGTTAGACATGGCGGTATTGCATCTCAGTCTCTCGAATAACTGCATAGAAAACAAATAACTGTTTATCACGCTGCCATAAAAAAGAAACCATTTCCAACAAATGCAAAAATAATCATTTTATTGCAGCCAATGTGTGAGCACACATATCATCAGCACAATAAAAACAAAGAAACTATTCCTAAATTTTCAAGTGCACCATAACAGTTGGTCTAGGCATCCCGCTTGGATGGGTTAGCTCCTAACATAGTTGGTCTGGGCATCCTGCTTAGACGGGTTATCTCCTAACACCATAGTTAGTGGAAGAAAAGGTATTCAACCAATGAAACATACTTTGCAAATGATAAGAAAACACATAAATTAGACGCATGTATAATAATGACTACAAAAATTCTTTCTTACCGAGAAAAACCTTTTGCGGATATGTAGTCTTTCAAGGTTAGGAAGTTGCTCCAATAAGTTGAGAAGAGGAAGAGGCTTCAGAATATGGATATCAAGATTCTTCAATGATTTTAAGATACCTAGTATCTCCACAAATTTCTCTGCAGGAAAATGGTGCATTAGATCCATTATATGAGAATGTTTCTTCATCTACCTATATGAAAACGTTTCTTAATCTCCCTATGTCCCCTCCTGGTTGCAGGATGACAAATCCATGCATACCCAGGGAATATAAGGTGAACAAACTGAAAAATTCCATTTCAATTTGCTGTGAGTGGCCACTGTGTTGATGGATTAGCCTATATATAGTGAGTGGCCACTGTGTTGATGGATTGAATGGGATGGGAGTCTGGGACGGATGGGTAGTGGTAATTATCACAGTATGGTGGGATCATGGTGGTCAAAGATATCATCTATAGTGACTACAGATTTTACTGGAGTAATCATACACGTATCACTCGATTCCTTGAAAATCCAATTACCAACATGCCTGCTGCCAACAGATTAAATGGCCTATAGCAGGCTTAATAATATTCGCTATAAATGTTGGATTGGATCACTCGTGTGAATAATATCATAATGCTTTCAGTCCACATAATGTTTATGTGTTGTCACCAACAAAGTTTCTAGATGAGGCCAATGGTAATTATCACAGTATGGCGGGATCATGGTGGTCATTGATATCATCCATAGCGAGTACAGATTTTGCTGGAGTAATCATATACTTATTACTCCAATCCATTCATTGTAAATCCTACGGACAACATGCCTGGTACCATTAATATCCTTAATATTCGTTTAAAAAATCTTTCAGCTAATTTTAAAAATCAAATATGCCATGTGTCACAATATAAGTGTTCCACGTGTCTCCAAATTTATAGAAGTTTTGCTTCAAAGACCTTGCTGGAAAGTAGAAATATTCCCAGAGAAAGAGTGGCCGCTCAACCACTCTTTTTCTAAGGCATTCTATTTTCATCATTCACTCCTAGATGAAAGTTCGGCTAACCCATCTTATTCCCAATATTCTTTTCATAATAGTTTGACACTGCAAGAAGGGTCAGTCGATCCTTCTTGTGTTCTCCATTATGGATATAGCTGAATTTATGGATAAAGGTTTTCACAAATAACTACGAAAGAAAGGGGCAACCGATCCTTCTTGTCGAAAAATAAGGATAAAAAACAAAATTACTCAGAAACCATTTGTATATGTTATAACTTACAAGGTGTTCTATTTTTACAATTCCCTCGTAATTGAAGGGTCGGCCGACCCATCTTATTCCCAATATTATTTTTATAATAGTTCAACACTACAAAAGGGTCAAGCGACGCTTCTTATTCCCAATATTATTTTCAAAATAGTTCGACACTGCAAGAAGCGTCGGTCGATCTTTCTTGTGTTCTCCCTTTTATGATATTTCATTCTATTTAAAAAAAGAAAAAAGAAATAATGCTTTGATTTAAATGAACAAAAATAAATAATGTTTCTATTTAAAATAAAACAATTAACCTATTACGACTCCAGAATTGATGATTTGGAACGGAATTAGATTGAACTTATGGGGATAGAGGATTTTATAAAAGTGTAGGACCCCTCCTTTAGGGTCCCCTTGAACTGAACCTGAAACTTTAACAACTTCATACAAACAAATTAGCCATCACAGTTATTGGAAAATTAAAATAAAAAGCGTGAATAACTTAACAAAAATAAGCAAAACCTTAACCTGTCAACCCGATCCAGTTGGTCCATTGTCGCCTTCTTCTTCTGTAGGATCCCTCCAGCAAAGCTAGTTTAACCATTGGCAAAGCAACCGTTAGCTTCGCCACCAAACCATAGGCTCATGCTTTCAGTCACATGGCCTCCCCCGAGCTTTGGGTCGTAAAGTTCACACACAATTCTCAAGAAACCCAGCTTGGGTTTCCCCCCGACCAAGATTTCCAGCCAAACCCTCAATAGTAGCAAGTCATGAGGTAACTCAATATTACGATAGTCATCCAGGGTCTGGGTCCTTTACCCATCCCCAAAGTCTCCCTTTTAAAGGAAAATCCCCTGCGACACATGTCGCTTCATGCATAAATAATTATTTAATTAATTCTTTAATGAAAAACAACTCACCCATCCAAGTGTCAGTTCCTCTAGGAGATGCACCAACATCCCTAAGTTTGCTCATGTTTGTCCCCTAGATATTTCACTTAACTCCTAGATTTGTGGTGTAGGTGGAGTTCACTAGGTGTCCATGCCTAGGATTCCATTTTGCTCCTAAATAAATATTTATAATATTTTTAAGTAATCAGGAATATCCTTTCATGTGTAATGCCTAAATAACATTGAATATTATTTAAATGCCAAAGTAATCATTTATGTGCAAAATTATACGTTTCAATGCAGTTAAGTTTAGCAATCAACTTTTACTAGGGGCCCGGTGCCACGCCGTTGGGCTTCCTTGTTTCTTAATTTAATTTCCCTGACATGGCACCACTCCATCGAGTCCATTCATCCATATTTTTCATTCCTCGGCAAGGCACCACATCGTTGGGTCCTTGCATTCACTCTTTCCGTTCTCGGCAGGGTACCGCACCGTCAGGCCCTTCTGCCGTCATCCTTCCGTTTTGACTTGCGGGAACTTCATGTAGGGATTTCAGGAGCCATTACCTTCCACCGTCCGTCTACACGCTATTAGGGACTAATGGCGTTGAGGACTGAGTCCGTTCTCACTGCACGCCCCCCAACTAGTACGTGACCAGCTCCATCGTGGCCCACCTCGTACGCCCTCACGCTTTCCTCTTGAGCAAGCGGATCAGTGCTTATCTGCTCAAGCGTGGTATTCCGTCGGAAGTCGACATCGTCGTCGCTCTCCCTGTGTGTGATTTACTCATACTCTACGACCCTTCATATTCCTTTATGTGTCCGTCGGTGAACCGTTCCACTTGTCGCTATACACATTTCTCACAAACGCAAATTAGTAGCATTGTCCTCAATAATCACAATTTGGTTTATAAATCTGTTGCTTCATTAAGCATCTATAATTTACTTAATCATTACTCATTCGTCTAATCACATAATCAATTGCACAGCTAGTCGTTAAGCATCATTCGTATGTACAGTTCTCATATCAAAGTTAATCGTAATCATAAATATACTCAAAATAAAATTATAGGGTTATTTTCTAATGTTTCAAATAGTAGGGTGACCCAGCAGGTGCCCTCAATGTCTACAGTAGTCTAGGGGCACTACATATACCCCTACTTATTTAGAACTTCGTCCCGAAGTTCAGAATAAATGCATAAAGCTATGACGCATCTCAGTTGCGTCCTCCCAAGTTGTAGAGATAGGATTGTAATTGTCCCACTACACTTTGACTTGGTCAATCAAGGCTAATCATTAAGCAAGAAGTAATCAATGAATTATCCCACTCCACACATATAATTTAATTCCTTAATTCATTTATCAATTATTGTCGTCATTCACATCTTCAAGTTTTCCTCAGTCATTTAAGACATAACAAGACTCAAGAGACCACTGTATTGAATTTGTTCAGTCGGGTCACTCGACAGGTGCCCTTAAGGTCCACAGTCATTCTAGGGGCATTACATACACCCCCTCTTAAATAGAACTTCATCCCGAAGTTAATTTGTTCTTGTACTTTCGATTCTAGGATTTATCTTAATTTCTATTCTCATCTTCTTTCATTCTATTCTATTTTTCTCCAACAATCATGGCTATAAGCACAAGTGGTTCAAGTCATTAGTTCCTATATCATTTAGTATGGTTCCAATACATTCTCAGGAACTTAATCGTAACTTCGCATAATATCAATCCAATAATACATTTAATAATTGTCAGTCCCGACTAGATTTCCTATCTCTTATTCATTCATGAGGGTCTACGATGTCCAAATTTTCAACAAGCTGCACTGCGTCAATAGCCACCCAATAGTTTATCAACATAACAAATCCAAGTAAGGTTTCAAATTTATTTGGTTATTTTCCCTCCAAGACAAGTCACGGACTCAATTCCAAAAGACTATTTCCAAATCTCCAAATGTTTTAATAATGTTTGGTTCTCAATAAGATAGGGTTCGAGTCGTCAAAATTTAGTGACTTAGTCAAAAATTTAAAGCTTACCTCTTAGTCCATTGATCATTAACATCATGTCCAAGTTAATGAGCTTATCACGTCCTTATTCATTTCATCATTTATGTTTTCGTCATCCCCATCAAGTCGTACTATGTTCGTTTTGTCATCCTCATCAAGTTCTATCTCGGGCTAGTCGTATTTAATGTAGGGACTCCCATTTCGGGTTTCCCCAAAAAAACAACTTCTTGCAAGGTTTTCTTCTCTTCCTAACTTAAGCACAGTTAAGATTCTATAATTCAAGTAAGTTTAACTTCTCTCTTTTCACAATTCAAAGCACGATTACAACTAGTAGTGCATACCTGTGAAGCCATCGCCTTGATTTCAGAAAATAAGCATTTACAACCAATCGATAAAATTCTTGACGCAAGACCCCTCATCAAAGTATATGAACCCTGAATATCATTCAAACTTTTATACTAGCAAATTTAGTGAAGAATAATTCTAACCTGTTCGGGAAGCTAGAAATATTCTTGCCGAGGATGAAGAAGTAAAAACCGCAGCTTTGACTTTTCTATGTCGATCTTTATGCATCACCAACGAACCCAAATGTAGGGTCTCTTCTCATTAGCAAGGGAAAGAAAATAAATAAATAAAAATTGTACTAACATCCTTCGTATCAAGTGTAGGTCACGAACTTAGCTTGGAAGACAATTATCACCATTAGTATCCAATCTTTTTATAGAATCATAATTAGCATAACAATCATAGGTCATGATTTAGTTACTTTAATCCATAAATTCAAACAAATCATTTAATACACATATCATATTCTCTTCCTTAGCTTACTGAAATCCATCTAACGAATCATCCAGGTTTCCCATCTATAAGATTCATAATCACCTTACGACATGGTTCTGAATTTAAAGATTGGTGTTTTCCTCAGAAGTGAATCTTAGAACAAAATCAAGTAATACTTTGAAATTCCTATCTAATCCATTCCCTGACACAATTCCCAATGATTCTAACTTTTCATAGGTAATATATTACTTAAAGCATATGTAACTTAACCATAAGACCCATCGGTGCAAATTTAATTCTAATATAAGTACCATGGAGATTCTAACCATAGGAATCCTTAAAAGCAAGGTACTTCTCAACCATGTGCATATTAAATATCATATAATAATACTTACATTCCAACCTTTAACATATAAAGTATTTAATGATATATAATAAGACCTACATTCCAAATCATATCAAGTGTGAATGTATCTATGGTATAAATGTATTTGTGATATTTCAACCATAAGAACTGTTATGTGTACTACAAAATCTAATCCTGTACATGTTGATAATACCTCATAAGATTTTGCATTCAAAAATATGTAAAAAATATAATGGAATTTCTAAATTCAATGAATCAAAATTCTAACTATAAGAGAATGCAATGCAATTCCTAACTAAGTGCATATTTCCTAACATATGATAATGTTTACCTTGAATCTACAATTCTCATATTACCTTAATAATATAAGGCATTCTTAAGTAATAATGATGACAAATTTATTGTGCCCTATCTAAATAAGGTGCATCTATGAATTCATCTAATTCCTACCATTTCCTTTATGTAATGTGCATCCATGCATTCAATCAATCCTTAACATTTCCTTAAATTAAATGCATCCATGCGTTTAACTATCACTTTCATTATCATTTGCTTCTAATCCAAATCGACATAATAAAGAATATAATATCCCACCTACTTGACTATGACTTTAGCAATGACCCATACTAGGCATTTCCTTTTCGACAATTTTTGACACCATGTAGTAACTTAACTTCTAACTATACTTGGTGCGTTTTCTTTTACTATGACTAAAGTAATAACTCATTACCCAGATATCAGTTTAAAGGCACAAATATATACTTTCAATTCATACTAACTACATTGGTGAAATTTCCCACCAACCTATTATTTAAATATCATTGAAAAGACATAAGCATATATTTTGAATTCAAGTTAATTAGAGTATCCCAAGTTTATAGGGTGTGAGCTTCCACCCTACCCTTTAAGGTATTCCTATGAAAGGGGTACAAGAATTTATAATGCAACGAAAATCTTGGTGACCAAATAAATTTCTAAATAAAATAAAATAAAAAATTATAGGGAATTACGTTCGCTTCCAGATTTGAACACAAATCAATTTTGAAAACAGAATTTCAGAGAAGTAAATTTTGATACCCAATTAAATTTCCGAATTAAAAGTTACAGGGCATTACATCTCACTTCTAGGTTTTAAACACAAATAAATTTTGAAGACAAAATTTTCAGAGAAATAAATTCTAATATCCATACAAATTTCCGAATTAAAACTACAGGGCGTTAACTTCCACTTCCAAATATTTGAACGCCAATAAGTTTTTGAAAACATAAATTTCAGAGAATAACAATGAATCAAATTACAGTTTATACAGAATTCTAGAAGGACGCCGTTTTAGGCACACGGAGAATAATTTTATTTTCCCTTTTAAATTTCAGGTTGCAGTCACACTCTGTGTTTCTGGAAATGTTGGGAAAAATGGAATACGGTTGCAATCAACAACAAATACAAATAAGAAGGCATGGATACCCGATCTCCGTTCATTGACGTTATCAACAGGGATCGGACCTAACTACCATCATCGTGCAAATGGATCTGGGTTGCATTCGATTTTAAGTGTAGAGACATTGTCAACAAGATAAAGATCAACATTAACAAGGTAATAGAATTCATCAACAGAGGACGGCGGTTGCAATCAAAAGGGAATACGCACTCTACCAACAACAATTTGAAAACCATCTACCCTGGTATGTAAAAGCAGCGCATTCATACCATCACTCAAACATATAAGTAGAAATACCCAATTAGAAACCTATAGTTCATCTAAGAACCAAAACAAAACAAATCGTAAACTTCTGGAGATGCACAACATTTCGATTCACATTCACCATCAGAAAACTGGAATCCGGATCCATACAGTCTTAAAAGAGGAGGTCACAATCAAGTTTTTGAATTTGGAAAACACATATGGAACTAGATATATCATGATTATGGTGCAACATAATTCTAAAAGTAAATTACAAATCATCCTAAGAGATCTGGAATTGCACAAGATGTTAAAAATGAACTTGACCCAGTTAGTCCGTTGATCGAGCAATCTAGTATGCTAATGAAAACAGGGTTGAAAATTTTCGAACCTAAAATTGACTTTTGATAAAGAGATATGGAGACGAAAAATAGAATGTAAACCCCAAATAAAACTGAACTCCAAACGAAAAGTAAATAAATAAATAAAGAAAGAAATCTTAAAATGGGGTCGGCTTTGGGGATCACGGTCTTAAAATGGAAATCTAGGAGTCCAAACGTAGGGTTTAACAACGAAATTAAAGTATCAGCGTGAAGTTTAGAAAGGTAATGAAATAAACTCGAAGTTAAGTCTCGAGGGATTTTCACACAGTTTTATTTCTTTAAATAATATCGGGTTCACACCGATTCTGGAGTAATTTACGGCTTTCGCGAAATACTAGAGATCGCTGCCAGATCTAATACAATAAGCATTGCATAACCGTACCTTGAATTAATTTCATAAGGTGCTTCTGATGGAATTCAATGCACAACACTATTATAAGACATAAATAAATACATTGTTTTAGCGAATATTTATCACTAGCATGGAGCAAGCGCAAAACTTCTTCCACATGGAGACTAGCAGTGCTCTACTCCACGTGTTACCAATGATACACTCAACCACTGAGCCTTTTGTCCAATACATGCATCAATGCTGGAATGAGATAGTGCGTGGTAACGTTCAGCAAGCTCATGCGACAGATACTCCTCCTCTAGCTGTTATAATGGAAATACGCACCGACTTCACTAGGAACAAAATCTGAATGTCCATACTATCTCAACTTCCACTTGACATTAAACTACTAAAAAGTATGCCACGATGGAATCCACTGTTTACTGGCTAAAAGCACATCTATACATAAGTTTTATCCCTCACTTAAAAGACTGACAGAAACTTGATGACGGAACAGGGAGTTCAACTGCCTACTGGGTATCGGCGAGATTTTCTCCATCGGCGAGATTTTCTCCTTAAGTTGTGGAGCGTCATGCTCAGCTCAATCGAAATCTCGACATGCTAAGCGTATTAACACCGACTTACTAGGGCTCGACACAACACAGTTCACCACTCAAGGATCCGAGCCATCCTTCGTCTAGCATAGTTGGAAACCCAACAGGTTTACACGATCAGAGAGAGGATCGAGCATACCCAGCAGGTTCGCTGGATTAGACGCAGGTGAGGAGGTAAAGAGTTTTCAGGAGTTCCAATCCAGGTTCGGTGTACAAGAACTTATGAAACCTATCTTTAAACAGTACATCAATGAACATGCAAAAGTTATGTATTAATCCCTGTAACAGAGAATCCCGCGGTCGAGAAAAGGCGTGGGAACAGAGTTTTATTCAACAGTTTCAGAGGTCAAGTTATGCACCATGCAGGTGGTTTCGTATCCCAAAGGTTATACAGATAGAGAGCAAGGGATACCACCAAACACAACACTGCATCCGCTTAAGACAGTGCTCACCACCGGGGTTGGGTCGGTAAAGGTTTCCTGTAGGCTCCATGACCCAGTTTTAGTCGGCGTTTCCCTCATTCCAACACAACACAAACTAAAAATAAAAAAATAAAATTCTTTTCTGAGCATCACAGGGAAACTGTAATTATCGATTACGTTCAGAATTAAACATAGAGCTAATACAACTTTCTCTTCTAACCGCAAAGAGAGCACTATAATTACAATCTATGTATCCAAAATTTGAGCATGGATCAACAATCGAAATTCTCCTTTGATCACAACCAAAGTACTGTAAATAAAATTCGTGTTACCAAAATTTAATGTCAAATTAGGCTTTCAGATTTAAAAGTAGGACTAAATCAATTTCCTCTTCTAACGCGAGCAGATATAGCTGTAAACATAATATTACAATTCCAGTTTTAAACATAGAACCAAGCACGAATTTTCCTTTTGTATACGATTAGAGGGTTGTAATGTAAAATTGCGATTTCATTTAAAAACAGAGAATTAAATACGATTCCTCTTGGAACACAAACAAAGAACTGTAATGTAAAATTACAATTTTAGATTGAACAGCCAGCTAATTACGATTTTCTTCTTTTGAACACAAACAAAGATCTATAAATATAAAATTGCAAATTCATTTTTAGACATAAATATTTAAATGATTTCGGATTACTTTTCTAGAATCAAATAGGGGAATAAACAAGTTATGACTTCGTATTTCCAAACTTAAACGCAGATCCCTATATGACATACGATCAGATCATAGAGACTTTTTACTGAATACCCTTCAAAAAGGAAGGTATCGAAACACGTCACTACATATATATATGGCTATGCGGTTGACCCATAAATTAAACTTTACATCTATATGCACTGTCAAAAATTACAGTCTATACTTTCAGCCATTAAACCCTTTCATGCTATCTCATAAGCACAAAACTTAAATTCAAATAATGGCGTAGATTACCTCTACCGACGAATAGTAGTTAAATCCAGCGCAGTTTGAAATCCACTCTCGATCTCCAATAACTCACCGACGGACACCTCGGCTGAGATCCGGTGCCCTTAAGGCTTAACCGGCTCTGATACCAAATGTAGGACCCCTCCTTTAGGGTCCCCTTGAACTGAACCTGAAACTTTAACAACTTCATACAAACAAATTAGCCATCACAGTTATTGGAAAATTAAAATAAAAAGCGTGAATAACTTAACAAAAATAAGCAAAACCTTAACCTATCAACCCGATCCAGTTGGTCCATTGTCGCCTTCTTCTTCTGTAGGATCCCTCCAGCAAAGCTTGTTTAACCATTGGCGAAGCAACCGTTAGCTTCGCCACCCAACCATAGGCTCATGCTTTCAGTCGCATGGCCTCCCCCGAGCTTTGGGTCGTAAAGTTCACACACAATTCTCAAGAAACCCAGCTTGGGTTCCCCCTCCACCAAGATTTCCAGCCAAACCCTCAATAGCAGCAAGTCATGAGGTAACTCAATATTACGATAGTCATCCAGGGTCTGGGTCCTTTATCCATCCCCAAAGTCTCCCTTTTAAAGGAAAATCCCCTGCGACACATGTCGCTTCATGCATAAATAATTATTTAATTAATTCTTTAATGAAAAACAACTCACCCATCCAAGTGTCAGTTCCTCTAAGAGATGCACCAACATCCCTAAGTTTGCTCATGTTTGTCCCCTAGATATTTCACTTAACTCCTAGATTTGTGGTGTAGGTGGAGTTGACTAGGTGTCCATGCCTAGGATTCCATTTTGCTCCTAAATAAATATTTATAATATTTTTAAGTAATCAGGAATATCATTTCATGTGCAATGCCTAAATAACACTTAATATTATTTAAATGCCAAAGTAATCATTTATGTGCAAAATTATACGTTTCAATGCAGTTAAGTTTAGCAATCAACTTTTACTAGGGGCCCGGTGCCACGCCGTTGGGATTCCTTGTTTCTTAATTTAATTTCCCTGACATGGCACCACTCCGTCGAGTCCATTCATCCATATTTTCCATTCCTCGGCAAGGCACCACATCGTTGGGTCCTTGCATTCACTCTTTCCGTTCTCGGCAGGGTACCGCACCGTCGGGCCCTTCTGCCATCATCCTTCCGTTTTGACTTGCGGGAACTTCATGTAGGGATTTCAGGATCCGTTACCTTCCATCCTCCGTCTACACGCTATTAGGGACTAATGGCATTGAGGAGTGATTCCGTTCTCACTGCGCGCCCCCCAACTAGTACGTGACCAGCTCCGTCGTGGCCCACCTCGTACGCCCTCACGCTTTCCTCTTGAGCAAGCGGATCAGTGCTTATCTGCTCAAGCGTGGTATTCCGTCGGAAGTCGACATCATCGTCGCTCTCCCTGTGTGTGATTTACTCGTACTCTACGACCCTTCATATTCCTTTGTGTGTCCGTCGATGAACCGTTTCACTTGTCGCTACACACATTTCTCACAAACGCAAATTAGTAGCATTGTCCTCAATAATCACAATTTGGTTTATAAATCTGTTGCTTCATTAAGCATCTATAATTTACTTAATCATTACTCATTCGTCTAATCACATAATCAATTGCACAGCTAGTCGTTAAGCATCATTCATATGTACAGTTCTCATATCAAAGTTAATCGTAATCATAAATATACTCAAAATAAAATTATAGGGTTATTTTACTAATGTTTCAAATAGTAGGGTGACCCAGCAGGTGCCCTCAATGTCTACAGTAGTCTAGGGGCACTACATATACCCCTACTTATTTAAAACTTCGTCCCGAAGTTCAGAATAAATGCATAAAGCTATGACGCATCTCAGTTGCATCCTCCCAAGTTGCAGAGATAGGATTGTAATTGTCCCACTGCACTTTGAATTGATCAATCAAGGCTAATCATTAAGCAAGAAGTAATCAATCAATTATCCCACTCCACACATATAATTTAATTCCTTAATTCATTTATCAATTATTGTCGTCATTCACATCTTCAAGTTTTCCTCAGTCATTTAAGACATAACAAGACTCAAGAGACCACTGTATTGAATTTGTTCAGTCGGGTCACTCGACAGGTGCCCTTAAGGTCCACAGTCATTCTAGGGGCATTACAAAAAGATGAAATTTTGAAGATGGCGAGGATGTCACAGTGCAGCCACTACCAGGAATCCCCCTCTGTGGACATGAGAATTGCTGAGGAAACCTCTGTTCAGCAGAAATTTTTTTTGTAGAAGAGATCTTGCTTGGATTAGGTTTTACATCAATTTTGGAATTTTTTTTTCATCATCTTGTTAAATTTACAGAGCCATACTGGGAAAGCTATTCATGCTCCCAGGCTCTCCTTTTTGTAATGAATGGCTATGCACAACCTTCTGAATAAATCCATCTATATGCTTCAATATACTTATAGAGAAGTATTTTATAGAGAAATATGGTCAAATGATTAATATATCTTTATGAATATAACTCATTGTATTTTACATATTAAGAACAAAAGCATTTTACATATTAAGAACAAAAGTATTTTATTTATAAAGAACAAAAATCTGGCTAAGTGTTGAACTCACACAGCTAAGTGATGATCTGGCTATCTATTTATAGGATCAAAGTTGCCTCTGGAGTTCACACAGGTGAAATACAAACCTGCCAAACTGAGAAAAAGGTTGTTCTATTTTGCATATTAAGAACAAATTTTTTTCTAAGTGTTCAAATTCACACATTTTCAATTGAAATTCATAGTTTTATAACAAAAAACTGCAATTTTAAGGTTCTTAAATAGTAAAAAAAAACACTATTCGAATAGAAAAACCCACTTTTCAAAGCCAATATTGCCACTTTCAGAACCTGTTTTTGCACTTTAGAAAGGTTGATATTCACACTTACAAAGTCTAAATTCACACTTTCAAAGTCTAAATCCCTTTGAGGGGCATTAAAATATTCAAATCTTATGTGTTCTTTCTTTCCAAATAGTTCTCAGGATTTTATGTGTTCTCTTTTCAAACATACATAATATAGAATTAAATAACAGAGAAATCACAACATTACAATTAACAAAATATAAAATAATATTGCAGAAGCTTAGTTAGAACATATAAAAAATTTTTGTCCCGATGGTGCTAATGGTAAATGATAGCGGACCGCTGTGATCTTGATGTTTGTGACAAGTCATAATTTCGAGTAAAGCATGGTGTGATTATTTTCTTCACATACGTGATACAAGCCATCATTCACCATTAGAACCGCTAGGATAATCGCCATTTCAGAATTTCATCGTATAAACCATAGCCATGTCAGCATACATTCCTTTCTCAAGGCATCAATTAGGTGATACATGTACAATTACTCCATCAAAATCTATAGTCGGTACAGATTGTATCTATGACCACCATCTCGCCATATTGTCATAATTATCCTTCCCCATCCGTAACATCCAAGTCAATTCACCAATTCACTATATAATGACTAAAGTATACCCGGTATTGCAGCAAAATGAAATCTTCGGGAAGTCATGGAACTCTTCTTTACCGCCTCTGTTCTGTTTCCTTTGTTGCTTTATCAGAAATACTTGAGTCTTATGGTCGCTCTCTTCCTGATATATGAGCATTTTGGAAACAGTTCCCTCACAAATCCTCACCACACCATGATATATGGGAATTTTGAGCACTGGCAAATCCCCAAGACCAGGATTTGTCACTAATGTGACTCGTAGCTTCTAGTTGAAGCAAAGATAAAGTATAGCTTCTAGTTGAAGCAAAAATAAAGTCTATGTAAATTCTCTGTAGTAGAGTCTATTGTAGTAGAGTCAGTATTTGTGAGCTCAATCTTGTAGTCCTGAAATGTATTAAGATCCCAAGCTCTGTAAAAGGTGAAAGAGCGAAGTAAATTTCATCTTTGTGTAATGCGGCAAAGTTGCACTGTTTTAACTCGGAATAACTTCTACTGATTTTTATTTCTTAGTAAGAATTTTTTTAATATAAATCCTATAATAGAAGAGTCTGTGTTTGTGATCTCAAGCTTGTACTAGTCGTGAAATGTATTAAGAGCCCAAGCTCTATAAAAGTTGAAAGATCAAAGTAAATTCAATTGCCAGGAATAACTTCTATTGATTTTATGTCTTAATAATAAATCTGTAACAAAACATTTCAATTGCCAAGTATTTATATTTCTATCTAAATTTGTAACAGAACATTTCAATTGCTAGGTATTTATATTATTCAAACCATAAATCTAGTTTTTCAATTGCCAGGTATTTATATTTTTCAATATCTCATAAGTTGGGCGCATGAAACCATTTGGGTTTGATGGCCAATTAGAACATGAAACATAGGCACAAAATATTCAAAACATGGTCTTTGCCTTCGATACCTTTGTTTTTGGAGGAGTTAGGTGTCAATATTTCCAATCCATAGGTCTCAACGATTGCAAGTATCTAGATGATTCAACGTGAATGACCAAGATAATAGGGTGTATCGACAGCTAGAGAGGCGGTGATACTGTGAGACCACAAATGCTACTATAATCATTCACTTCCTCTTGCAGTTCGCCCAAGCATATTTAAAACATAGTGTTTCATAGTTGAGAATAAAACGTAGCATGGATTCAGTGGTTCTTAGAGGAGAAAATATTCTATACGAATCAATATTATAAGTAAACTATATTTCTAATACTCAATTTGCCAAATCAAATATGCCACGTGTCACAATATGATTGTTCCACGTGTCACCCTGGGATACTAGATATCAACATTTAAACAACAAAATTTATAGACGTTTTGCTTCAAAGGCTTGGTTGGCAAGTGGAAATATTCTCAGAGAAAGAGCGGTCGCTCTTTCTCCAAGTTCTTCTATTGTTACAATTCCCTCGTAAATGAAGGGTCAGCCGACCCTTCTTATTCCTAATATTCTTTTCATAATAATATGACACCGCATGAAGGGTCGGTTGATCTTATGTTCTCTATTATGGATATAGATGAATTGTGGATAAACGTTTTCACAATTTACTACGAAAAGAAGGGGCGACCGATCCTTCTTGTCGGAAAACAGAAGTTGGGAGAAACAATTTTTATATGTTAAAACATCCAAGATGTTCTATTTTGAAAATTGCCTCATAATTGAAAGGTTGGTCGACACTTCGTATTCCCAATATTATTTTCATAATAGTTCGACACTGCAAGAAGGGTTGGTTGACCCTTCTTGTGTTCTCCATTATGGATATATCTGAATTGTTGGATGAATGTTTTCACAATTAACTAGAAAAAGAAGGGGCGGCTGATCCTTCTTGTCAGAAAACAGAAGTCGATCCGATCCGGCCGATCCTCCCGCAATCTGCAAATGTGGGTTGCGGGAATGAAATCCGAATATCCAGTAATTCACCTGTATCAAGAATGGCGAACACAAGAAGGATCGTATGCCCATTCTTGCAGTATAGAACTAGTATGAAGATAATATTGGGCATAAGAAGGGTCGATCGCCCCTTCATTTATGAAGGAATTATCCAAATATTCAACCTATGAAGTATAGGTTGTCAATTCATCTATATCCTGAATAGTGAAGACTACAAAAATGCTAACGTCACAAGAAAGGTCGGTCAATCCTTCATTTAAAAGAGAAATGAAGGGGATCGGGACATTGCCTAAGTTATAACATCTAAACAATATTTCTCGAGACTTCCGACTGCCGACAAGAAGGATCAGCCACCCCTTCTTTTAGTAGATAATTGTGAGCACCAATATCCGACAATTCAGCTGTATCCATAATGGTGAACACTGGAAGGATTGTACCACCCTTCTTGCAGTCTAGAAC
This sequence comes from Larix kaempferi, assembly GCA_027924585.1. Lineage (NCBI taxonomy): Eukaryota > Viridiplantae > Streptophyta > Pinopsida > Pinales > Pinaceae > Larix > Larix kaempferi. The sequence continues at coordinate 17,363,540 of BSBM01000088.1, read as the reverse complement.
TATTATGAAAATAATATTGGGCAGAAGAACGGTCGGCTGACCCTTCCTTCATTTATCTCTAGCCTCATTCAAAATGGGGTGTCGGTTAATGAAATTCAACTTCAAATGACCATCATATTATGCAGACACCGATTCATTTGATAATTTGTATATTTTTTACTACTTCAAATGACGTCATAATTATTATATCAGAACACCGCAAAAACCAATTTCAAAAGTGGAAATATCAAAAGAAAAAGTATGGTTTTGGAACCTGGATTTGGCAATTTTTGAACTGGATTTGGTAGTAAAATCCACACAGTAGGTAGTTTTCGAAGATGAAAAATAATAAAAGGAAACAAAAACAAAATTAACATATTTATTAATTCCATCGACTTAATTCTGGGCCGTAAGATTAAGACAAGTCAACGACTGAGATCTAATATGGGGAATATGGAAGACGAGTTGCGGGGGTTTAATTGTTTTTAAATATATACAACGTTCCCGCAATCCACAATTGCGGGTTGTGGGACTACTACTCGAAATAAAAACAAACCAAAGTTTCCGCAATCTGCAGTCCGAATTGCGGGTTGCTGAAACGCATGTCGCAAATCCATTACTCAAACAGTTCCCGCAATCTGCAATCATATATAACTATATAGCCACTTCAACAAGCTATAGCATGATATGATGGTACGTGCATTTTTCTGAAACCATGAATTATGGCAGGCATTATCTCATAGTAGTTTTGACTACCTTTTCCATACTTTGTCAATTTCCAAAGTTTCACAAACTTGCCATACTTTTCAAGAATTATGTCACATTGCAACACTGACTTCATGATAACACCAGAACACCATCATGTGTCTTTCGATGCCATGTCATCATACATGCCATGTCATCATACATGTCATGTCATCATCACACATTCCGTGTCATCATAGATGCCATGTCATCATACATTCCATGTCATCATACATTCCATGTCATCACTTCCTATGGTGTCAGTTCTCTCTTTGAGGATCACACGTGTGAGATTTTCGCCTTCCAAAATAGAGATCAATTCATGTATAACCATAAGGGTCAAGACTGGATAAATATAAATCAGAAGAAGGGTCGACCAACCCTTCTGGAAGTCTAGAACTAGTATGAAAATAATATTGAGCAGAAGAAGGGTCGACCGCTCCTTCATTTATGAGGGAATTGTGCAAATATTCAACCCACGAAGTATAGGCTGTCAATTCATGTATATCCTGAATGTCGAAGACTGCAAAAATACTAAGCACAAGAAGGGTCGGTCGACCCTTCATTTAAAAGATAAATGAAGAACAGTTAATCTACGAAGGTTGGGACAACATTTTCCCACTACTGACTTCCTCATTATGTGGCAGGGATCGGGACATTCCCTATGTTATAACATGTAAACAATATTTATCCCGACTGCTGACAAGAAGGATCAACCGCCCCTTCTTTTAGTAGATAATTATGAACACCAATATCTAACAATTCACCTATATCCAGAATGGTGAACACAAAAAGGATCGAACCACCCTTCATGCAATCTAGAACTATAATGAAAATAATAACAGGTAGAAGAAGGGTTGGCCGCACCTTCATTCATTTAGCTCGAGCCTCATTCAAAAATGGGGTGTTGGTTAATGACATTCAACTTCAAATGACCATCATATTATATATACACAAATATGAAAAGAAAAATTATGGTTTTGGATCCTGGATTTTGGCACTTTTGGAAACAGATTTGGCAGTTTTAGAGCCGGTTTGGTCACTTTCGGAACCAGATTTTGCACTTTTGGAACCGGTTTTTGGCTATTTAGGAACCGGTTTTGTCACTTTTAGAACCTTGATTTGGCACTTTCGGAATCGGTTTTGGCAATTTTGGAATTGGTTTTGGCACTTTCAGAACCGGTTTTGGCACTTTTTGAACCGGTTTTGGCACTTTTGGAACTTGGATTTGGCACTTTTGGAACCATATTTTGCTTGATTTTGGAGTTTAGAAAGGTGCTTTTAGCCCCGTCTTCAAAGTGACTTGGACTGGAATAAGTCCAAGTTTAATGAAATAAGCGTTGTACTTGTGGTTTACTTCATATTTCATACTTAGTGTGATGTTTATATATTCTTTAATTAAAAATCGTACATGTATGTTTTATAACAGGTGCTAACATATGGAGAAGAGTCATCCAATCATTTGATTGGCATTGGAATAAATATGGGTTGTGAGTATATGTTGGGGTATCAATGGTTAATTGAACAATTTGTAAGTAGTTATGTTGTTTTGCATCCCTTATTTCATAATTAATGGATTGACAAGAAAAACATAATTATATCCATGTTTCGTCATGGCTTATGAAACTCACAAGAAACAAAGTATGGAGTGGATCCAACTGAGGATTTATTGATACATGGCATGTAGAATTGTTTCAAAAATATGTGTTAACTTTATGGTTCACACGTTGTGCTGGTATGCATATTTTTAATTTATGCATTCATGTATATTATAGTATCTATAAATGCAGATATACTCATTATATTTTATTTTTATGCTTGCAAATGGAAGATGAAAACATTGAATGAAATGGAGTCAATAGAAAAAACATTTCAAATAACTCAAAAAGAATATCCCTTGAAGGTGATGAACAAATGAGGCATGGAAGCACCTTGAGTGACTACAACAATTCAAGTGTGAATGATGATCAATACATTTGAATGTTGTGACTATAAGTTTTATTTTTTGGTATGAAAAACAAACATTTTGTTCAATGTTGACATATCATCCCAATTGGGTAATGATAAGTTTTCAATAATTGTAATATTCCTAATCACATTTTGATTATGAAGGACCTTTATGTTGTCCCATATTTTGGATTCTTATTTCTATATAATAAAATGGTTTATTCTTCTATCACATTCTTAAATGTCGCAAAATGTTATATTGATTAAATACATGAATGATTTACATTCAAGCAATGAACAAAAATGTAATTAGCATGCTTATCGAAACACACTAATTAGAGTATAAAAATTAATATTATTAAAAAAAAAACTTTTCCGATAATTCATTCAAATGCGAAATATATGAGCGCTTTACATGGTTACAATGCACATAAGTGTATCTCATATATGAAGACATAATAAAAATAAAAATAATAAAAAAAATTGATTCTTGAATGATCATGTATGAAAATTTGTAAAAATAAAAATTATATATATATATATATATATATATATATTTGCAAATCTACAGGATGGAAAAACTCACCATTGAATGATACCTAATTTTACCCATGAGTGGTCTTTTACATAACATAAGCCCCGATGGTTTTCGCTTATCTAACACAATGGTGATCTTTACCAAGCATACGCACCAGTGATTTCTATAGATAACAAGCATTAGTGCTTTTAAACAAAATATGAGCACTAATGCATACAAACTATAAATTGCGTACTAATCCTTTTTGTGGATGATATATGCACCAATTATCTTAACATAGAAATATTAATATTACAACATCAACACCAATGTGTTTATATATTGACAAGCACCAGTGTGTCTATATATTCACAAGCACTAGTGCATGTATAAGAAAATTCATGTTATACACACTAGTGTGTATTTGAGTTTTATATTCACTGATGTGTATATAATACAATGCACTAGTGTTATTATAATATAATATAAGAATCAATATGTTTACATTGAGATATATGCACTAATGCATTTAAAATACATATAAACACCAATGCATGTTATCTGTAAGATATGTACAAGTGCACATTATCAAATTTTTCACATCAAATAAAAAGCCTCCCGTTTTAAGCTATGGTTGCCTAAAATTTTCTAGTTATAGTGAATATCCTCTATAACCTCCACCAAAACCTCTGCTACAAGAAACGAACGTTCTTTTGACCATTTTTTCCAATCTTGTAACACTAAAAACCTCTGTTATAACCTCTGTTATGGGGTGTTTTCCTTGTAGTGATCCTCCTTAGTGTTAGATGTGGAGCCCACATCAACTAATACCAAGATGATGAAATCTAGTTTTCTCTCTATTTATTAATACACATTCATTACTTTTTTGTGATATATTGTGCTTGTAGGATTTGGATCAAAATTCTTCCCTGGGATGATATGTAAGAGTGTAGAATGCGTTTTATTTTCTTGACTACTTTTGTCTACATCCATCTTTCTTGTTCTTAAACAACAAAACACTTGAGCAACTTGTTTTTAGTACATGTTGGTGATCAAATACCAAAACCAAGACTCGCTATCGCCATATGGATGAATTAAACTCTAAGAACCATATCAACCACCCTATCCATTTTGGTAATTATTGTTGTTGTAATCATTATTTCTTTGTTGATTCATCTTACACTACTACTCTTCAACAATTACTTTTAACATGTTCTCCATGAGGAAATATTTTCCATGTGAGATTCACTATGATTGCTCAGTTTTGTGCCCATCTCCATCTCTAATAATGTTTGTTTTGACATCATCCTCACATGCTAGTTCAAGAATATACCTTATTAAGAAAATCCTCTCTAACATAATGATTCAATAGTACATGATGCTAAAGGATTCATCTCATTATGAATATAGTACTAAGAAAGCTGGGATGAAACCATGTAATATGCTTGTAGAGGAGAACCAAAAATTTCCCCTAAAAATGATGAGCAATTATAAATACTATGGCCAACACCCAAAACCATAAGTATCATGTGCATAGAACCTAACAAGGGAAAAATGTTATCGATATTTTGAGCAATAGTAGTACTATATCTAATATAATATATGATAACCATTTTTCCTTCATGTGGATATTGAATGGTATGGAATATATATGATGGGATTTCCTTCATACATATGAAACTTCCTCAGAGGAAGCATGTTAAGTAGCATGTTATAGTCCGAAGAAGAATCCATTTCTTTTATTTCAATTGAAACAATTTCATTTTCCTAAGGTAATAGACAAATTAGTGAGGATTCCTAAAGACTAGGAAAGGCTTCCATTAAAATACGTCAAAATATAATGCAATGAAAATAGACAAGGAGATCTTATTTTCTTCCAAAATATTGATGATGTGACACATGATGAAGCTCTTTCATCACAAATACAATGATGAATGTGGGTTGGTGCAAGCTAATGTTGGCTACTCATGATGCGTTAGTCACAATGGACTTTTGGAAAAACAAAAATTTGAACGTCAAAAAGCAATATTAGAGCTACCTACACAACTTTTTGGAATGTGGCATAAGAAGATGAAACGTAAACAATCGGATTACCTTCCAGAATATATAAATATTATTTATGGAAATTAAGTTTAACTCCCAAAAAATGGGGTTATCGTAAGGTTGGTATGTTATTTTCTTAAGAAAACATAATGAATATGTTTGCGTTCTTCCCCTGGTTTGGTATGCAAATGGTGGAATTTTGTGAAAAAAATTATATACAGTCGTAGATAACAGGTCGTTCTAGTGTAGATCTATTTTTCCATATTTATTTATGTTATTTTTAATTTTTTTTAATTATGGAATTCAACCAAGACCTGAAATAACTACATCGAGCGTTGGTCCCCAACATCATGGTCTTAACATAATCAATGAACTTTGTTTTTTTTTAGGATGTAGGTATTTGTGTGTACTTGTGCAGGTTCTTTTCCTTTCAAAATAGGTGAGCCAATCAAAAGTTATAGACGAAAGAACTAGCCTACTTTTTGTGTAATATTGACATTAGTGCAATTAAAATTAATTAAAAAATAGAAACAAATAATAGATTTAATAAAAAATTACATATTCAGAATCTGCACACATATTTCTACAAGTGTGTGTAATTTAATTAGCAGACAAGTGTAGCATATACAGAATCATGGTCGAAATAGAAGAAGTTATAGAATAAGATGTATTTTGTTAGAACATAATCCAAGCCATTTCGTTTGGCAACCTGAACCTAAAACCATAGTGGCCAAGTCGTCCACCACATTGTGGGAAAGGAATTGCCTGCCAAAATTTAGAAATTTAAATGGTGCATGCACGTTGTTTTAAATACACGCGTACGGACTAATAGCACGCATGCGCTAATAATACATGTGCGCATTTGTTTACTAATCCGAAATGTAGTTTTTATGTCATCTTCATCTATCTCAAACAACCCATAACAAAAATATCTTATAGGGGCGCTGCCCCCAGACCCCCCCTTGCACGTGTCAGGATCATAACCAAACCTAGGGTACAAACACGAATGAAACAACATCATCTATGAGACTGGAATATCAGGCTCCACAACCAACACTCTCCCTCTCACTCGTCCCATCCTTCTTAATCCACCTCTTGCCCCTCCCCCCTCTCTAACTATCTCCTTAACCATGCTCCCCTCTCCCACTAAACCTCATCCTCTCACTCTCTCTCTCTATAATTGTTATCTCTCTATGTGTGTCTATGTAGCCCCCCCCCCTCCCCCGCTCTTCTCCCCCCTATGTCCCAAACCAATTCTCAAGGATTTATGGAGAAGCGTAGGGAGGTGGACCTGTAGGGAAGAGAGAGAGACTGAGAGAGCCCGGGTTAGTAAGGGATAGGGAGAGGAGGGGAGAGAGATAGACAGGAGGCGTTTTAGGGCTAGAGGGAGTAGGAGAGAGATAGAAAGAGTAGGATGGTTAGGGATGGGGGAGAGGTTAGGGAGAGGGGGTTTAGAGAGAGAGAGAGATACAGGTGTAGAAGCAGGGAATAAAGAGTGAGACAGGGGGGGTTAGTTAGGGGTAAGGGGATAGGAGGGGGGCTAGCAAGGGGGAGAGAGAGAGAGAGAGAGAGAGAGAGAGAGAGAGAGAGAGGAGAGGGTGTTAGTTGTAGGGAGTGAGAAAGAGAGATCAGAGGTGTGGTTCTAGGTGGGGTGATGACTATGATGATGATGAAGAATATCGTCTTCATCATCATCGGTGTGGTTTTCATCAACATCATCATCATCGTCCTCATCTTCATCATCATCATCATCCTCATCATCATCTTCATCATCATCATCATCATCATCATCTTCATCATTATCTTCATCACCATCATCATCATCATCATCATCATCATCTTCATCATCACCACCACCACCATCATCATCATCATCATCATCTTCCTCCTCCTCCTCCTCATCATCATCATCTTCGTCATCATCATCATCATCTTCGTCATCATCATCATCATCATCATCATCATCATCATCATCATCATGATCATCATCGTCGTCATCATCATCATCGTCATCACCCTCTTCCTCATCGTCATCGTCATCATTGTTAGGATATTCCTATACTCCATCCTAGTCCTTCTAGCATTTCTGTCATTTTCATTTTCAGTCATGCATGCAAAATTAGGGTTTGCATACAATAAGGGTTTGCATGCATCCTAGTCATTAGTACCAGCACCTAGCCCTTAGTAAACTAGCCGCCAGAGCTTCCTTCAGATCAGTTTTAGCTCTCCTAGAGCTTAGTGCGCCCTCCTTTCACCTACTGCATGAGAACGGCGCCTTTCTTCACCTACTAGTCTAGTTTAGTTCAGTTATCTTCAGTTCTTTCCTTGATTTAAGGATTAACTGAATCCTAACTGACCTTATCACTCTGATCAATCTCCAGTGTGACTAGATAGCCTATTCTAACTCCAGTTATCTCCATATGCGCCCTCCACTGAGCCTCCTTCACTACATTAGTGCTTCCATATGCCAGTTACACCAACCACACTCAATTAGACTTAGTTTGACTCTCGATTGACCATTACTTATGCATTGATGACTTCACTGATGATGATTTGGACTCCTAGTTATGACTTGATGACTCTCCACTGATTATGGATCTGTGCATGAAGGCTAATTCGAATTACACCTAGTGAATTCAAATCCTCATCCTCAGCATCGTATATTTACCAGTTTACTATTCAGATTAATGTAACATGTGTAATTATTCTTCCTCTATCAGAGCTCCTTTGGATCCATGTTTTATTTCTTCTATCTTCTTCTATTATTCCTAAATTCTTTCATTGTGAGGTTTACATTATCTCTTTGGATCTTATGTGGGAATTTTCACATGGTATCAGAGCCATTTGAGAGTATATTCTACCTCCATTCTTGAGAGTTTTTTGCAGGTATTTCGAAGTTCCAACAGTTGTAGTAGCAGATTCATTAGTTTCTATTTTCACTTGTTCTAGAAGTCAAAGATGAGCAATTCGAATGTTTCTTCTTCTCTTTCTCCTATGATCCTCACTCCCTTCAATTACTTCAAATGGAAGAGTGATATGAGATTACACTTGTGGAATAGACAGCTAAATAGAATGGTATTTGAAAAAGATGCCATACCACATACAGCTGTAGAAAGAATCAAGCATCTAAATAAAATGGATGAAGCTTTTGGTTTCATATGTCTTCACATGTCTAAAGATCTTTTGTTTCATATTGAAGGATTGAAGTCTCCAAGTGAGTTATGGACTAAATTGGAGAGTCTTTTTGGAAAACAAGATGGGCTAAGAGGCCATACTCTTGAAAATGAATTGGTTGCCCTAGAACCTAGAAATTTCGAGAGCATTCAAGCATTCTTCTCAAAATTTAAGAATTTGGTTTTACAATGCAAGCATTGTGGCATCACTAAAAGTGATGAGCAATTGGTGCTCTCCATTTTGAGCAAACTTCGATCTCAATTTTCTGTCTTTGTATCTACTTTCCATTCTGGGTGAATGTCAATCCCTTGATGGAAGTTTCCTACCTTAGAAGTCTTCATTCAAGCCCTCATTCAAGAAGAGGACAAATTGTTTCAAATGGGTTCCATAAACACCTCCAAAGATCTAGCTCTTCTAGCTGGTGAAGCAAGTGGAGTGACTACAAAAGAGAGGCAAAAATACAAAGACAAGAAGCCATCAAAATCCAAGAATGACAAACAAAAGAGACCAAATTGTTCCTACTGGAAGAGAGGAAACCATCCTGAGAAATCTTGCATGCACAAGAAAATTGATCTTCTAACCAAGATTCTTAAACAAAACAAAATTGTTGTTCCAAAAGGAGGCAAAGATGTCTGATTCTGGAAGTCGATCTGATAATTGCCATGCATTGATGGCTGGTTTTTGAAAGTCAAAAGCCCTCCTCATAGATTCTGGAGCCTCCAACCACATGATTGCCTCTGAACAATCACTTTCCTCTTTGGATCTCCAAGATGGGCCTACCATTCACATGGGAGACAACTCTCAGATTTCTGCCAAAGGATTGGGTACAGTTCATATGGAGCATGGTAAGTTCAAAAATGTTTTATTTGTTCCTTCTCTGATAGCTAATTTGTTGTCAGTATATCAAATGACTCATACAGGATCACGAAAGCAAGTAATCTTTTGTCCAAACACAGTAGAGATTACAGAAATATCCACTAGAAAGGTTATAGCGAATGGGATTGCTAATCATGCCTCAAAGGCATATGAGTTCTCACACTTCATGCCTTTCTCTCCAACTATTCCTTCAGATTCTGATGAAGATCACAATGACTCCTCTTCTAATGAAGAAGAAGATCAAGATTTTGATGTTGAGATGATGGTTCAAGAAGACTCAAATCCAAGAACCAACACCTATTCTCAGTCCATATTCGAGGTCAATATGGGATCACATAGTCCTTGCTACTACTGAGAACACAGTTGATGAATTATCTATTCACAAAACTACTAGACTTCAGCATCATGCCAACCTTGCATTATGCCATCCACCTCTCCATGAGAGATGCAACATGATGATGGGGTTCTCTCTTCCATCTCTTGGAAAGACTCCTCATGTTTCATTCACTCCAGTTACAGAAAGAGTTCCCGGAAGACTTGCTTCATCCAGCACATTCTCTACACAGTGGGAGGCATATCAAGAGACTAGATCCAGATCTAGCTACTACTTTGGCTTCCTACAGGGGATCAACTTGCCAAGTCTTTTGCAAAAGTTTTCACTGATGAAAGATTCTTTCTTTTCTGCATAGTATGATGGTTCTTTGAGTTACTAACTGCTCTTTTGAGGGGGGGTATTTTTCCCTTGAGGTTTTCCCCAGTTCCTCGGTTTATGGGCAGTTCTTTATTTCTTCTATCATTTCCTTAATTGTATGAGTGACCATTGGTCCTAGTTACCAGGGCCCATGATGGATTAAGGGGGGGTGTTAGGATATTCCTATAATCCATCCTAGTCCTTCTAGCATTTCTGTCATTTTCATTTTTAGTCATGCATTCAAAATTAGGGTTTGCATGCATTTTGCATGCATCCTAGTCATCAGTACCAGCACCTAGCCCTCAGTAAACTAGCCCCCAGAGCTTCCTTCAGATCATTTTTAGCTCTCCTAGAGCTTAGTGCACCCTCCTTTCACCTACTGCATGAGAAGGGCACCTTTCTTCACCTACCAGTCCAATTTAGTTCAGTTATCTTCAGTTCTTTCCTTGATTTAAGGATTAACTGACTCCTAATTGACCTTATCACTCCGATGGACCTCCAGTGTGACTAGATAGCCTATTCTGACTCTAGTTAGCTCCATCTACTCCCTCCACTAAGCCTCCTTCACTACATTAGTGCTTCCATGTGCCAGTTACACCAACCACACTCAGTTAGACTCAGTTTGACTCCCAGTTGACCATTACTTGTGCATTGATGACTTCACTGATGATGAGTTGGACTCCTAGTTATGACTTGATGACTCTCCACTGATTATGGATTTGTGCATGAAGGCTAATTTGAATCCTCATCCTTGGCATTGTATATTTACCAGTTTACTATTCATATTAGTGTAACATGTGTAACTATTCTGCCTCTATTAGAGCTCCTTTGGATCTATGTTCTATTGCTTCTCTCTTCTTCTATTATTCCTAAATTCTTTCATTGTGAGGTTTACATCATCTCTTTGGGTCTTATGAGGGAATTTTCACAATCATCATTATCAACATATTCATTATGATCCTCATCATCATCATCATCCTCATCATCATCACCATTGCCATCTTCATCATCATCATCATCATCATCATCGTTGTCGTCATCATGAAGATGATGATGATGATGCTGATAA